>VXBC01010008.1:1885802-2345959 GCA_013399945.1 Ploceus nigricollis | reverse complement strand
CCCCCCCCATCCCTCCCTCCCTAGCCTCCCGTTGCGATCCTCCGGAGCGGCTGCGGGAGCGGCGGGCGGCCGGGCCGGCATGCATCCATCCCCGCCCGCGGCCGCGGCCGCTGCCCTAGCGGGAATTACAGCCTCTCCCAGCCAGCTGCCANTAGCAATCGGAGATGGATGTCTCTCTTTGCCCTACCAAGTGCACTTTCTGGAGGGTTTTTTTGCTCTGGAGCATTTGGGGAGACTATCTGCTTTCGGTGCTGGCTTGCCCTGCTAATTGTCTTTGCAGCAAGACAGACATCAATTGCAAGAAGCCGGATGATGGGAACCTCTTCCCTCTCTTGGAAGGGCAGGATTCAGGCAGCAGCAATGGCAACACGAGCATCAATATCACGGACATCTCAAGGAACATCACTTCCATGTAAGTGGGGGTCCCCCAGGGCTCCCCCTCCCGCGGCAGGGTGCGGGCTGGGCTGCCCGTGCGGGGCTCAGGTGCCCCCGGCATCGCTGCACTGTCTGGGCTCAGCCCGACTCCCCGGGCAGAGGATGCAGATCTGGCTTTTCCCTTACCCCATCCCCCCCTAAAAAAACATAAAAAGCCCAGCAACAGTTTGGCCAAGGCTTAAGAGGAATAAAGTAAATGAGATCTGATTCCTTAGCAGGAGAGAGAGCAGCAGGCAAAGATGCTAAAGCTGCTGCTTCCTTTAACTGTTGGCTTCTGCAAGGGGAACGGGGACGCCACAGCCACACACCGCCACATATTTACCCAAATTGGGCAAGAAAAGCAAGTTCTGAGCTGTTTTTTCTTCCTTGAGACTTAGTATCCAGTTAAAATGTCATTATTTTTTACACCCCCACATCAGAAAATGCTCCTTTCCCTGCCCTGGCTGAGTGTATCTGGGGATCTCCGGTTTCGCATTTTTAAGAGGAGAAAAAAAAAATAGGACAGTGAGATGTCCCTTAAGTAGCTTATTTAATTCACATTGTTACAATTTTGTAACTCGTCGTGGTGCCGCGATAGGATTTGTGCGTTTTAGGTTCGGGGTGGTGGTGGCGGTGGGGAGCAGCATCGGAGCAGCGAGATATTTTTAGTTGAGCACTTTGCGTTTGTTTGCATGCTTGTTTATCTGGAAAATCAACTTGAAGTTGCATTATCCTTGTTTGGAGAGGCAGTTAGCAAAGCCCATGTTAATCTCATCAGTGTGGAGTCGAGAAAGGAATAGATTTCCTTCTTCTGAATCCATCATGCTCTGTGTGTGTGTGTGAAAAAAAAAAATCCTCATTGCTTCCAATCTCCGCTCTTTATTTTCCAGTACATTTTTGGGTGAGATGAACTCTGAGCCATTTCATTATTCTAATGCTAATTGAAATGTGAGCATTTAGGGAAATGTAGCCCCCAGAGCAAGTTGCCAGTGGGAGTTGAGCAAAGAGGTGGAATCCTTTATTCTGGCAGTTAAATGCAGCAAGGTTTGAAATGAGTAATGGAGGGTTATTTATTTAATTTTTTTCACCTCGATGGCATGGTTGCATGGAGGGAGGAGAGGGCTTTGGGTCTCTTCCTGAGGCTGTTTTATTTGGTCACAGTGCAATTGCAGCAGAGCCATGGAGTAATTGCAGTGCCTCTCTCGCAGCTCTGCTCATCACCTTTGCTGGGTGAAGATGACGGGAGCTGCTTTCCCCGCTTCCTTACAGGTTCATGCGATGCCCAAGCAGGTTTGCAGCAGGTCACTGACCCTGAAAACACAGCCCTGCCTTCCCCTTCCCAGCAAACCTCCATAAAAACAGCAGGAATGGGGAAAGTAGATGGGGGGAGCTAATGTAACACTCCCCTTCCAACTGCCCCACATTTATCCTGCGTCGTGGTGCTGGAGTGTTTTCCCTGTGATGCTGGAGGGATGAGGGTGATGCTGGGGAAGTCGGAGAAACTCGTGTTTTTTCCCTGTGCTCGCTGTTTGTTGTGGTTTAGTTTTAACCCTTTGGGGGCCGGGGAGCAGCAGGAAAGGCAGGGAAGGGTTTGGAAGCCACCAGCGTGAGCAACTGTGCGTTGTCAGATGCACAGACATCTGAACTGCTGTGAGAGGTAGTATTACACGAGTGCTTTGTGCCCAGAAAATGTCTTTACTGCTTTGAAAATTAAAAATGCTGATAAGCAGCCTGTAAAAAGGAGTGGGGGGAAAAAAAAAACCCGAATAGACAACTCCAGAAACAGATATTGGGTATTTTTTTTGGAAAGGAGCTTCTCTTAAGTTGAGGAAGGAGAAGAAGGTGCCAGTTTTTGCTGGAATTCATATGCCTCTCTGCTTCACACTGAGCAAAGCACATTCCTCCACCCCCTGCATCGCTGCTGGACCCGTGCCTCCCTTTTTGGGCTTGGGAGGGCTGAGGCACAGGGCTGGGGTGAACCCCAAAATGCTCTCAGGGGCTGAGATGGTGCACAAATGAAAACTTTCCACAAGGGTCTGTGCTTACTGGGAAGGCAGTGGCGGTTTATAGGGGATACCTATGGGAGCAGAGGGTTGATTTATGTGGCAGGGATGCTTCCCAGCAAAGGGGTCACTGCTGGGAGCCAGAGTTGAACCATGTTCATGCTCTTGTGCAGAAGGCATCAGGTCCTGCACCCTTTCAGGCTGATGTCAGGCCTCTCCTTGCCAGCCCTGACATCATGGGTGTTGGGGTGAGGGTGCCTAGAAGCCCAGCCTGGTCATCGCTGAATCACTCCTGGCATGTGAGTCTGATTCAGCTGGGCAAGGAGCAGTGTTTTCCCCCTGCTTGCCATGCTCACGGGGGACTTGGCCTCGTTAGGCAGCTTGTGGGCAGCCAGTGGGCAAAAGCACCTTCTCCCACTGGGCTGGGGCTGAGGGGAGGCTCAATCCTGTCCCAGTGGCTGAGGGATGCAGTGCCCCAGCTGGAACCTCCCCACAGGCCCTGGGAAGGTGGTGGTCGCTGCTCCATCTTGCAGCTGGTGAAAAAGCAAATGGAGTGTGGGGTGGTGAAACAACCCTGCGACCAGGTAGAGCCTTATTCACGTCCAAAAGAGAGCTCAGCTTCCAAATCAGGGCTTGAATGTTGCTGATGAGAGATTGCCAGAGTCGATTCAGAGAGCTGGTTTAAAAAACCAGTATGAGCCATCTTGGAGGGCTTGTCCATGTTACCCCCTTGAGGGAGGGCAAGACCCCTCCATGCCAGCCCACCCCAACCCAGCACTGGGTTGAGCCATCAGGAGCTTTGGGTTATATCACTTCTTCGTGGCTGATGAGACCCTGTGAGGCAAGGATGACAGAAGAGGAACAGGGGACAACCAGACTGTAGTGCTGCCCAAGGAGGATGGTGGGGCAGGCCAGCCCCATGGGTGCCCTCAGTGTGGTACCCCACCATTGAGCCTCCTGCTGCACCCTTCAAAGGAATGGCCTTTGCTTCAATTGCTGGTGCTTCTGGCTTCCCACACATCCTCCTTTTGGTAAAAGTGAGGGCTGGGTGGCTCCTGCCCTGGCTGGGCTGAAGGGGACAGTAACACACAACCTTGCAAATCCAGGTGGTGCCAGGTCAGTAGTGAGGCAGGGGAAAGGCAGGAGGCTCCTGCCCTGAGGAGGAGGTTGGGTTGGCTGATTTCCCTCTGCCCTTTCCCAGCATGCCCAGAAACTTCCCTGATTTTGAGTCGCATCCCTGGAGACACGACCCTGCACACAGATCCCTGTGAGAGCTGCCAGCAGCCCTGTCTAGCCAGAGAGGCAGCTTGGACCTGGCTGACATGGCTCCAGTTTGGACTCATGCTCTGCACTTCAGGAGCAGAGGTCCTCCCAATTTCAGGAGAGATCACCATGGGGTTGGGGCATGTCTATGCCATTGCTTTTTCTGTGCAGCTGGGTGGCCTTTGCTGTGTCCCCAGCCAGGTGTGACTTACAGAGATGCTCACCCCTGTGACACGGGGCTTTGCTCATTGCAAGACCAGATGCACAGGCAGAACTTTGATCCCGGAGTTCCCGTGGCACAGAACCGCTTCCGCCCCCGCGTGCGGCGTGTTTGTCACGGCGGGTCCCCAGCCCTGGCACCGCGGGGGGCTGGCTGGCACGCGGGGCCGGCTGGCACGCAGGGCTGGCCGGTGCTGCCGCGTGTCGGGGTGCCAGGGGCGGCCGGGCCGGGGACTCACCCCGCTGGCAGCGTGGGCAGCGCCTGCGTGCGCCGGCACCGCGCGTGGGGAAGGACAGACGGAGGAGTTTGCCATCTGGGCCTCCCTACTTCTCAGCTGTTGCTATGGCACTGCGGAGATGCTGCTAGGCAGGCGGTGGTGGCCTGCGTGTGTCACCCCTGGGCTCCCTCGAGGTAGGGAGATGTCCCTGGTATATAAAGGCTCGCTCTTTACCCAGCCTCGCCAGGGGAGAATGGGGGCTGTCATGGTAAAACACGCTCGATGGGTGGATAGTCAGGGTGTATCTGTGCAGCTCATAGCTGCTTTCAACAAGGTGAGATGAATTCAGAGCAGCCCAAGAGGAGGTTGGGTTGCTCCTCTGTGGAACACAGTGGGAGCAGGATTTTTGGGTCTTGCTGGCAAGGCCAAGAGGGAGCATCTTGCTCTCCTCCATAGGCAAGAAGAGCACCTTCATTCTTTCCCATCGGGCTGTCCCACCAGTCCGTGGCAGCATCCGCTCCGTGCCGTGGGCCTGGCCGGGGGTGGCAGAGCCACGTCAGCGCTGGGAACTGTGGGGGGAGCGGCAGCGCAGCCCCCACTCGCTGCGCGGGAGCTGGCAGCATGTGGAGAGGGGGAGAGCGAGGGGGTGCTCGGAGCAGCAGCACCCCTTCCTTGCTGGTGCGGGGAGAGCTGAGGCACAGGGAATGCTCCTGCGTGCCCGTGTCTGGGAAGGAGGCAAGAAAGAAAGGGCAGGCCTCTTCCTGGAAGGGCTGGAGGGAGCAGAACTTGCTTTGGTGACCCAAACAGCCATGAGAAAGGCTCCTGTGATGCTCAAATTATTGATTGTTCTGCTTCAGACAACAGGCGCAAACTTTTCTCCTCTCTGTGAATCAGCCACATTGTGCCCAGTGTGCCTCGTGTACTACTACTCTCCAGAGATGAAGGGCTCTGCATTCCCAAAGCCTCTCATCTCCTGGTCCCAGAGGCTTTGGCTGCGCCAGACACGATCAAAAAGGTCCCTAATTCAATCCATCGTGGATTTGCAGGGCTCTTGTTCATGCAGAGCATCTATCCTGAAGCATGTCAGGATGGGGGAGGCGGGCGCAGCACCAAGCTTTGAGGACAGAAAAGGGTGCAGAGATATTTGGGACAAAGACTTGGGCTGAGATATATGGTCTTGATGTTCTAGAGGTGAGTTAAGCCAGGAGCACTGATCTGTGTCCTCCCCCTTTCCTGTGGGCTGGCTGTTGGCTCCTTGCCCTGCTCTTACTGTCGATCTCTCTGCTGACCAATCCTGGAGAGAGGCACTTTCCGGGCACAGGTGATGTCAGGTATTTCTTCAGGAAGGAGACAGTTTTGGTGCCTGCCAGCACTTCCCAGACTTTTTCTGAGCCAAACATGGGGCCTGAGCTGCTGGCCTGACAGGAGGAGCTGGTGGCCCAGATGGTTTCAGGGTGCATGTGACATGTCCCAGGTCCTCATGTCCTGCAGGTTTTGGGGAGGTCTAAATTGGTTCTGACTGATGGCTTGTCTCCTTACAATTGGAGAGGTGAGACAGGGGTGTTTCAGGTCTAGGACAGATGTTTAATGGGAGGAAGAAGAGACTGAGGAAGGAGCTGCCTTGCTGTACTTGCAGGCTCTGGGGGCTATTGCCTCTGTCTAAGGGCTTTTGTAGAGCTCAGTCAGGGAAAGCTGTCTGGGTCTCCTTTATGTTATTAGCTCACCCCTGTGAAGCAAAGCATCTTCATGTGCTTCAGCATGAGGCTGCTCGAGGTCTCCCACAGCCCTGTGACCATCCATGCATCCAGCAATGCTGAGGCCTCTCAGTGAACCCCTCAAACAGTCCCTGAGATGTCCCATGGGATCACCTTTGGGGAGCCCTGCAGGTAGATTGAGCTTGGTGATGCTTCCCAGTGCCACCCTGGCACACCGGCTTGTCCTGCTCGGTGAAGAGCCCCTGCTTGGTGTTGTCCAGGAATTTATGGCTGGATTTGGTGCATCCCATTTAGGGGGCTGCTGACAAGTGGGAAATAAACCAAGCCCTAAGCCTGCTATGTTTCTAAAGTGAGTGTTACTAGTGCTTGTAACTTGGAGTGTTACTACTAGGCACTGTGGAATAGCAGTAGTTTAGTGTTTCCTGCAGTTGGGGTTTCGACAGGTGCTGGAGGTCCTTTCTAAGCAGGTGTTTGACAGCAGCCTGTGGGCTCTGCTCTCCCCCAAATCCTCTTGCTCTCCCCTGTGCACCGAGGGGTGCACGGCAAAGCTGTCATCGAGGAGGTGCTGTGGGCGAGCTCCCTGCCCAGAGGCTGCACTGTGTGCCGTGGTTGGATATCGCAGCACTGTGTGCCCACACGAGATGCGGACCAGCAGCTCGCTCACCTCACGTGGCTCTCCAGGTTCAAGAGAGCCACGCATGCAGCACCAGCACCGCGGCTGCACCGGGCTGTCCCCCCATCCCCCAGAGAGGACACGCTCCGGACCGAGGCTGTTGGTGCGGGAGCGCCGGCAAACGAGCAGCCCCGTGGATGTTCCACAGGGCCCGGCCGAGCCTCCACCCTGCGCCCCGCTGGGGCGGCCGGAGCCCGGCTCAGCCCCGGCTCATCCCGGCTCATCCGCTCCGCTATTCCCGTCTGAAGGTGGCTGTGCCGCTAGAGGGCAAGCGGCAGCGGCAGACAGCCGGGCTCCGGGCTGCAGGATGCGCGGGCACGGCCGGCTCCGAGCCGCTCCGGAGCGCCGGGGCTGCGGGGCTCGGGGTCGCCGCCTGCTCGCTGGCACGCTGGAAAGCCTTTGCTCTGGGTGCCCGTGCTGCTGGACCCCTCTTGGGCCACCTAACTCGGCGTCCCCGTTCCTGTGTGGGCACCCATGGTGTCGGATGGTCCCCTAGGAGCCGAGCGGGTTGCTGGGTCGTGCCTTTCTTCTCTGTGCTGCTGCTGGAGAATGTGGTCAGTGCATCCCCACCGACCCACGGCTCTTCCCCCAGTGCTGCAACATACAGCCCCAGCCTGTCTGTGAATTGAGGTGATTTGCAGCTTTTTGGACGGTAATGGCCCAATCAAAGCCGGTGCAGTGAGAAGGTGTTGCTGGGCAAGCAGTGCCTGATCAGGGTCGTGACCTGCCCTGTGACCAGCTTCTGGCTGTGATCCTCCAAGGAAACCTCTAATGGGTCTGTCCATTTTACTGGTGGGGAAGCTGAGGCATGGAGCAGTGGTGGAGCTGGCTGCAAGGAGCAGAGTGAGGGTGGAGATCCTTTAGCCCAGCACTGGCCAGGGTTTAGGGAGAGGCCAAGCATGGAGGGAGGGATAAACAAGGCTGTTCTATTGGTCCTGCATGTTTAGCAGACATGAGAAAGGTGTGTGGAGAAATCCTAGAGGCAGAGACAAGAGGGCACAGGCTGAGAGCTGTCTCTGGGGGCCTCCAGAGCAGGTAAAATGTTCTTTGCTCCTTTGATTAAACCTCTGCTGCACAGGCTGGGTGGAGGTCAGAGAGCTAAAGAGATCACATGTCCTTCTCCAAGGGAGGAAGGCTGAGAAGAGCCTGGTGTGGGACAGGGCAAGGGTGACTGAGGGCTGGAATCTGGCCTTGACCCTGTAACATCCTCCTTGTGCAGCCCCTGGGATTATCTCATTTTCCCTGGCAGCTGGGCCAAAGAGGGGCCGGTTATTTCCCTGCTGGCTATTGCCAAGGGCTGCCAGCATGATGGAAAGGCTGTGACACCCTGTGGTCCTGCAATGCAACAGCAAATGGACCCCCAGCATCATGGCAGAGGCAACATTTGGGTGGATGTGTGTTGGGGAGTGGGTGATGGATCATGGGTTAGAGCCATGATACTGCTCAGGGCCTGGGCTTCACCTCAGTTGAAGAAAGGGGGACTGAAATCTCTCTGGAGTCCCCTTGGAACACTGCACTGGAATCAGTGCCCAGCTCACAGGGCTGCTCCACCAACCCTGCTGTGTCCTTGGGTGTCCCCACCCCCCCTGTATTACCCACTTTCCAGACCCCAAGGAACTGGAGTGCCTTCCCTGTTCCCCTCTGTGTGAGAGCTGGTTTGCCTGGAAGGGTGGCACCAGGAAAATATGTGCTGTATTTTTAGCTTGTTTTCATGTGCTGTAGCAGTTGAGGAGCTGAAGGAGAAGCCAGAGCCATGTGCACAGCCAGCTTTCCTCCAGCTGCCACCCAGTGTTTTGGTATGGTGGACAATGGAGCCTGGTAGTGACTGTGCCCTTCCTGTACCTGCATGTGACATCACCCCCAGCTTTGGTCTGCATAAATAAAAACTGCCTTTTTAATTAAAACAAAATTCCCAGTGGTGGAGCAGAGAGGTCAGGAAAGAGTCCCAAGGGAGTTTGACAGCACATGCACAACTCAGGGTGCTTATTCCTGACTCCAGTGCTTGTTGCAGTGACAGCTAAATGGTCCTGGGATCCCAGGGAAGGATGCAGGGGAGGCTGAGCCCAAGTGCTGCCCTCCATGCAGCCTCTTGCCTGCAGCTCTCCTACAGCTCTGTGCTGGGCTCAGCTGTGCTGGTTAGGGGACAGGGCACTGGTGCCTTTGCTGGCAGCTCTGCACTGTCCCTGGGGGACTGAGAAGTGGGTAGGAGCAGATGTGAGCATGGTGAAGTCCCCATCCTTCTGGGTTGTGCAAGGCTGTCCCTTAACTAGTTCTCACCAGGAGGTTCCCACTAGGAAATGTTAATGTGGAAATGCTCAAACAGATGCTGGGAAACTGAGTGCTGCTGAGGACCCTGCATGCTCAGGGTTTTGCCAGGATAAATTAGGAATATGAATGCTCAACTGAGCTCCAGAAATGCCAGGCTCTAACTCCTGACCCTGCCGGGATATGAAGCCACATGGGGGAGATCTCGGGTGCCTGCAGCTGCTGACTTTCCTTCTGCTCCTGGAGCGGCTCTGGCCTCATCCCCCATCCCATGCTCTCCATGGAAATGCTGTGCAGTGACCTGGGCTGGGAACATGGAGTCCTGGCTCTTCAGTCTGTGATCCAGCTGTGCAAATGCTCCCTTGGGCTGCCTGCCCTCCTCCTGCCTGTTCCTAACCCAGGCAGGCAAGGCCAGCTTGGGCATCCCTTGTTATTATTATTATTAGTACAGATAGATTGCCTGTGGGGAGCTCTGTGACTTGTGTGGCTGGGAAAATCTCTCTTGTCCCCAAAAGTCTTTCCTCCAGGATGTGGATGGGTGCTCCTGGGGCAGTGAGGTGGATCCTGGCTTTGTCTGTCTCATGCCTTGCCTGTGCTCTCCCAGCCCAAATATGATCCCAGGAAAAGTAAGGTGAAGGTCCTCGAGCCACTTAGTGGCTGCTGCTGAGCAGCCTGTGGAGCAAGCAAAGTTCAGTGGGACACAGGGTCAAGGATGCTGTGTGCTCCCAGCTCTCCAGCCTGCTGAGAGCATCCCTTCCTCCTGGGGCTCTCTTTGTGCCTGTTCAGAGAAGCTGAATCTTACTGGGGACTGTTTCCTCTTTTGAGCCTCACATGGGCTCTGGACCAGTCGGTACTTCCAGCCTCACAGGCTGTCCCAGACTCTGCAGAAGAGAGGGCAGAGTAGCACAGAGCTGAATCAGCATCAGAGCAGCTCCCTTGGGAGGTGTTGTGCTCCTCGTTTCAGGTCGGGGCAGATGCTGAAGGGTGTCCTTGGGAGCATCAAAGCAAAGCCTGAGCCCGAGGAGTGCAGGGAGGGGCAACACGGAGCTCTGCAGGGCTGGCACTGTGGGGGTTAATGGCGAGGTGCAGGATACAGCTGGAGCGGATTTGGGAGAGGCAGAGCCTAACGAGGCTGAAGAGGTATCAGGTGGAAGAGCCGGGCTGTGATGTTGAGAGGTGTGGGGGCTGTGTGTGAGGGAGGCAGCGGTCGCTGCTGCTGGCAAGGCGCTGCTTGTTGGTTTTGAGAAGAGGAGCTGGAGCAGGGATGCTCTCGGGTAAGGAGCTGTGCGGGTTGCCTGTCCTGGCTCTGGGCAGCTGGGAGGGATGTCAGTGTCTGTGGCTGGTCGCTGGAGCAGCCCTGGCTGCTGGTGGGCTGTGGGGATGTGTGTTGGTGTCTCTGACCCCCAGCACTTCGTGGGTTCATCCTCTGGCCCTTGGGAGCACAAGCCCTTGGCTCCTTGCTTGTAGCTGAGATCCCATCACAGGGCTAAGAGGAACCACTGTGGGCACCCCTGCCTGGAAATCCTCCTCTCTGTGCCCTGTCCTGCCTGTGCTCCCCTCCAGGACTTGAGGTCTCTGATGCTCCCAGCCTGGCGTTGCCAGTAGAGCCCTTCCTTCCCAGAGGGATGGTGGTGGGTTCCTCACGCTTTGCCCCAGGCTTGTCCCCAGACCCAGGCAGAGTGCCCAGCACCAAGCATGTTCTGGCCCCAAGGGAAGGATCCCTGCCTTCCAAAAGGCATGGGTAGCATAGATTTATTTATTCCAAGACTTAATTAGCATCTTTAAATATTAAATAGTAAACAAACTGCGTCTAGTGGGATCAACGTTTACAAGCAGGGATTTTTAATTTTTTTTCTGCTCTCTGGGACATGCACTTGTTTTTTAAGTGTTTGGGGAGGAGCAGCTGTGTGTGGGCTCTGGTTGATGGGTGAGGGATGGACCCACAGTGCTGCTGGAGAAGACAGGGATGAAGGGGCAGCTTGGGGAAAACGGGGCAGAGAAGCAGGGGTGTGTGCCTGGAGCATTGATGCTGGGGAATTGCAGAGCCAAGTGCTGGATTGTGGCATTTCCTGCAGGATGTGACATTCCCTCCTGCCCAGGCACGTGGAAGGGGACAGGCAGGAGATGGAGGCTCCTGCCTCAGCACAGCTAATTGCAATCAAAAGGTGGTGGTCCCTGCAAGGGGAGGTGGTTTGCAGCTGATCTGCATCCTATTATCTCTGCAAATGGAGGCCTGCCTGGTAGCAGATTACACTGGGGGTTATTTATTGGCAAAGCACTGTACAGTTTTAATTTTTCCTTTTTGCTTATTCAGGCTTTAGCTCCAGAGGAAAATAGCCTGGGGTGGCTTTGAAATGGATTCTCTCTGCCCCATTAACTTATTCAGTGAGTTTAATGGGCCTTTTTTTCTCTGAGCCTTGAAGCCATCATTAAAAGGCAGAGATTTATAAAAGCAAAGATACTCCTGAGCTTTAGTCAAACTTTGGGGGAGCAGGAGGGGGGCAGTGGTGTTGCTGCTGTCTGTGGTTCTGGTGACTGTGAGTTGGGTGTTGCTGTTGTGTCTCTCTGGAAGTTTCACAAGGGGACCAGCTTGTTTGGGATGCTGCCCATGTACCTCTGCTGAGGATCTGTGGCACCGGCTGGGCTGTGAGTGAGTCCTCACCTGCAAACGATGGGATGTTATCTGGGCTCCTACACATTGGGATATTGCCCAGTGTGACCTGTCTGGGCTGCAAAGCTGCATCTCTCCAGGCTGGAAGAGAGGAACTCCACTTGCTTTGTGTAGGCTGCTCACAACTTTATTTTCACCTCTTTTATGCCATGCCAGGGCTGGGTGGTGCTTGATGCTTTCATGGATGTCTGTGGTCAGTGCTTGGAGCTGTTCCCCTCCATCCCTCTCTCTGCTAGTGGCATGAGTCTAATTGCACCCCTGTGCTGAGCAGCTGCAAGAGGTTGGGGTTTGCAGTCCTGCAGGGATTGCACTTGTTTAGCATGTGGCCTCCTGTCTCTGTTACAAATAGGGGAGCATCTGGAGAATGAGATGAAATGTCTGAGTGAATTCCCCCTTTTTTGGCTCTTCTAGGATCAACCTCACCAGTTCTTGTTTTGCAAGCCTCTTTTTGGGGAGTAAATGCAGGAGCATGCAAGGTGTGGGTTGGCATGTCACCTGGGGGCACCCTCCAGCTGGCATGGCTGAAGCTTTGGTCCCCAGTCCATGATGTGCTGCAAATGTCACTTCTGGAGGGGCAGCCTGAGCCTTGTACGACTGACAGGGAAGAGCTGGGATCAGCAGGATGTGTGTCCTGGCTCACTCCTGGGCATGAAGCTGAGCTGTCACCTCCTGGGCTGGCAGAGACCAACCATGGTGTGCTCCAAAGTGATGTCACAACATGGTGGAGTTGCTGTGCCGGGCCAACTTTTCCTATATATTTCTTTCCTTTCCTTGCTTCAAGTGCAGTGTGAGCAGGCCAGGTGTAACCCTCATGTCTCTGCTCAGCCTGGCACCTGCCAACTCAGGACAGCCAGGGCTGGGACATTTGTGGTAGCTGGAGACCCAAACATGCTGCCACCCCTCACATTTTGTGCTGTGTGCTTGAAGAGTGTTTCCCTCACCAGCCCTGCTGCAAATCAGGAGTGGGGACAAGATGCTGTGGGACAGGGAAAGAACCTGCTTGCCCAAAGTGATGTGCTCAGGGTCACATGTGTGGGGCTGACCCCAACCCCTGGCTCCTGCTGGGTTCCAGAAGCAGCTGGAAATGGGACTGGAGAGTGGCTGATGTGACTCGTGTGTGTCTGTGCTGGTGGCCCTGGGGCTGGCTCACTGCACCCACCATGGGGTGCAGGGACAGCAGACCATGACTCTTCCTGCCTGTCACCAGCCTGGAGGAGCCTTGGCAGGGGGAGAGACCAGGGAGGGACTGTGGGGCTTGCCAGGAGGAAGGAAGGGCCCCCAGCTCCAGGAGGAGATGTCTGAGGGTTTGTTTGTAGCTTCCCTGGAGGCACTGACCACCAAGGCTGCCCTTGGAACACTGCCCCGGGGCACTGGTGGAACAAGGACATGCTGGAATGACCCAGAGGTTGTTGTGGCCAAGCAGAAACCAGCTGCAGCATGCAGCCATGCTGGGATAGGGATGGCTCTCCATGATGGCCTGTCTGTGACCTCCAGAACAAGGGGGAGGCTCCTTGGAGATCCATCAGCTCCCACGTCCCTCCCCAGGTCACAGCGGTCAGGGGAAGGAGACGCTCACTTCCTAATAAAAACCCATAAAATGCTCTTCTCCCCTGCCCCTGTAAATCCTTGCCTCCCCTGTGCTACCTGCTGTGTAGATTGCTGCTGACCCTGTAAATCACCCTCTGCTTTGCTCTGCCTCCCCTCAATCCAGCCCTTCCTTGTAAATCCTCTGTCCCCATTAGTTTTCCACTGCTGACCCCCTTGCTCTGCCTGTGCTGTAAATCTTGGGCCCTGCTGAGGCTGGGGGGGTGGATGGGGTGATGGAGGGCAGCTGTCCTGGGCTTAATCCCTCCCACCAGCTCCTTCAGGACTCACTTGCCAGTGGGAGCTGGTGGAGGACATTTTGCCTGGCTGCCTGTGGGGAAGGTCATCCTTGTTCTGCAAGCAGGGCTGGGCTGTCATCTTCAGCTGGGCTGCAGCCAGCTGGCTGTAAACTGGAGGGTGTTGGTATCCCAGCACTCAGCAGGGCTCCTGGGGTTGGCTGCTCCCCCAGAACACATTTCTGAGATGTAAAAATAGCTGGAGTAAAAAGAAAATCTCCTTTTATCCCTTGAGTGCTTGGGGTCATGCCATAGCTTAGCTTCACTGTACCCCTATGTAAGCTCCCTTCAGTGGGCACTGAAGGAGCTGCGGGCAGCAGAGGTCCCTTGTGTAATGGAGAATTGTCACCTGGGCTTCTGCTGGATGCTGATGCTCTGTTTCTGAGTCTTGGGTTGCTGGGATGACCATGCTGTGTTTTTTCCCCTGAAACAGCACATAGGAGCTGAGGCAAAGGGTCTGACAGAGACCTGACCTGATGGAGGTGTGGGAAGCCAAACATCAGCTCAGTGCCATGACCTGGGTGTGCTGGGATGTGCCAGGGGAGGTGTCAGTGTCTGTGGGAAAGGCTGTGTCTGGAGCTCATGGCTTGTCCCTGATAGAGGCTGGGAGTGCTGCTGCTTGGCTGGGGTGTCCCGAGGGTGGGCAGGCAGCTGGCACCCAGGCTGGTTTATCTGGTGTACAGATCACTGAGCCTTTCTAAACCCTGGTGAGAAACTGGTGGCACTCCAACACAGCTCCTGACGAGCAGGAGTGAGGGAGAGCCTGGAATGCAGGAGCAGCTCTGCCCTGCTCCCACAGAGGTCAGCGGAGCACAGAGCAGTGGATGCACAGTCGGAGCTGGGATGGGGTCACCCATGGGATGTTCTGGGATGGTGCTGTCTGAAAAGCTGCTGTGTGAACACAGGACTTAGAGGGTTCTGCTTGGCTCACTGGGGAGGAAAACTCTGCAAGAGATCTGAGTGCCTTGTGATGTGGCTTTCTGAGTACCTCAGTCCTCAAGGTATGAGAGGGAAACTGAGGTACCAGCATAGTGCAGGGGAGTGCAGCCTTCCCTGACCCTTCTCTGCAAGTCCCAGGCCTGGAGGAGCTCCTCAGCTGCCTGAGTGGTTCAAGGTTTGGTTTACAGAAGTGCTGGCCCTGACCCAGCAGGGACTGTGTGTGTCCCCTGGAAAGGCACTGACCTGTGCCACCTGTGGCTCAACTCTCCCTGACCTCCCTGACTGTGGCTGCCAGAAAATTTGCAAGAAAAACGTGGAGATGCTCAGGATGGCTGATTCAGGCATTAATATTAACTCTTGGTGATGCTCTGCAATGGACCTGAGCTTGACCCAGCTGGGTGTTTCCTTTAGACCTTCCTTCTGCTGCCAAACTTTTTTTTTTATTAGTTTTTCTCCTGTATCTTGTGTCTGAGCTGTGTATTAACACTGGGCTTATGATGCTGCTGTGCTCTGCCTTTGGGAGGAGGATGGAGCAGATGATGTGTTTGGTGGGAGCACAGGGATGCTAAACAGCAGTGGGAAAGGCAGGGGGCAGCGGAGGAGAGCAGAGGCAGGTTTTCAAAATCCATATAAATAGCAAAAATAAATTTCCAGCAAACGCTTCCAGTCCTGCAGTATTAAGAAAGTGAAGCACTAGAGGATAAGGAAAGCATGAGCAATAACAGCAGGGATTTAGAAAGAATAAATCTTGCCAGACAAACCTGATTGCTTTTTCTTTTTGATGGAATCACAAAATTAGTGGCTGAGCAGAACGTGGAGATCCTAATATATTTGGATTTAGCAAAGCATTTGATATAGTGTCTCACCAAATCTTACTCTCAAAATTAGTTCAGTTTGCCTTGGGTACGACACTGCCAAATGGACTGAGAACTGGCTGAGGGCCCTAAACTCAGTGATGGGCTGTGACTGGGGAGAGGGGGAGCTCTGGGAGCAGAGCTACAACCTGGCTATTCTCACTGAAAAAAATGCAAAGCAAAACAACAGAAACCCCCAAAGTAATAATAAAAAAAATCCAGGTCGGAGTTTGAGGCACCTTATTATGGGAATACTGACAAATTGGAGAGAATTCAGAAGCAAACAGAGCAGGGAAAAAAGGCATCAGAGGGGTCAGATTACCCACGGAGGGAGGCTGAGAAATCCCAGGGCTGGAGGCATTTCAGGGAGGAGCAGGTGGAGGCCACAGGGGCTGGGATGGACATTTGGGACCTGGCAGGGAGCAGCACCTCAGCGCCTTCGCCCCCGCACACAGAGACTCGCTGAGCTCCCATTTCACAGCCCTGTCCAGATATTATGGGATAAGCAGGGGGAATATTCACCGTGACTGTCAGAAAGAACATCCCTGCCCGGGGGAGCTGGGCACGTTTCCTCAGGGAAAATCCTGACTCTTGGAACGGGCACGAGGAGATGGCCCTGGGTGACTTGTGCCAGTAGATGGGGATTTTCTCCTGGATTGTGGACTTGGATGGGAAGCTGAGAGTTGATTGTAGCTGCTTTGAGGTGCTGCCTCCTGTGATATTTATCTGCAACTCACAGGCATTTATTTATCACTGGGGAAAAGTCTGGGAAACTGCTGGTGGCAGCTGGAATGCAGATGTATCCCCAGGGGAGGATGGCCAAGTCCCTTCATGTTTAAAGCTTCTGGAAAGGTGATGGCCCTCGGTCACTTTGCAGAGGAAGGACAGGACAGCTTGGTGTTGCTCACAGGATTTTTTGTGAGGAGTTGTCTGTAGAAACTGGGAAGGATGAGGTCTTCCAGGAGGTTCATCCATGAAGCTCTGTCCAGCATGCCGAGCTCTGGGAGTCCTTCAGCACTCAGCTGGGGTCTGGGAGGGATGCTGAGTGTGTGGAGGCTCTTGGCAGAGCTGCAAGGTTCCCACAGGGTGAGGAAACCCGTGGCTGTCAGTGATGGCTGCTTTGGATCATCTGGGTGCCACCAGGGCTATAGCCCCCCACTGCCAGTGGGATGGCTTGGCTGAGCCAGGCTTTTCTGCTTGCCTTTTAAAGCAAATCTGTGCCTTTTGATGCAGCTGCAAAGAAACTTTTGGTATGAAAATGTAGCTTGCTAGAGGGAATGTTGCTTTGCATAGGGAACAGCCACCCTTGTGGGGCAGGAATTAGCTGGGATGAACCAGAGCTGGGGAGAAAGCCATGGAGCAGAGCTCCCATGAAGGGCTCCTAGAAGATGGAATGGCCTTGTGTGGGTGTCCTGGTGTCCCTGTGAGAGCACAGGCTTTTTTCCAGCCCTGCATGGTTTTCCAAGTGATCCCCTGCTTTGCATTCCTCCCTGCCCAGAGCTGAGCCTGCTGGGATAAGGCTGAACCAGGCAAAGTTTGGGAGGTATTTTTAGCTGTTCTAATTGTGGCAAATAAATGCCATTCTTACTTGTTGGGATTGAGCTGTGGCTAAATCACAACTAGTTCTAATGATGATAATTACCGGATTTCAATATTTATAGAAACGGGTGCTTCCTTCGTATTGGCAGATGCTGCTGTGCTCTCACCTTCACAGATCGAAACCTTGCCTCGTTATTGCTGCACCTATTTACTTACTTGCACATTTTTTAACCCACAGATGACAGCACACGAGAGATCTGAAAAGATGTGGGCCCAGTGCAGACGCTGTGATCCTTGGGTAGAAGCTGTGGGATGAGTAGGGAAGCACCTCCCGAGGGCCTCTGGGTCGGGTTCTTGCTTTTTGGGAACTCATGAGAGGTGTTCTCAGGGCTGCAAGCTTGCCTGGTTCTGCCAGGACTTAGCCCCCAAGGGGTGGCTGTGGCTGTGCATGTTTTTGCCTGTGTCAGAGCTGTGGATGCTGCCTGGGGTTCCTGTGTGCCCCAGCACACGTACACGCTGTAACTGGGACAGAGCTGAGAGGTGAGGCTACGCACACAGCTCCAGTCCTGAGATCCTGGACTTAGCACAGACCATGGAAAAGGCTCAGGGAGGCTCCTGCCTGCAGCAGCAGCAGCTTCTGGATGTCTTGATTTAGCAACATCACTCTTGACTCTGGTACTGCAGAAGGGTGGGCACCTTTAGGAGCATTTGGGTGCAGAGCCGTGTGTTTGGGTGGCACATGTGCCATCCCCTAAGCCTGGGATGAAGGTGCAGATCCCCCTGGGCTGTGTCAAACCAGCCCTGTTGGGTGATTGCTGCCTGCAGATCCTCACTGGTATCCAGCCCCATACACCCATCAGGTCTGAGACTCCCTCCTTGAGCAAGGTGTAGAAAAGATTCACTTATTCAATTTGCTATCTCTCCAGTGCCACATAAGCTGTATTGATAAATTAATCTTATATTGTTGTGACTAAACAGCCCTGCAATTTTTTACACTGTGCAGTCTAATCTGTCTTGACAGCTGTATCATTAGTTTATATTTGTTGTAATCTTATTCACTGTGCTGGCTGTGGGGAGTTTTTATCTGAGGCAATGTGCTGCTCTGCAGGCAATGGGCACAGCTCTCTGCTGGGCATCTTGGGGTGCTCTGGGGTGCACCCAGGCAGCCACCTGGGTGCCCTCCCCAGGAGTCAGCCCCAAATTCTGCTCTGCTGCCTAATAGCAGAATCTTCCTGGTGGCAGCATCCACAGGCCTGGCTGGGCCTCACTTCACTCATCTGTGCTGCTGAGGTTCTGATGGAGATCTCCAAGCTGGGGTAAAGACAGAGAAAATGTGGATGTTGGAGGAACTGCATTTTAGGGCATCCTGAAAGTTCTGCTGTGTGACAAGAGATGAGTTCTTTACTTGGTCTGTGGTTTGGTTTTCCATGATACAGGATGGGCCCTGTTCTGCTGCTGAGGTCAGCTCTGGGTCACAGGGGATAAAGGGGTTGTGGGAGCTGGGGCAGTGCAGTCTGTCACCCAGGGCTTTGGAGATGTTGCAGAAGGGATGGTGATATGTGCTGGCATAGTGTTGTGAGTTGGAGGTGACAGTGGCACAGAGTCATGGGTGGCTGTTCCCCTGGCTTCAGCCTGGTTTTGCTGTCCTTGGTGCAAGAGGGGCTGATTCAGGTCTCTGCTGATTTTGTAGAGTCCCTTTGCTCTGCAGGCAGCTTTGCCAGCATGTTCTTTCAATAACATCTCCCCAAAACTGTGGAGCAAAATGTTTTGTGTTGGTGCAATGAGACTTCTGCCAGCAGGGAGCAAGAGAGACTGCATGCCCTGGGCATGGGACAGGGGTGGGAGGCATTTTGGCTGCTGCTTTCTGCTTTCTCTTGAACTTGCTGAATGTGGGTGAGAAAGAACAATTACTGGAGTGCAGGCTTCTATTATTTGCAGCATCTCTGACCAGGCATGGATGGTTCAGTAACAGCTCGAGCCCAAACCTCTCTCTTGAGCCCATTTGTTTGGGAGAGAGTTTGGGATCTGGCAAGATGCTCCCAAAGCAGGAGTGTGGATGTGCACCTTGCAGCCTGACGGTGCAAATTGTTCTTTAGTCCTTTGAACAGGGTCATGCACCTGTAATGTGGGGTCCAGCAGTGCTCTGTGCTGTGCCCAAATCCACCCTGGAACCAGTAATGTGTGAGCCTAAGGGATGTGCCAGCTCCTGGTGCTGTGCTGGTGCTGCCTGTGTGGTTCCCCCCTTGCAGGCAGGTCTGGGAGCAGAGGGTGGGATGTGCTGTGTGACAGCTCCAGGGAATTTGTGTAGCACTGCTGGGGGACAATGGTGAAACCTGGTGAGATCTGTGTGGTGGTATCAGCTTTGAGGGTAGGAAAATCCCTGCTGCAGGAGACAAATGCTTGGGAAAACATCTGCAACCTGCTCATTGCCAAGCTTGCAGTGATGATGTGAAAGAGGTTTCACACGTGCTTGTCCACCCTGAGTGCTGGTGGTGTAACAGTCCACCATGCATGGAGCTCCTTGCTGTAGCCCAGGTTGCACCAGGTGAAACTGCCACCAGTGATGTGATCTCTGGTTGGGAATGGCTGGGGACAGCCCTGGTAGTGCTGAAACCTTGGTTTGCATTCTGCAGCTAGGAGAGCCTCCTGCTGTCATTTGTCATGGGCTGCAGCTGGTGACAGATGCCAGCAGGTTGAATACAGCTACTCAGCATGGCCAGGGGCAGGAGGTGTCCACACTATTGTAGAAGCATCACCTCCTCCCTCTCTCCCATCTGGGTGAGGTGACGGAGATGGGGGTCCCTGGCCCTTACCCTGAATCTGGGGTTGATGACAGTGCAGTACACAGCAGTGGCATCTCCCTGTGCACTGAGTGCTGCTGGCCACTCCCATGGAGAAGATGCATTTCCCACTCAGCTGGTCTCTGGTGCCTGGGGACCTTGCTCCAAGCTCTGCTGGTAAAGGATAATCCATCATCTGCAAGGACTCTGCCAGTGTTTTCAGCTCGTGGTGTCAAACCTGAATGCTGTGCAGCTGGGAGGGGGTGACTCGGTGGGTGAAGTGGGTCCACTGGAGCACGTAGCAATTGCCCAACATGCTGCTCTCTTTGCCACATGGAAAAGATTTCTGTTCTGCCTTCCAGCCCTGTTCACAGTGCTTGATGGCTGCTGTTCACACCCTGCTTGCTGATTAGCTTCGTGTCAGCGCTGGGAGGGCACAGTGGGCAGGAGAGGCCTCCCTGGAGGCTGCATCGGTGGCAGGGCCAGTGATAAAGCTCAGCTCTGCTCCTGCTGCCCTCGTCTGTGGCCGCCTCCTGCTCCAAGTGAGGGTGTTGCTGGGGCAAATTGCAGCTTTTTGCTGTTTATAACCCTCTCACCCCTTAGCCAGTGTGAGGGTGTCTCAATTATCATTTTAACCTGTTTATCCCTGGGTGAATTGCAAGACCCTGCCCTTGACTCCCAGATGGGTCTCACTCATCCATCAGTGCTAAGCTTAGCTTTATGCTCAAGGTATTCCCTGTGCAACTTGGAGTAACCTCCAGTGCTGCCAGATCCCGGGAACTGGTGTCAGCTGGGAGCCACGGGGAGTTTTGGCCGGTGCTGCTATGCTCCACCCATACTGATGAGACTATTTCCATAGCAACTACAGGGTTGTTCAAAGAGGAGTTAGGGGAAAGATGTGAAAAGCCAAAACCAGCCCAGCTTAAAACCATCAAGGGCAGAATCTGTTGGTCAGTGGCGGGGGGGGGTTTCAGGAGATCTTGTATTGCCTCTCACCCAGAAGTTCTCTGGCTCTGTGTGTTTGTGTGGGACCTCATGGGCCAGGCAGCCCAAAATGTGGAAATGGGAGCTGGTGCTTGCATTGCACAGCTGGGGAAGGTCAGGATGCCCTCATAGGACAGCTCTGCCAGGGCTTTGGGGCTGGGAAGGTGCAGGAGTGTGCCTGGATGGCTGTGTGGAGGGAGCATGTGCTGCTCTCAGGGGAGCCATGCAGCTGCTGATGCACAGAGTCATTTCCCAAGCTGGTGGCATCACTGTGCTCACTGTCAGCAAGGTGATTTCAGCGGTGCTGGGGGCTGTGCCAGCTCAGGTGGGAGTCAGGAATGTCTTACACCTCTTCCTGCTCTCCTGTAGGGTCCAGAGTCCTGGGGAAGGAGTGACAGCTTCTGGCCTTGGAGCATCCCAATGCTGGTTTGGCTCTAGGCTCTGCCCTCCCCTCTGTCCTTATCCTGCTTCCTTCACTTCGGTCTCTTGCCCTCACTGAGAGGCAGCAAAACTTCTGGAAGGGCTGTAAATGATGATTTTTGGGGCAAAAACTTTGGTAATGTGGTGACAGGCACAAGCCTGGCATGGGGGCACCCTGTGTCCCATCCCAGGGGTTGAATCCAAGCCTTGGCATTGCAGCAGGAGAGATCAGGGCGTGGCTTGACCCAGGGCTGTTAGAGATCTGTGTTTTTGGTGGTGGCTTGAGTCAGGGGCCTTTGGGCAGGTCTGGCTTCCTGGCAAACCTGAAGGTGTCTGGTGGGCTGCAGGGGGGCTGTGGGTGAGGTCAGTGTGGGGCCATATCAAAGTGTGGGCTGGTGACACCTGGGCCCCGCGCTGCAGCTGCACAGGAGGGAGCACAAAGGCAGCCCTTCTCCATCCCATTGCAATCCCCACAGCGGGAGGAGGAGCTGCCTGCAGGAGGGCTGTCCCCACCAGCTGCTGTCCCCAGTAAGCCCAGCCTGGCACACGGTGTGGGTTCTGGAGCCCAGCTGCTGCTGGCTGTGAATGAGCCAGCCCCACTCCCCAGAGGGCTGCCTGCTCTGGGGGCAGACGATGTCTGTATTCTTTGTGCAGAGTGAGTTTTCCTTTCCTGATAACCTCCTGGGCTTGGGCAGTTTGAGGATGGGCTGGTGCTGGGACACTCTGGGCCCTCCAGCTGCCCAGGAGCAGAAACAAAGTTTGAGTGATTCCTTGTAAAAACAAACAAAAAGTGATAAACCAATATCTCCCTGGAGGGACTTTGTCTGATGATCTGCTTTCTGGCTTCAAAATTCTTCCATGACCCTCAATGGCACCAAAAGGACACGTGTCCTGTTAAATACATCTTCAGAGCAAGTGGTGACAGGGCAAGCAATGTCAGGAGGTGAACTGTAACTTCCTTGCTCCCTGCCTCTCCTCAATTAATACTGAGCAGGACCTTTGGATTCCTCAAACGCCCCTGTGAGATTTTAGACCTGTCAGTTTAATGCCAGCCTCCTGGAATTCCTTCAGCAACAGGAGGCTCATTTTCAGGAGCACAAAGCTATGGGGCTCATCATATTTTTACTCATCTCGTGGATGTTGTGATGTGTCACTGCTGTGGCCTTAAAACTGTGCAAAGCCCCAGTGATGAACAACACCTTCAAACAGTGGGAGGAGACCCTGCTAGTGCAGGTGGGGCTGTCAGTGCTGGGGTAATGTTTGCCATGTGTTGGCCACACTGCAGTGACTCAGGTTGTGTCCTCCTGCCTTGCTCGTGGTGTACAACAAATCTTACCTGATTAGCAGCCAGTGCAGCTCAACAGCAGAGTGTTGGGACAGTGGGAGCTCAAGGGTTCCACCCCACCTTTGGCCCTGGGGAAGGAGGGGCCCATGGTGAGCAGAGGGCTGGGGCTTGGCTGAGGGGGGCTGGTTTTGGTGTGCTGAGAAGCTGCAAGACAAGGTGCCAGGCAAGCAGAGGCTTCTCCATGGTTCAGCTATGCCTTTATCTAGAGGAATGGCAGGTTGAGCTGAGGGAGGAGGTAGAAACTGTCCCAGGATTTGCTGTTTGTGCAGCTGGATCAGCTCTAACACAACAGCATGGTTAGCAGCGTCTCTGTCTGTCAGTGCCTTCTATAAGATTTTTGCAAGGTGCTTTATTTACATTTATAGGAACAAAGTAGAGTGCTGGGAGAGGAGCTTTTAAAATGTCTGTTGCCTCCCTGCTCTCCTTTCTTCCCCTCCCTGCCTGTGTCATGTTTGTAGGCATGCTGGTTTGCTTTTCCTTTTCAGAGCCAGCTGACTTCCCACAAAATACCTGTTATCCTGGGAAGCCTTGAGCTCTGAGTCACCATGTCTTAATGAGTACATCCCCCTGCTCCTGAGTGATGCTTCTGTTCCTACACCTCTGCAATAAGAACCAAGTCTGTGTGTGTGTGTCCCTTGCAGGAAAAGCTTAGTGGAGGGAAGGGAGAAGGTTGTTTTCATGCATTTTCCTGGGCAAAAGGGGACTGAGGCCTTCTCCTGGGTGATGGAGGAGCCCCTCCATTGCTGCTGGGGAGGGTGGGCAGAGCTGGCTGTGATTTATTTGAAGTGCAGATAAAAGCCTCAGGGGGTCACGGCAGTTGGCTCAGAAATAAACTGTATGGAGAATTTATCTGGTTCTTTGGCTTTATGGGGAGCAGCTGGAAGCTGAGCGGGCAGATCTGTGATGCTGTGGAGGTAATGAGGGCCTTGGAAAGTCTCCTTTCAGGTTGGAGATACCCTGCCCATGGCTGTCCTGAGGGCAGAGGCTGGGAGCCTGGCCTGTGACCAGCCCAGCTGGGCATTGCTGCCTGCTTGCTTGAGCTCCATAAACATCTGAGGAGCCAAAATGCTGGAGGATCAAAGTTCAGGCTCCTTGGGAGATGGCTGGGAAAATAAAAAACATCCCAGCAGCCTCAAAGGAGCAGGATCCAAGTCCAAAAAGATTGTTTCTCCCCTCCTCTTTCTTGGCCAGTGGCTCTCCCTGTGTTTGGGGTGTCTGGGAAAGCTGGAAATGGGATGAGCTGCCCTCTGGGGGTGGTAGAGCTGTGGGGGAGCAGAGGAGGTCAAAGCAGCATGGGGGACTGTGGGAGGGCCTGGATTTGGCTGCTGGATGTCCATAACTCTGCAGAGACTGAGGCACCCTTCAGCACCCACGGTTTGAGCTCTGGGCTCTGGTTTCTGTGCTGCTTTCAGGATCCAGGCATGGGAGCAGTGCCCAAAAATGTGCACCTACATCAAAACAGGGCTAGAGACAAGGCTCAAAAGGATGTAAAACTCCTGAAATGAGGCTCACACAGTGGCTGTGGTTTTTGGGAAGTGTGCTTGTGGGTTTGTGTGGGTGGGTGGCAGCAGGTCTGGGTTAAGGATTGCAGCCCCCTCCATCCATGGCACTTGTAAACCACATTCCTGGCTCTCATGTCTGCTTTTGCTGGACTCTTGTTCCTGTCTCCTCATTCCCAGTGCCATCGATCACAGTAACAGCCAGTTTGTGGGAGATTTTATTTTCTCCTTTTCCTCCTCCATCCGTTTTCCTGTCTTCAAGCACAGCGTGAAGTGCAGTGAGTGCATGTGGCTGGCAGTGCTCCCTTTTGGGTCTCAGCTGAGCTACTGCAGTCCACCAGAATATTGTCTTGACCATCTCCAAAGCTCTCTGTCTTTTTGGGGGGGTGCCCTTTCTACCACATGCTCTTTGGCACTGCTTTTTACTAAGTTATTCCTGCCAAGCTGAACTCTAGTGATCCAGTACCTTTAGTACATCTCATTGTCTTGCTAATGTGTGTAGGCACTGTGCTCCCCAGGGGAGAAACAGCTGCCTTTGGAGTAGAGCT
The DNA here is from genome assembly GCA_013399945.1 of Ploceus nigricollis. Classification (NCBI taxonomy): domain Eukaryota; kingdom Metazoa; phylum Chordata; class Aves; order Passeriformes; family Ploceidae; genus Ploceus; species Ploceus nigricollis. Next base: position 2,321,730 of record VXBC01010008.1, on the reverse strand, counting down.
TGGCAGCCTTTTTTTGCCTGTACTAGTATCTATCCATCTATCCATCTATCCATCATAGATCTATCTCTACATATAGAAATGTATATAAACATTTTTTAAAATATTATAGTTTGATTTCTGAAAAGCCCCAGACCTGTTTGAGATGGAAATGTGAGGGAATTTGACTTCCAGTTTGAAATTGCAAGGAGGGTTTAATAAAGCAAAATGTGATTACTGAAGCTGATTTTGACCAGGGTGCTGCTTCCTCTCTAAAATGCCGTTTGATCTTTAAAGACCACAAAACGCTGCACACTGCTGGCTCTCCCTGCATATGAAATCCTGTAGATAAAGCATCCTTTCCTTTGGCATGGCAGGAGCTTGGAGAGCTGCTGAAAAGCAGATGCTCTTTTGCTTTACCTGGGTGCAGGAGCCCGAAGGACGCTGCTTCACCCTGAGGTTTGTGTGGTGTAAAACTCCCAGGGGAAGGGTTTTTTCCTGTCCTTGAGTTGCCCTCCCATCCTAGCCAGCTGCATGGCTATTTTGGTGATGTGGTATCATTAGACATGCACAGGTTGATGTTGCAGTCCTGAGCCAGGAGTCTCTGCTCCATATCCCCCAGATCCATGTCCAGTGGTGGGAAGCACCTGTCTGGGCACAGGAGACTGACTTTGTAGGTTCTCACACCAGAGAATAACAAAAGCAATGCCCTTTTGGGGAACTATAATTGGTTTTGCCACTCAGAGGAAAAGGGGAGTGAGCTTTGGCTGATGTTGTGAGTGGGGAGTGCACTCCTGCTTTTAGTGATGATTCACCCAAGGTGTCTGTGTTTGTGTATTTATATTCATGTCTGCAGGACAAAACTGCTCATCCCATTTCATGCTTTCTCACTCTAGATGGTGTTTAGGACTGTGCAGGGGTCAGATAGTCGTGGGAATAAATGAGAAAGAGTTAGGAAGAGAGCCTGCAGGAGCTGGGAGGTGCCAAGGTGGTGGGCAGGGAGCTGGTGCTGGACCAGGAGCCCAGCCCTTACACACAGGTGTTCTTGGGGTGCTGTCCCCTCAACCCTGCTCTCTGTGCAGGAGATGCTGCAGCCCTTGGAAGTTTCCTCCTGAGGCTTTTGCACTGCTTGTCTCTGCTAAATGAGGTTTCTTCAGCACTTGGATGATTTTTGAACACCTCAGTCCTTGCTTGAGACCCCAGGGCTGCTCCCTCCCAGGACTAGATGAGTAATAGTGATGGAATAGTGGGGCAGGTATTTGTTGTGGTGGCAGCTGTACTGCTGCCCACAGCACTTCAGCTCTGCTACTCTACTTTACACCTATTTCTTCCTTTCTGAAAGTATGTGCCTGGGAATAATTGCCTACACTGAAGAGCTCTGGATGCAGTGTGTGATAAGAGGAACATACTGCCTGCTGTGTGCTGCAGCCATCTGTCCATGCTGTGTCCAGGCAGCCTGCTGTCCTCTGGTAACACTGACACACTGTTCCTGAAAGGAATGCTCCCTGCTCCATAAGTCATCATCAGAGCAGGTGGGGAAAGCAGAGGCTTGAGGAGATCATAGAAGGAAACTGGTGCATGCACAAACACAGGGCACAGTGAACCCTGAGAGGATCTCCTGTCTCTGGGACAAAAGCAAAGCATGAGGTTCTGGTGATGCTGGCACTGCTGTCTGTTCTTTATGTCCAGCTCCTGTGTGTCCCTATGGGTGCCATGCAGAGCCTGGGGAAAAAACCCAAACCTGTTCAGCATAGCTTAAAGTTGTTTCTCAGGCATCTTCCATTGTAGGGTGTCTCTATATGACAATCTTTTTAGACAGTGCAGCTGTAGCAGCTCTTCTGCACCCTGTGGATGCTCCTGGCCAGCCTGGGGCCAGGCAGATGCTGTTGGGGTGAACATGAAACTTGTCTGGACTCATGTGAAAAGTGTTCTGTGGGGGAGTCCTCTCTGAATGCTTTGTGTCCTGTGACTTGCTTGTGTCTAGCAGTCAGGTTTCTCCAGGAAGATTTTTGAGATGCCACTGTGCAGTGGCTTGTGGGGAGCTGTATTGTTCCCACATCTTCCTCAGCTGGGGATTGGGAACTTTCTCCTTTGCTCAGCCCCTCTGGAAGGGTCTGGTTTGGGTGGCTGGGTTGGATGTGGCTGGGCCCATGGGCTGGGGGCTGAGTGCATCCCTGTCACACTCTGCAGCCCCCATGTACCCCGGCACGACCTTGGCAGGAGCAGCAGAGCAGTGCAGAGGGAGCTGTGCCACTGTGGTGTTTTATGATCATTACCCTGACGAATCACAATTACACTGTGGAGTTATGCTCATAATTGTTTCTACAAAGTTGGATTTGCTTTCTCTACCCCCACCTTTTCCCACTGACCTCAAATTATCCTTAATGAGCCACTGCTGGGTGACCTTTCCATGCTTTTTGGGAAGGGGGAGATTGTGCTTTAAATGGGGAAAATGTTGTCCTTGTAAGTCTTTATTCAGCTGCAATTGCCTTTAAGTTTCTGTTACCAATGCACTTTTATAAATTTCATATTGAGGGAATCAAGTCCTTTGTGCCTCTAGTTATTAAATTATGTGATAAGTGCCTTATAATATTGTGAAAGATGTTTGATTTCTTTATGGCTTCCTCAGCCCCAAGTAGGGTGTGAGGGATTGATAAAAGGAGCTGGCAGTAGCCACAATGGCTGTGCTTAGCCCTGGGTTTATGTGGGACCTGCACCAACTTTCAGGGCTTCCCATCAACATCTGCAGCACCTCTGCTTGGAGGAGGCAGCTCTTACTGGTCAAGGGTTCAGACAGGTCTTTCATTTATTCCTGCTGCAATCAAATTCACATTTGCATGGTCTGGAGCTGGCGTGCCAGGAGGTTTGTTTATAATGCTAAACATATCAGGTAATTGAAAGCTAATGTGTCTGTCTGGATTGCAAGGTTTAATATGCCTGGGTGACGAATCAATTTTCCTGTTGCACTACAAGAGAGAGGAGGCAAATGCTCTGCTTGCCTTCCCTATACATATATATATATTTATTAATTATATAGTTGTGTATGTGTGTTGAGGTGCTGCCTAATTGCTGGCACACAGCATCCAAATATGAGTGGCACTTGCACAGCAGGGACATGTCATGTGCTTGAGCACTTGTTGGAATTGATGGCATCCTTGGGAAAAGTCACTCCCCTCCGGTTTGGGATAGGCACAGGTTTGGGGAACACTTGTGCACGTGCTGTGTAATACTTGGTGCTTGTCAGGTGCCTTTTTTAGCTATTGACCACAATGCTTGAAAAGCTGAGAGAGATTAGACAAATGCTATCCTTGTTGTATGAGGAGGGTGAAGGAAGGCCAGACACATTAAGTAGCCTCAAGTTAATTGCTTGGTAAATTGGCATGAGGCTGTTTCTTCATCTCTGCCTGGTGCATGTGGGATGAAATGAGCCTGGCTGTGTTTGAATCCCAGTGGATATTCCAGTCTCCCTTGCTGCGTTGGCCCTGGGCTGGAAGGGGAGCATGTGAAGCTGTGCAGTCTCAAGAAGATAACACCAGTCTGTCATCTTTTTGTCAGACAGAGGCACTCCTCCTGGGAATGAAAGGAGTTGCTGTTCCCTCAGGTTTGTTGGCTACCAGCCCCTTCCAGGGCAAGGTCCTGGAACTTTCAAGACCTGCTGGTACCTAAACCCTGTGAGTCGGTGACTTTCTGGTGACCTTCTGATCTCTGTGTGTGTGATGCTGGGCCAAAGGCACCTGGCTGCCTTGCTGGCTCCACATGGGATCTGTGAGAGGGACGAGATGCTTGCAAGCTGCTGAGCTGGCAAACAGGGCTTCACACTTCACAGGTTTGCTGTTAACTGGGACACAGCACAGAGCTGGGGACTGACCACTGCTCTGGCTCCAGTGGCCTACAAGGCTTTCAACAGGTTCTAAAGCATGTCTGTGGGTACATGAGATGTGAAGCAGGGTTGGTGTCCTAAGGTTAGCTTTTGTCGGGCTAAGCCTATGCCTTCCTTTGGAAAGGCAGCTGATATCCTCAGCAAAGAGATGACTTTGTGGTGAGAGGTTGATATGATGCTGCACTACATCACGAGTGGTTTGTTTTTCTGGAGGAGACATTGTCTGGCCCAGGTGTGCTAGGTGAAGTCATGGTGGGAGGCGTTGAAAGATGAGAAGTGCTGAGGTTCCTTGGCTCATGCTTTTACTGAGGATGCTGGCACAAGAGGCAGAAGTGTGCTCATGGGCTTTGCTGCTGGAGCTGTGGGAACACAAAGCCAGGTGAGGGTGGCCAACGGGAAGAGCTGCAGTAACAAACCCAGGAGACACTGCAATGCCAGGTGGAGTGGATATAAATGTGGGTGTAACAAGGCTAGGAAATCATGTCTGTTGGAAATGGCCTGCTGGATAGAAATCCTGGGTGCAGTGCTTAATGATGGGGTAAACACAAACCTCCTGGCTGATGGGGCTGTGATAAAAGCCAGTGTGATCTCAGGCTGCAAATCATGGTTTTTTCAGTGTAACTGGGGAGCTGCTCATGCTGTTACACAAGTGAGATCTCCTAGAGACTGCTCTGTGTTTCTGCTCACTCTTACTCAAGGAAAAGGGACTTAAACAGGCTGATAAAGCAAATAGCCATTTTCTATGTGTCTATCACAGTAGTTCTTGCATTGATCACCAGGTGTGAGCATTAGCTGTGCTGGGTCTGAAATCAGAAACAGAATAACCTTGCTGCCAGGACTCTGCCTGAGCAATATATCTGCATCACTTCTGGGACGTGAGTTAGTGTCTCTTCAGGGCACTTGAGACAATTTGCCTTGCACTTCACAGGTACAGATGTGCTGCCTTAGAAGACCTGGCATTATGTAGCTTTTAAATGATAGCTGGGTGGGCCTGGCTGCTGCTTGTAAAGGTGGAAGAAGAAGTGCCAGGAAGGAAAAAGAACTGCTTAAGCAAAGACAGTTTTGACACAAGAGAAAATGGGTGTAAAATGCAAGCGAGTATATTTGGGTAAGGAATGAGAGAGGTACAGTTTTTCAGTCTGAGCTGGGAGGGCAAAGCCCTTGTCACTCCCAAGGTGGAATTTGCTTGGTCTGTAGAAGGCATGGTATAATTCAGCTGTACAGTGCAAGCAAGGGGACTTGGACCAGCAGGACCCTTCTAACATACAAGAAGTATGAGAAGGAAGTGAGTATTTAAACAAACATGCCCTACCCTCCATTCTCCACCCAGAAAATAAGTGAGCAACATCATCTGTGTTAGTGATGCACCTCATATGGTCTCGATTAGAAGTTGGATATGAGTCTAGGTGGGTCTGCCCATGGTGAGCTCCTCAGGATTTGTGAAGTATGGTAATGCTCTTGAAGCTATTGGGTCTTGCAGAAGAGCAGTTTGCCTTAGTAATAACTGAGGAATGCCACAGGAATATGTACTCAGAGATGTGCAGGGAGGAGTACACTGTAGTCCACCGACTGTAATTCATACCTCACTGCCTGCCTGAGGAGAGCAGGGCAGGGCTGGGAGCTGTCACAGCTGTATTTGGTGTGAACCAGGCACCTGTGCTCCTGCCGGGTTAATGAACCGAGGCAGAGGAGGAGGGAAGGTCTCAGTCTTCAGCAGCAAGTGGGAGGATACAAGATTTCCAGGGCAAGCAAAACCCTGGAAGGAAAAGAGGGGGAGCTGGTTGAGATGCTGAAGGACATGAGAGGGACTGAAGTTCCAGGGGTGGAGTTTCTCCGCTTGGTTGGTTTGCTTTCCTGCGCAACCACTGCCAATTCTGCAATCACAGCTTGACTCCTCGAGCTTTCAGAATAAGATGCATTTCTGTTTTGTTTTTTAAGTGGGTTCAGGTGAACCCAGCCAGTGCAAAGTTACAGTATTCTTTCTGAAGCAATAGGAAACCAAAGAAAATGTTTTTCCTGGTGTATCTTTGAGGTGCCTGTAAACCAAGACTGATTTGTCACTTCTAGGAGCAAGGGTACAACTCACGCTAAGTTGAAAAATCAGAGAGAAAAGGGGAAAAGCCGTTTCTGCAAATCCCTGAGAAGGGAGGTGTTTGTGTATTTTAAAGGACTCAAGGACCCTTGCTGACCTGTGCACCTAATTGTTATTTCCCTGCATTGCACTCTACATAAAGCAGCTCCTGGTTTGGGGGATTATCCTATATATATGTGTGCATGTGTTTTCCCACTGCTGTTTTTCTTGTCTCTCTGTGGGTGTGGTATGTTAAATAATGAACTGAAGTATATCTGGCTCAGGAAGCTCTTGGGCTTTGCTTGGGAGGCTGGAATACAATACAGGTTGTGGAGCTGTGTTTACAGTCCAGTGTTATGTCACTGGGGGCGAGTAGGGGGATGCCATGGGGAGGCCCCAAGACCCCCATGCACCAGTGCTGAGTCATAGGAAATTCACACCTGGGCACGTCACTGGGAGCAAGCTCAGGTCTTTTTCTGTCTCTTCTAGAATGCTGCCCGCATGGCTTTGAGTGTCAGGTCAAAAATAACCTTGACTTTTTTTAGCAAACACAATCAATAAAACAAGAGCCAATCTGGCCGCCGCCTCCTTCCCAGCTGTGGTTGCTCCATAACTCCTGGCTCGGGGCTGTTCCATCCCTCCCTGAAGGTCATTGCTTGGATGCTGTAGCTGCAGCTTGCCCTGGTGGTAAACCAAGATCATCCCATTCCTCCTTCCCATGTCCTTTCTCTTGGAGGACCCTCGCTTTGCTATGTAGGAGCTGCAGATAGGAAATGTTTTCAACCTTTGTTTCTGGCCTTGCTCAGTCCTGCAAGCTCATGGCCCAGGGCCTGAGCTGGCAGCCCTGCCTTGACTCCAAAAAGTTTGTGAGCTCTTGGATCTCCTGACTGACTCCTCCCAGTCTGTTTTGTTCTGGAAATGTTCGCAGGGGCCGTAGACAATGGCAGGGAACACGAAGCGGCTGTAATAATGTCCTGTTTCTCGTTCTGTCTGGGACACAGGCCATGTGAGCTGATGAGCAGGACATTGGGGATGAACTGTGACTTACCCTGTCATGCAGCAGCATGTGGGAGTTTGTGCTGTGTCCTTAGCATAACCCCTCTGGGCATGCAGACAAATTGTAGAGCATGTGGAAAGCAGAGGTGACTCTAGTGGGTCTCTCCTTTCTTGGATCTGCATGGTGAGAGCAGAGAAATATAAGGAGATTTAGTCCAGGCTTTGTGTTTTACTTTTTTGGAGATGGATGTAATTTGGGGTGTGGCTCAAGTAGGTCCATGTATTTCCCTTGTGCTAATTCACCTGTTGTTGTGCAAGTACAAGGCATAGTAAATGCTGGAGGAGGAATCTGTAGCCCCTGTGACTGCTCTGTAAGTGGTTTAAGATATCTCTTCTGCTTGTTCACCATGTGGGGTCCTGCAACCTTCTTGCCTAGAATCACAGGACAGTTCTCAGTGTTTTCTCATCACTCCAACCCTTCATCACTTGGAGGTGTTTCCCCTCTCCAGGGTCGAGTCCAAAGCCAACTATTGCATCAAGGCAGATGTGAGCTTGGGTGCACATGTTCGGAGACTTCAAAGTTGGGCTTCTTTCACATATTGTCCGAAGGGACCTGCCAGATGTTTTCCCTCTCTCAGCTGGCTTTTAGAGAGGACTACCTCCACCTGCTTCTCAGAAAAGACCCTCTTGAAAATGTTTGTGTTTCTGGTGGGAGAGTGTCTGAGTTTAATCTGGGAGAAAGCCAAAACTGGTCAAAAACTGCCTGGGAGATGAGGATTGAACTCCTTTCACACCACACAGCATTGCAGCCTCTTAGCAGAGGCCTGTGGCCACAGCCAGGCAGCCACACTGCTGCCAGCATCACTCCTGTGCAGCTGATAACAGGGGACCCTGTTCTCTGGGGCTGCTGATCTGTCACCTTCCCCCTCCCGCCTCTAATATTTACTGAAAACGATCCTGTGGTGACAGATCTATTTCTGTTTTTGTTCTCTGTAACATACCTGCCAGACTGCCCCAGGCGACTGAGGAATTTGTAATAAAGGCAATGTTTCCAAACTAAGCTTGGTGCTCTCCTGCCAGCAGCACTTCCAGCCAGCAAAGACCCTGTGTATCCACCCCACTTAGAGTCTGGATAAATACATGACTTTTTTCATTTAGGCTCTAAGTTTTTTTTGAGAGGTTTTATTTGTTTTTACTCTTTTTGCATGACCCGTTTCAATCGTGTCTTTGTTCACTGATGTGTGCAGTGAGGGGCAATGACTTGGGCAAGGATATTCAGTGGCTTGGTTGCACGTTCTGTGCTTGAAACTGTGGGTAAACCCATGATATTCGACTTCTCCAAAAGGCTGGGAAAACAGAATGGGGCTGGGTGGTAGGGTATGGCATCCTCCCTCAGTGTGCTGTCCCTGGCATGGGCTCAGCATCCATCTGGTTGTGCCACGGCTGAGCCTTTCCTTCTTCTCCACAGACACATAGAGAACTGGAAAAACTTGCAGACACTGAACGCCGTTGACATGGAGCTGTACACGGGACTCCAGAGGCTGTGAGTATGTCCTGTGCATTGGGGAGGGGAATGGGCCTGGGCAGACCCTTCCTTCCAGCACAGCCATGGCTTCCTTCCCTCTGCAGCCTCCATGCTGCCAGTTTAAGCTGCTGGATCTACTGTGTTTTGCTATGGGAGTCCACAAAACAGAGATGAAATGCTTTTTGGTCTTGGCTGGGTCTGTGAGGAGGAGGATTGCTAGCTCCTGACAGCTCTGTCAACACACATCAGCCCTGACCTCTCCTCTCCCCTGCTGTTCTGGTTCTGGGCTTGTGTGTTGCTCTGACTCATTCCAGCCCCACAATGTAAAATTCCAGCTGTCTCCACCAATCCTTCATTGCTGGGCTGTTGGTCCTCATTTAGTGCAGTTACCATCGTGGTGGTGCTGTGCAATAAGGGAATTGCATCTCCCTGCACAGCTCTCTGAGCATGGAGAGAGGTCAGGTTTGTGCGTCATGGAGGGAAACTGAGGTCCATGGGATTGAAGGGATTTTGCATATGCTTGGGAAAGCTGGCCAAGCAAGGATGCCACCCAGTCTATTAATTCCCCCTCCTGCATCCTGCATCAGGATCTGTGAGCACCCTGGATGCTGCGTGTGTGAGATGCAGAGTGTTGCTCAGGGCTAATCAGAGACTCTAATAATGTGTTTCTCTGGGAGTTTTACATTAAGTACACCTCCCATGTGGGCTGGAGGAGCTGTATGGGGCTGAGCACTCAGTAACCAAATTCCAGCAAGCTGTACTTTTAACACACAAAACCCTTGTAAGCAGGCTGGCTGTTGTTCTCACCTCATGTAACAAAGCAGCAGAGACAGCAGATATTTCCAGAATTACAGAACATGCTGAGCTGGAAGGGATCTACAAAGATCATCAAGGTCAACTTCTGGCCCTGTACAGGACCATCCCCAATAGTCACACCATGTGTTTGAGAATATTGACAAATCCTGGTTTGTAGTACTGATAGAGCTTTTCCAAAGCAAGCTGTGAAAAGGATTATTCTCCCTTCAAGATCCAGAATTCCCTATGGAAAATACCCTTCTTTATCAGAACTGCAAGCTGCAGGGTTTCCTTCAGGGTATGAAGATGGGAGATGACTTTGCTGTGGTTAGGTTTGCCGTGCAGTGCTGCTTGTGGAGATGGAGGGAGAGCAGAGGAGCAGGAGATGGCCTGTGCCACCCCAGCAAGCCTTGGTGGATGTGGGAACAGAGCCTCACCCAGCAGCCCCTCTGAGCCTGTGCCCTGTTACCACGTCAGATGGAGATGAAAAGCCTGAATTCCTCTTTGCCTGAATTCCTCTTTGCCTGAATTCCTCTTTGCTCATGGCTCATCCAGGCTGCCCGGGACAGATGTTCCTCCTGGGAATGGTGTGGGTGGAGTCACGGGCTCCCTGCACACTTGGAGGGCTGAGCTGGGCTTTAGAGCAATTGTCTGCCTTGACTCCATTGCTGCCCTTCTGCATCTCTCTGCAGGACAATCAGGAACTCAGGACTACGAAACATCCAGCCACGAGCCTTTGCCAAGAACCCCCACCTGCACTATATGTAAGTGCCAATGGCTCCTGTGCCCTTTTGCCTCTTGTCCCTTGGAAAAGTGGTTCCCAAGGTGGATCCCCGAAGTCCCTGTGGGGGACAGCAAGGAGAGGGAAGGGGAATGTTGGTGGGGAAAGAGAGGCAGAGGTGGGAAAGGGCAGGAGGTGGAAAAGCAAAACTGCACAGGGAAGTGGAATGGGCTGCGGTGGAGGATGGGGAGAGCTCCTGCTGGGAAGCTGAGGGGTTTGGGTTCCTAATAAGTGCCCTGGCTTTGATGGCTGCTCTGACGAGCTCTGCATCACCACCAGCCCGGTGGCTGCTGCGCATTTCCCTTCCTGCCGAGTCTGGGGACGGCCGCCCGCCCGCCCCAGTGCACAGCCAGAGCCTGCCCTGCTCGTTACTGTGTAACCAAAAGCTGCTTTTCTGACACAAATCCTGAGGTATGGAGCTGCCAGCTCTGCTGCTAATTATTGACTTCTTACACTGGAGTCTGCAGGGGGTGTGGGGTAGGGATGTTTTGTGCTGGAGAGGCTGGAGCCCTGTTATGCTGGGACATCCCACCAGTGTCCAGCTGCTGGGGCACTCTTAGCTAGAGAGTGGTGTCACGGGGAATTTCCACATCCTTGAGGCCAAGTGCACCGGTTTCTTTTCTAGATGTGTATTTACTTTTCCCAAGGTGATAAAGCAAAGCCTGAATTTCAGGCCACTGTGCAAGGTGCTCTGTGGGCTTGAAATATTTTGTCCAAGTGACTGTGTCCAAGATCAAAGCCCTCTCTGCTCCACTGTAGATATGAAAGGTGAAAAGGGTTTGGTGAGAGGCCCTGGCCTTGGGCAACAGCTGATGGGCTGAATGGGAGTGTTTATCCCTGCTTTTTGGAAAGCAGTGCTAGTGGCTTCAGTGAAAAAGTACCTTCATTTGAGTGTGTGGGTGCACTGGGCCATCGATACAGACACGTTCCTGGGGCAAGGAGATGGATGCGACCTGCAGAGCATTTGTCTTTTGATGTCTGCTCAGAGATGATGTGAACTGAAAAACCCCAAAAGCTTCCTTTTTGGAAAATCATTTACAGTTGCTAAGTGACAGTAAAGTACTTGCTAAATAGAAGATCTGCAGTACCAAAGGACATGAATAGTTGAGGGCATTATGAACATGAACTGAGCCTTTTTGAGCTTAAAGAATTGCATATTTTCATAATAAAACCCTCGTTAATGCTGACCACTGGGATATTGCTGATTTCTGCTCTTTGTTATTTTGATTTGTAGCATTTGTTTTGTGTTTTCTGTAGTTGTTTGTTTCTGGGAAGCAGTTCTCTCTGAACCACTCTCAATTGATTTTTTTTTTTTTTTGACGGTTGTTTGTCAATTGTGCAGTTGCTATTTATGTATCTAGCAGATAAAATGAATAACATTTGATTCCTGATGAAATTAGTTTGGATGTCGTAGGAGTTTAGAAGGCCATGTATGCTAGCTTTGAGGCTGAATGTGCCATTAATGTGTACACAGGCAATTGTTGCTGCTTTTCCCCAAAGTGTTTGTTTTTGTCTTTCGGAATTACTTTTGTGAGTGGAAAAAGCCCCACATCCATCTTCTGTCAAGAGTTAGGATTGGTACGTGGTGATGAAATATGTGTTTGTTTACTGCCTGGGCCCTGTAAGATTGATCATGTTCTTAACATCTTTCTTCCCTTGCCTTTTGGAGCTCGAGGCAAGTAAGTATATTATTTACTTGGTGTTTGCCAGTGGGTTTTGATGCTGTTCCTGGGGTTTGGCAGTGTGGATGTTCCCCGTGAGGGATGCTGGACAGTCGAGGATGGAGACCTGGGCTTGCAGGGCTGGTGGCTCCCTGCTGCTTCCCAAAGGCTCTCAGACCACGATGCCTTTGATGCTCCCTTGCAGTCAGGGTGGCTCTTGAGGCTCTGCACAGCCTGGCAGGTGCCTGGTGCCACCTGGGATCCCCTCCATGGCCTCAGCACTCTGCCAGCACATCAAGGTGCCTCCTTGGCTGCTCTGCCTCCCTGGGAGCTCAGCTCAAAGGGCTGACATTTTCTGCAGCCTCTGCACGTAGGAGCCAGGGATGAAAGGATTAATGGAAATGTCACTCTGCTGTACGTCTTGGGCTGCTGTAGCCAGGTACAGTGGTGGATGGGAGTGAAGGATACTGTCCCAGTCCTCTCGTGGTGGGGCTGAGTGCAGGGCTGGGACCATGGGATGGTGCTTAGGGCTTGTTGAGTTACTGCTACACATTTTTGCTGCCACTCTGGTTTTCTTTCTCCTTTGGTGGTTGTTTGGATGGTTGCTGGTGGAGCTGACTCAATAAGAAGCCACTCTGTCTAATAAATGACAGGGTGGCTTCACTGCCAGGCAGGGTTGGCACAGGGTGGTGGGGGCCCTAGGCTGGACCTTTGCAGGGTGTTATAAGCTGTGTCTGAGCAGTTTTTTTCACTCGAAGCTCATGTACAAATTCTGAAGTCTCAGAAGCTTATTTCCACCCCACACATGCCTCCCTTCCCATCCTGTGTTAAATCAAAACTTCCTGCTGAACTGAGTTTTTCCCCAGTGCCTTTCATCAAGGTTTCCTCCTCTCAGATGGGCCAGATAGCTCTGCCTTCTCCCAGTAACTTCTATTTCTGGCCCTTCCTCTGTGCACGCGCTTGTCTTCAGACCCCAGCTGTGCAATCACAAGCAGATCACTTATCCCAGCTCTAATTGCAGGAGCTCAGGTTTCTGAGGGTTTGGGTGAAGCTTGGCTTGGTTTTTTTCCCCCTTCCCCATCACAGAGTCAGGGAGGAAAGGCGGGAAACCCATGAAGGGGATTTTCAGCATTCAGCTGCTCAAGTGGTGGACCTCAGGGTGCTCCAAAGTGCAGCCTGGCAGGGTCATGCCTGTCCTTTTAAGGTTTGAAATTAGCTGTATTAAGTGCAAGGGGCTTGAGGCCAATGTAATCAGTGGAGGAGCAGTGGGTGACTGTGAGCCAGAGGTGTGAATCTAGAAATAGCTTTGGTTTCCTCTTCCTTCTCCTTGAACGAGGACAATTAGGGCTCCATGGCCTGTCTGATTATTGGTGATGTGGAGCCTATCACTGCTACAGAGACAATCCAAAATATAACAGTGGGTTTTGCAACATGGATCTACCTCTTCTGCTGGTGGTTGGGCTGAGGCAGTTCAGTCCTTCCAAAACAAATACCAGCTGGGTGCTAAATAGGGGTGGATGTGTGTCTGATCTAAGCTGGATATCTTCCAGTGTCATGAACCCTTGCTCGAGATCATCTCACTGGGAGAAGTTGCATTGGTAGGTTCCTGATCCCATTTCTGTGCATGTTTGACAGCCCTTTGGCTGTTACAGGGATGGTCCTGGACAATCTCCTGCACTGGATGTGAGGACCAACAGGTCTAGGCTGTGGAAGACTGAGCCTTTGTAGCCAAGGTTTCTTTCTGGGTGTTAGTGTTAGCAGGTGATGCAGCTGAGCAGAGGAAATGTTTGTGTTGACAGAAACCCTCAGTCTTTGGCTTGAGGCTGTACAAGAAAACTCTAGGATGATATGGTTCCTAAATTTAAGAAATATAAACCATCTGAATACATATTTACTGAGTTGCTGTGTTTAGCACAGCTTAGTGAGGAAAGAGCCTTGCATGCTCTCACTCTCTCTGTCCTCCTGATGACACTGGAAACCTTTGGCCAATTTATTTGAACTTGATAGAGGCTTACCAGTCGGGAGGTTATCAACTTCCTGCACATATCATGAAACCAGGCAGAGGCAGAGTAAAGAGAAGTTGTTGTAGTGCCTTGTGGGGAAGAATTCAGCATTAACATGCTCCTCATTAGGCACTGGGAAGTCCACAGCAGAACTGAGCTTCACAGTGCACCAGGAACTGGTGCACAGGGGAGGACAGGACTCCCACTGGCTGTGGGACAGTAGAGCTGTGCATGCAGGAGAGCAGGGTCCCAGCAGGCTGTGCCTACAGCCAGATAAGTTGATTTTTGCAGTGCCTGAGCCACCCTTTCCTGGGAGCAGGTTCTTAGAGGCTGTGATTCCCTCTGAATGTTTTCCTGGGCGGCTGCGTGCTCAACCAGCCAGTCAGGAGGCACTGCCTTGTATTTGCAGAGGTAATTGTGCACACCTTATTTATTGTGTAGTAAAGAAAACAAATTAAGGCTGTGTAATTACAGAGACAGGCATGCTTTTAAATAAGGCTTAAGTAGTCAGATTTCTATTTAGAAAATTAATAATTACCATTTCTGTCTGCATCAGAGGCTCTTCTTAAACTGTCTTCTAGAGGTTTATACATGCTTAAAATTAGTTTGTGGGCCAGCCCAGACACAGCTTCTATCAAAGAGCACTCTCTCAGTGCTGCCTGCCAGGGTGAGGACAGGGTTGAAGATCAAGCTTTCCCTTCCAGTCTTCACCCAAAGGTCTTAAAGATGGAGGCCCTGGGCTGGTTCATGCTGTGTGTAATTGTTTTTTTGAGTATGGTGTGGTCAGATGACCAGCTTCCCAGATGTTTTTATCTGTGTGATCACATTGGTCTCTTTCTCCCCAAAATGAGGACTGGGGAATAACTGGAAGGTGCTGGCAGGAATGCTGCAGGGACATGCTTTGCCTCTTGAAAGACTGAGCTGGATGATCCATGGGCTTCTCTTCATGGGCAAATTTGAGCTCTGATTAATCTGGAGCATCCCAGAATGTCCTTTGTAGGTTGTGGTGTTTTCTGAGGTTGGGGTTGGTTTCAGTGCTCTGGTTTGGTTCAAGGCAGTTGTGTAGTGTCAGAGGGACTGGTATGTTGGTACTGAATGGAGTTTGTAGCTCTGATGGGGGGATTCCCAGAGTTATGTTACAGGTTTAGGTTTAGATAGGAAAAACACAAGGCGGCATCTCCTGAAAATTCAGGGGCTGAGGTAGTGGTGAGTTACCCTCTGCCCTCTTCAGTGCTGTGTCAGGACAGGACTCATAGCATGCCAAAAACTGAGGCCTGTGTGCTTTCAGGGGACTGCAGGCTGGCAGCTTCACTTTCTTTTCTCT
Organism: Ploceus nigricollis; assembly: GCA_013399945.1. Taxonomy (NCBI): domain Eukaryota; kingdom Metazoa; phylum Chordata; class Aves; order Passeriformes; family Ploceidae; genus Ploceus; species Ploceus nigricollis. Next base: position 2,306,718 of record VXBC01010008.1, on the reverse strand, counting down.
GTGTGTCTGAGAGCTTGATTGAGATCTTACACTAAGTAAAGAAATAAACAAATAATCAGATGCTGAATTATTCCAAGTGGAACACTGTTTCCTTTTGGTCATGCCTTGAGGGTCACTTTCCCCTGCTCAGTGTTAATAATCTGTTGTCTTGCTCTGAAAGAGCCATTCTTAGATATGAATCAGGGTTAAACTCTCTCTATCTTGCTCCATTCCATAACCAGCTTCAGGCACTGTGCCTGCCTGCAGCCCTTCACTTGATTCTGGATGTCCTGTGAGCCTTTCTCCTCCCTCCTGATGGTTTCTTCCTGCTTTGTCCTTCCACCACTGCACTGCTGTCATACCTATCCTGGCAGTCTGCTCCTAACCAAAGTGCTGTGTTTTAATTGGCCTCTATTTCCCATCCCTGCTCCTGAATCAATGCAGCCTCACGAGGCCCTGTGTACCAGCTGGGCACAGTGTATGATGGGGGTGAGCTCTTAGTTCACTGGGAAGGTGGAGCAAAATGCATTTACCTAAACCACCTTCTTGATAGTTTAATGTGTTTTGTTTTGCATTTCCTAAATAGGAGTTAAATTTCTCCATGAATATAGGCAAAATAAAAAGTATGAGAAAGATTTAAACAGCCTTAGAGTTCTATTAGGTGAATATTCCTTTACTATCCCTAAGCAGGCAGCAGCTTGGCTACCTTTTGATTCCCATTTGTACTCTAAGGATGTTCCTGCTCCAGCCCCATCCAAGATCAAATCACTGTGCTGCAATTAACTTAGGGAGGCATTTTCCCCCATATGTCTCCAGCCCTATAAAATTCTGGGCATGCCTACAGCACAGCCACTAAAATAAACAGCTGTAACATCTCCTCTGCTTCCATAAACTTTGCTGTTTTGCTCCCCATCTGCTTTGTCCCCTGGATGCCAGTGTAGTGCAGGTCCTTGCTGATATGCTAATCGGCAGCAGGGGTTTGATGGCATGTTTATTCCCAGTTTCCTGCCGCAGGTGACTGATAAGCAGTTTGAACTGCAGCTTCTCCTTTTGCTGCAGTGGCAGAGGTATGTCCTGCGTTTTACCAGCCATTGTGCACAAGGCCAGAGGAGAGACCAGTTCCCTGCAGGACTGTGGCTTCCCTTCAGGCTGGGTTGAAATCATTTGACCTGCATTCAGAGGGCCGGGTAACTAATTCCTGGCTGCAGGCTGCCTTGCTTGGCTGTGGAGAGGGTTTATTGTACTGTGATAGAAGGAGGAATGGTGACTTTGTGACTGATGTACTCTAGTGGGACCTGAGAGAGAGTTTCCAACGCAAGCACTTCATGCTTTGTGCCAAGATTTGTCCTGCTTCAGTTCCCCATCTTAAAACCTGGAATAACATTTATTTTCTCTGCTTTTATTTGATCTATTTGAGGCATAACACCTTGTATGAGTTCTAATGAAACCTGGCCTTGAGCTGTGGGATGCTGTTGCCATGTAAGATCAGTTAAAATAACTCTGTCACAAGTAAGTTTTGCATACTTGGATTCTTATGTAATGTCTGCCACTCTGGAACCTGGACTCTCAGGATTTTACTGTGGGTTTGTCTCTCTTTCCTTTCTTTGAAATGTTGAGATGATCTTTCCAGTTACATTGTGAGTTATTTCCCTTTCTGAAATTTGATCAATTGTCTTTTGACTGACATGTGAAATGGGCAGCTGTGGTTTTTGAAAAGGTCCTGTTTTTTCCCATCCACTCTTTAAAAAAGTCTGCAGACAATGCTGTGAATGTTTAAAATGAAGCTGTTCCTACAATGATATGAGGTTTGTTGTATGTTGTTTTTGTATTTTTTGTTTGGTTGAGGGTTTTTTTTGGTTGCCTTTTTTTTTTTTCTTTTTTACAAGATTGGAGTAAAATATTAACTTCAGACAAGTTGGTGTGTTTGGGGGAGTCAGCCTCTGACCAAGTCTTTGCTGTGCAACAATGGCCTGATGGATGTCTTGTGGTGAGCTTCCCCTCAGAGAGAGGCACAGCATTTCTCTTGGATGTGATCCTGGAAATGAGACATAGTTGTACCTTGGTCAAACCTCACCACATCTCTGAGACCACCAGCAGCACAGACTGAGCTGATTTCTGGAGATTTGGGCCTGACAAGGAATGGGTCTTGTTTCTAGGCTTCTGAGATCACTGCAGCGTGGAGGAGCTCCAGAAAGAGCCTCTGACTGTCCCTCTTGCTTCCTCCCCAAACCTTGTGCTGCAAAGCATTTCTTACCTGCCCGTGCCAGTGTGAGAGGGGCTGCAGAGGGAAGAGGAACCCTCCCTGGAAGGGGGTACCTGGGCACATGGAAACCTGCTTGAAAGCTGCTGGGGGAATGAATAGTCATGGCAGGATGAGTGGAAGTTAAGTGACCACAGAAGTTATCTGTCCTGGGATTTTTCTTTCCATGATCCTGGTTTACTAACAGTATGATTACAGGGCTGGTTTTCCTTTTTTGATATACTGGCAATAAGCACCAGGGCAGAAAAATAGAAACATTAAAATCATATGGTATTTGAGCAATAAGATACGACAGGGCATGAATGATGGGACATTAATTCATGATGGTGTGTGACAAGGCAGGAATTTAGATGTCATAAGTTAGGCAGTCGTGAGTTTTATTGGAATTATAAAATTTTATTAGAGTATTGGTCAAAGGGTGGGGTTTCCCACCAACCCCTCCCCTTATTTGTATTTGGGAAGAGGTGAGTTGTGAATTACATCGGATGCAAGAGGCTGTGGGGTGTTTAGAGGGCTGCCAGTGAGAGCCAGAGGTGTGTCTCCCCGGGGAGCTGTGGGTGACCGTGTCTTTAGCCGTGCCACTGCCTGACCGTGTTTCATGCCTGTTGTCCTCCAGCATGCCTGAAGCCATGCTCGGGCATTCCCGGGGCTGCTCTCCGGGAGCTGTGCCGGTGCCCGTGTGGGGCTGTGCCCGGCGCCCCGCGGGGCCGCGTTCAGCACCACGGACAGGGCCGGCGGCTCCGCCCGTCCCTCCTGCGCTCGTCCCACTCCCTGTGGCCGCCTGGCCTCTGACCCAGCTCCCAGCCTGGACTGAAGCCTCGCGGCTTCCTTGCCCTCCCAGCCCAGCCTGCGGGTTGCCCCCTGCCTTTTCTGCCCTTCCCTTGGAACAAACTCCTTCACCTTCCAGCCCCAGCCTGTGCTCTCCTGGCTGCAGCTGCAGGCTGGCTCAAGGCATGGGGTGGGAGCTTGTCTGTGGGGTGCTCAGGCTGGTTTCACTGCCAGCAGTGTCTTTTTTCTTCCATCTCTCCTGCTGTGCAGCCAGCCTGCCCAGCTGCCTCTTTGACAGCTTCAATACCTGAAATATCCCTGGAAGTGTTCAAGGCCAGGCTGGATGGCTCTCTGAGCAGCCTGACCTGGTGAATGGTGTCCTGCCCATGGCAGGGGGTGTGGAACGATGTGATCTCCAAGGTTTCTTCCAACCCTCTCTAAGATTCTGTGGACACTAACTTCCTGAGCTGCAGTGATTCCTGGCACTGACTGTGCTCTGCAGCGTGAATGGATTTGTTTTGCAGCACCACTACCCGGCTGCTCTCTGGGGGTTTCTCACATGAGTAGTTCTTTAGGACATCTGCCATCCAACCTCGCTGCAACCACAATCCATGGGCTCTGGCTAAATGTTTGCTGTATCCAGTTGTGCGTGTTGATAATTGTGGGTAATTTGCTGTCTCAGAATAATGAAGGAATGCCTGCTGCACTCTGAAGCACTCAGTGCTTTGTGGTGATTAGTCTTTTCATTTGAAAATATTCCTCACAGTGACCAGCAAAAGATACTTCTTTTTAAGTACATAATGTATTGAGAAGAATGGGTCAAATGTAATTTTTGTGTGCAGACATTCCTGTTTATTTTGGCAGAGTTAACTGTCAAAGACAAAGCCTGTTTCTGCTTTTGGAGTGGTTGTAAGTGAGTGCAGCAAGCAGGCTTCACTGGCTGGATTAAGTCGCCACCAGTTCCCTGCTCCCCTCAGCCAAGCATTCCTTGGGCTGTCAGGAGGCACATCATGCACGGCTCAGGTGTGGCTGCAGGCAGGTCTCTTCTCAGAGCACGATTCCTCCCTGTGTGCTCAGGTGCTGCAAACAGGTTTTTGGGCTGAGGTGTTCCTGTGCCCGTGCTCAGGTGTGTCCCAGGAACCTGCTGTCTCCCTGCTGCCCATGCCCACCCCATGGACACTGGGGGGAGGCAGCAGCCTGGTGTGAGGCAGGTCCTGCTTGGTGCTGTCTGTCTCCCAGACTGAGTGTTTTTCTTGTCATCTGATGAGGCGTAGCTGGAGCATGTCAGCCTCACCTCCTGCTGCGGCCAGGAGGCTCCGCACAGCATGGGAGGTGGCAGCTGCCATCTCTGCTGGCTGATGGCATGGCCCTTCAGTTCCCCCCTGTGCACCTCCCCGTGCTGGCCCCCTGCCTGTCCCCAGCTCTGGTCCCTCGTGGTGCCCAGCTGCTGCTCGCAGTGCTGGGGGTGCAGGTAGCTCTGTTCCCTGCCGAGGTGGGGCGAGTGCTGCAGCCTAATGGCAGGCCTTCTTTCCATTAGCTGCTGTAAACACAGGGCTCTGGCAGCAGCCTGCTTTTCTGAGCCCAGGAAGACCATTTTTCCTTTCATCTATAATTTAGTGAAGTGTCAAGCCACAGAAGTTTTAATGATAGTAAGCAGCAGAGGAAATTTATTTATTTGCTGCAAAGGTGGGTTTCATTCCAGGGTTGGTTTTTTTACACTTCCCTCACAAGAAATGTTGACTGCTCATGTAACCTCGCTCCCAGTGTGTTCAGGCTACCTTCCCTGAGAAGCTCAGCACTACGGTTCCTGCTTGGCTAAATGGCTTTCCAACCCCTCTCCCACGCATGACACTGGGGCCAAGCAAACTGGGAAAGGAGAAGCAAGGAAAATATAGTGAGGTGGGAGCATTCATGTGCTTGTTGAGGTGTAGTGGGATTCACGAGTTTCCCATCTTCCTCCTGTTGCTGTGCATCTCTTACATCTGCTTCCCAGCCCAGCCTCTGTGATGGATTTGACTGCTGAGGAAAAGCAGGGAAGGGCTTTTTTTGGGATGACATGTAGTGCTTGCCTTCTGTCAGCCTATGAAGGTGCCAGTGCTGACTGGAGATAAAAAGTGGATTGATGTCATGGGGGGGGACCAGGGCTTCTTCCTGAGGTTCAGGAAGGCAGAGAGTTGAACTCTGGGCTGGCCAAAGAGGAGCAGGGGATGAGATGAGTCTGTGGCAGGGACAGGGGCCAGGCTGGAGAGAGAAGGTTACAAAGGATTGGAGCAAAGAGTCTTCAGGGAAGAAACAGAGAGCGGAAGGGGGATGGGGTGTAGGAGAGGTGACAGGGAAATGGATCTGGAGAGGAGGGGGAGGATTGACTGGGGTGGGGAAGAAGCACGTGTGTGTGGGAGATCTGCGGGTGGAAGCAACTGTAAGGGAGAAATGGGTTTCCTAGGAAATACGTGGGAACTGTGCCTCTAAATTAACCAGAACCTTCCTCACCCCTTTCGATGTGGCTTTGGAGGCAATATTAGAATCTTCCTAATTATTTTTCTTGGACGAGTTTTGCTATCCTGATGATATTAATTATTCTTAAAGGTCAACAGCACTCACTTGAATCCCCTTCTGTTCTATCATGTAATCAGTTAATTAATTGGAAACCATTTAGCAGAGTCTGCCGAGAGCTTAGCCTGCCGTATGCCCTGTTGTTTTGCTATTGCTGAAGATATATATATATATAGTTTTGTATTTATACCCCTTCCTTCCTTCAGAGGCTCTGCAGAACTCTTGGTATCATCCCAGTGCATCCCAGCCTCTGGCACTTCTCCTTGAGTCAGGAAAATTGGGGCTCAGGCCCAGCTGTTAGTTTTCTCTTTGCTAACCCCTTCGAGGTTATTCAAGGCTCATTGATTTCTGGGCATCCAAGTAGGTGGAAATATTTGAATTTTTTTTTTTTTAATATAAATTTGATGTAAGAGCCCTCTAACAGCTGAGATCACAGTCCTTGTTCAGGGGGAAGAGGGAGGACCAGAACCTGTCCCATCACATCTGTGCTCAATGAGCTGACATCGAGGCTCTTGTGTGGACCTTGTCCAGCTCTCCCAGTGTCTGCCTGGGCATTTGGAGTGACCTCCCAGCTGGGTGGTACCTCTGATGAGCACCTGTCCCTATTGCTTCAAGGATGTTCATAGAATCATTAAGGTTGGAAAAAACCTCTAATATGATCAAAGTCCAATTATAGTGTGCTCAGAGATGCTGGGAAATGCCCTGTGGGCATCGCTGTCCTTCCCATGCCATCCCCTCAAGCTGTGCCTTGCCACAGCTCTGAGCTCTTCCCTCATGCAGGGCGATGGGGTTGGCTCTGGGTTCACTGGGAACCCGTGAGCAGGAGGCATTCCCCAGTTGTTCTCTGTTCCCAGCTTGAAGAACAATGCAGTTTGAAGCAAACAGGGTTGGATAAACCCAGCCCCTTGCTGGAGCTGGCAGCTGGCAACCCTTGTCCTCAGCCGGCACTCATCTCCAGTATTACTTCTGCATGCCAAAGCAGGAGGAAAGCCCAGTGTACAGTAATATTTTGGTCTAATGGATCTAGAATTGCTGCAGTTTGGGACAGAGGAGTTGAGGTGGGGGCAGTGAACCCCTGAGGACCTCTTGGCTGCAGGAGGGCAGCTATGGGGGAAGGCTCTTGCCTGTTGCAAGTTGATTTTTCTTTTTCTTGAGCAGAAGACTGGCCAATTCTATGGATGCTACTGGACTCTGCCCTGCAGGGAAGCTGGCAGGCAAAGGGAAAGCAACTGCAGGGCTGACCCAGCTTTTAACCTTTCCTCAAGTCCTCTGAGAGCCCAGATGTCTTTGGAGAAGAGCAATGGAAACTGCACACAACAGGGGCGGGATGAGTGTAGTGCAGAGGGCCAGATCCCTGCATCTGCTCTGCCTCGAAGCACAGGGGACAGTGTGACCCACATCTGGTGACGCCTTCCCATCTGTACCGTGTGCTGAACTGAAACTGTGAGCAGCAATAAACTCTGAGGGGTGATTTGTCTCTGAGCAAAGCTTTGTGCAGCTGGGAGATGCCTCAGAAGAGATGACTTGGAGGGTGTGGAAGTGTCATGGGGTAGGAGATGGCCTTTAAAATAAAGGCTGGGCTGGGTTGAAAGCAGCAGTAGTTCATGGCTGCTGCACTGCAGAGGCACTGGGAGGAGAGGTGTGGGGCAGATGTGCTGCTGGCACTGGCTGTGGGAGCCCTGTGACAGAGGTGTGGTACCTTAATACCTTCCCACTTGCTCTGCAGCTTTTGTTTTTTAATGCTTTAAAGAACAATGCAGGAGACCAGCCCCTTCTGCCTCCCTCAGCCCTATTTTAGCGTGAGTTTGAAAATCACAGTCCTGCAACTGAGAAATGCAGAGGGCTTGGTGGTTCCTTGCTCCAGTACCACACCTCCAGGAGCAGTGGTGTGCACGTGGAATGGCAGGCTCTCTTCTTGTGTGTCACCCACCATGGTGCCTCTCTCCTCTCTGGTGCAGGGTGCTCTGAGTTTGGGAGGTTATTGCAGGTTCTGACTGTAGCTCTAGAACAAGAAATAGTTTGTGGGGAATGAGGTGATTATGTCATGGCACATGCTGTGTGACACATGCCTTACAAGGTACAGGACTGAACCTGTGGACAGGAGAAAGGATACAGTTTTGCTGCCCAAGCACACAAAGGAAGATTGAACCTTGGAGATTTTCTGGTTCTGCTGTGTTTGGGGTCAGAAAAGCCCCGGGGGTTGCTGGGGTGTTGCTTGAGGAGCAGAACTGAGCTGTGGGTAATGCCAGACCATGGCTGAGGACCTCTGCTGATTGTCTCACTCCTCCACAGCACCAATATATGTGTCCTGGTGCTGAGCCTGAACAGGGAGCAAATCCAGGAGAACTCCTGGCAGCTATGAAATCTCAGGCTGACCAGTCTAATGGCACATCCTGTTCTGCTCACTCTGCTTTCTGGGCATGTGAGGCTTGCACGCACTTGGCAGTGCCCAGTCCTTTTCCAGGCTGTCTCAAACATGTCCTGCTGGGACTTGGGGCTGAGCTATTGGAGATTCCAATCGAGTCTAATATCTGCAGAGCCTGATTTGTGGGGAGGCCTGTCCTGCCACAGCTTCTGGGACTTGTTGGGGTAATTTTAGCACATTCATTAAGGGAGGACAGTACATTTTTCCCCTTAATGAGCAAAGCTGCTTACTAAACAGGAAGAGGAGGGAGGGGGATAGGGAAGGCAGGGAGGGTGATGGGGAGTGTAACAGTGCTTTTAGAGGTCATTGGAGTTATCTGGCAGGGATAAGCAAGGCTGAACGGAGCTGCCCCTACAACAGCATGTGAGGCTGTGACATTCTCCTCTCCTGTGGCCACCAGCACCCAGTTAAGGCTGCAGTGAGCTGTGAGATGATGGGAAGCACCTGTTGTGCCCAAATATCAAGGGCGTCACATGCAGTGCCACCAGCATATCCAGCACTGGGGACCACAGCTGAGGATGTGCATCTCTCCTCGCACTGCTGCCAGGCACTCGCTCGTGCTCCCTCAGCCCCAGCTGCTCTGGCAAGTTAATCCCTCCCAGTCTGGATTTTCATAGTGGCACCATGTTATTAAAACGTGTGAAAAACTTCTCCCATGCAGAAATAAATGTGTCAGCTTGGAAACAAGGGCAAGTGGAGGATGGAGCTGCGTGGAGGAGGGACAGGTGCACAGGGTCCCTCCCCAGCAGCAGCGTTTCTGCCATTGCGTTGAGCTGAACTGCATAAAATAACTTACAGTTTAATTACAGGGGCTCCTGCTTGTTGGTGTCATTAATGAGGCAACTGGCTTAATTTAGCTGAATAAAAATGGCTTTAATAGTGGAAACACTTTTGGCTGCTGGGTAATTAAGGGAAAAGAAAAAAATGCTGTCTCCTCTTGCATTAAAGTCCACTCGTTCTGGTCCGCACGGATCCAGACCCATGGATCCACGGTGGGTCCACGGTTCCACCTTCACTCATCCCTTTTTTAACCCCAGGAGCTCGTTCAGGACTCCATGGGGCACTTCATAGCCCCATCTGTCACTCATGCTGTGACAAAATGGCAAAGGTCACCTTCCCTCCCTGTCTGCCACCAAGGCAAGGTCTTGGCAGTGCCTGTGGGAGAGTGTGGGGGACACGGCGTGTCCCCCCTGACATGGAGGAGGAGGATGGAGGGAGAGAGCAGGAGCTGGTATTTAGCTGTCACTCAGTGGTAGCAGCCTGCCCTTGAGGAGTGCAGTGAGGTGCTGTTGGAGGGCTGCTGGGGACAGGAGTAGGAGCCTTGGGAGCACGGCTGCTGCAGCAGGAGGGCTGTGGAGCGGTGCTGAGCCTGAGCCAGGGGTGGGTTGGGTGGCTCTGCCCTGGACCTCATCCAGGTGAGCTCTCTCCAACCTCCCCTCCCTACTCCTTTTGGAGGCAAAAAACACCCTGGCAGCTACTTCTAGAGACTGTCTCCATGGAAAAGAGCATCTTGTGAGTGATGGAGAAAATGTCCCATGGCAAGGAAGCACTTTGAATATGTTCCAGGAATGCTGATGGCAGATCTGTCCTGGGAGAGACAGGCTTCTGCTCATTGCTGAGAAAAATGCAGGGAAGGCATTTTGCTTCCTTCTGCCTGTGTTTCCTTGATGTGTGATGTGCTGTATTTTGTTACAGGTGGAACTGATGCATAGGCTGTTATAAAGGTTGTCTGGCACACTGCTACAGGACTGCTTCCACCTTCCTATAATTCTGCCAAATTTTAATTGCTCAGATTGAAGTTTTCTGTTTTGAGTGTCTGCTCCTGGCTGATCCTATTTTTTCTTATTTCTTTCTAGTTTCACATAAGAGCTTTCTCTCTCTCAAATATTTGAGGTGGTAGAAGGGAGGCTGGGAAAAGTTGTTTTGTTCAAACTAGAAAATGCTAGTTATGCTGCTGTTACAGAACATTTGCATCCTCCTTTTGTGGAGGGAAAGAAATCTTGTCAAAGGGCAGATTTTGCTTGGAAGACTTGGTTCTGCTCAGGGACATATTAGGTCAGCAGAATGGCTCTTGGTCCAGTTGGAGGGGAGAAGTTTTGCAAAGGATGCTCAGGAATGAGTAAGGGAGAGGAGTAGAAGCTCTTGGGGCAGTGTTGTTGGTGTGGGTGGGTGTAAAGGCAGGGAAGATCATAGGAAATTTGGACATGGATAAGGAAATTGAGGCTGAGAAATATTTGGGAGTGGTTGGAGAGCAATGAGTAGTGTGATTCAGCCAGCTAGGAGGGAGAAGCAAATGGGTCAGGAAGGAGAGGAGCTGGCACTGCCCAGCCACAGCATAGGATGATGGGGCTCTTGTCACACCTGTAACAGGGATTTGGAGGCAGCAACAGGCTTGGAAATGCTGCAGGAAGGCAGAATGGGCCTTTGAGAGGCCTTGATTTGGAGCTGTGAGAGGACTAGTTCTGGATGTGAGTGCCTTGATTTTCCCCAGCCCTCCCCATTTATGCTGTACAGAACATTGGGAAACTTGGTGTGTGCAGCTGAGGTTTGTGACTGTGGGGAACCTTGCAAACACCAAACAGGAGTTACAAAGTGCTGGAGCTCAGAGCCTCACCTGTGGAGCCATAATTTAATCTCCTCGTGTGCATGTACTGTGATTCCATCTCTAATTACAGAATCATGTGCTCCCTTCCCCAGGAAACCTGTCCCATCCAGCATGTGGGATGGATCTGTTCTGGAGAGAAATCACTGCTGTGCAGTGAAGTTTCTCTGGAGGAGCTCTATTTTCTGCAGCACAAGTCAGTAGCTGTACCCTTTTGTCTGTGGAATCCCAGTGCTGGCATCTCTGACCTTCGGAGTTTTTGTGACCGAAGTGGTGTATTTTTAATGTATGTTTGTGTGCAGCTCCTTTCGGTCTCTGTGCTGAGGTCTGTCTCTGAGCCTGAGGAAGGACCTTTGTGACGTTTTGGAGTACCCAAGGTGTCTGTTTCCACTGACAGACATGTTCCTCCCTGTGTGTGTCCAGGCTGATCTGAAATGGAGCCGTGGGTGTGTGTCCCCCTGACCAGCCCTGCAGAAGTTGATGGTCAGGTCAGATCAAACACTGGCTTTGCCCTTTAAGAACAGAGTCTCCTGCCAGATGTGTGCAAGGGAAGAGCCATCTCCTCTGTCCCTAATGCTTGCTGTGGGTTATTGTCTGGGGGAGGGAGGAGGTGGTAGGAGTTGGTTTCCAGGCACTGTGGGAGATGAGAAGTGGAGCACATCTGCCTGGCAAAGCCCCTTGCATTAGTGAGGATGTATCCTTTCTCCATCTCTCTGTGTCCTAAATTGTAATAACACGATCATGCTATTTTTGATTCCCTTATTTGCGTGGAAAGCCTGTTGTTTTTTCTCTTCTCTTTCAGAATCCAATTTTCTCTTGACATTTCTGCCTAATGTAGCAAAACATGACCTTTGAGAAAGGACATTCCAGTGAGATTCACTCCCTCCTCTGCATTTCTGCCTCTCTCCCACATCTTGCTGTCTCTCATGCATCCCCTTTATACTTCCTTCTTCTCCCTGGGCTGGGGGAGGGAGTTTACTGTCTCACTTTTCAGTAACAGTGAGTTGCTCCTTCCCCTCCCACTTTTCATCTGTCTTTGCAAAATTTCCAGGTGCTCAGTGCTCTGGGGTGGATAAAGGAGGGAGACTTGTAATATTTTTCTTTCCCCCTGCTTAGCTTTACCTGCCATTTTTGCCACCTTTATCAGAGGCTGGAAGCAGTTTGTCTGCAGGCGTGGGAATGGTGGGATCACAGTCATGTGAATGAGGTACCTGTGGTTTGCTGTGGTTCCCACAGCGGGATAGTCTGATGTGAAGCAGAGCCAGAATTTAAAAAGGCAGCACTGTGCCATCATTGTGTTTGGGCTTGTTCTTGTGCCAGGCTCGTGGAGAGCCTTTGGGACAACGCTTTGCTGTGTGAGCAGCTTCCCCACTCCTAATTGCAGAGTTCTGTGCAGGTGGGACAGGACCAGAATTGCTTTTCCCTTGCTGAAACTCAGTGTAAGGGAAGAAATCAATCTGCCATCCCAAATCCTCATGCATCAGACCTGTGCCAGCGGGAGCCATTCAGGGGTTTGCTCTCTTGGTTTTAGCACTTATTTGCAAATCAAATGAGGTTTGGGGGTTGAGCCCTGCACAGCTGGACTGCCTTGGGTCATACCTCCTATTTGGCCAGCCCAGAGCTGAATGAACCTCAGGTGATTGACGCCTCTGGCTCTTCATTGCTCTTCCCCATGGGCCAGGCTGAGGCAGAGGGGCTGCCCTGCCTGCCTGTGGCTCACAGCAGGGATGGATTTGGTGAAGGATGTGAGGCAGCACCTCCTGTGTGATCTGGAGGCAGCAAAGAGATCGGGTGTTTGTGGTTCTCCCAGAACTTGTGATCACCCGTTCCTCTGCTCACTCACCCATGGGCTGGTCACTTGGTTGGTGGCTCTCAGGCTGGCCAGGTGTCCCTGGGAAGGCTGGCCAGAACAGAACGTGTTTCATTACCATCTTTTTGGGCTGTTAGAAACCGGGGGCTGTTCTCCTTCTGCTCACCCTGCTCCAGACACATTTCTTCCTCTTGTTTTTATTAATTCAGTTCCTTTTACATTCTTTCATCCTCTCTGGCTTTCAGCTAAAGAGAAGATGTCTGCTGGGTTGCAAAGCTTTCCCAGGTAGATGAGATTTATATTTTTGCAAGTTTGGGCAGATGGAGAGAGGGATGGGGAGCTGTTGGCTGCTGTAGCAGTGGTACCCCTGGGTGCAAGCAGCACACAGCCATTCTGGGACACCTGGAATGCACAGCTACTGCAGATCATATGATAACACCGTGGGTAATCATCGTGCTGTCATTTGAACCTGGCTGTTACTATTTTTAACGTGAGGTTTGTACTTAATTTTTTGTTCAAGTTCTGAAATTAGACTTGTTCTTTTTGCTTATGGTTGGTTGAGCTCCAGATTCATGGGCAAGAATCAGACATTGGATTTTTTTTTTCCCCTTAACATTGCAGCAGGATATAAATCATTTTTCCCCTTTAAAAAAAAAAAAAAGAAACTTTCATTTAGCTTGTCCTCATTAAAATCTCTCACTATGAAATCTGAACTTGGGTTCTAAACTGCTTGACAGCCTCCCCATCGAGGAGGACGATGAGCTCTGTGGAGGTGGTAGGGCCATGTGCAGGAAGAATTATTTACAGTGACTACTTTATGTTTTTTTTTTTCCCTTAATTTTCAGAGACCTCTCCGGGAACCGGCTCACCACTCTGTCATGGCAGCTCTTCCAGACACTGCGACTCTTTGAACTGTAAGTCCCACCCTGGGGGTATCTCCTGGGAAAAGACAGGAGACTGAGAGGAGGAACAACTTCCAAATAGAGTTATTTTGAAGCCAGTGAATAATTACCTAAAACTCCAGTGGGTAGCAAGATCCTTGGGAGGCTTTCCTGGCTATGGGAGCACCAGAGCAGAACTGCTTCTCTTTTAACTTCACAGCAGCTGGCTAATTAACGTCGGGATGATGAACAAGTCATGCTTGGAGTAGTAAATGGTTGACTAACTCTGGGAGCACATTAGAAATACTTACTAGGCCAGATTTTTAGTGAATCTCTTCAAACACTTGCTCTCATCTGTCACAGGGTAGGACTAACTGCTTTTCTTCAGTTGGTGCACATGCTTTACAAGACACCCCTGCTTTTTAGGCCCATGATTCCCTTTCTCTCTAGCAATGGAGACACCTCTCAGCTCTGATGTGGGAGATGATGAGATAGTTGTGTCTCCTGGGGCACTGGTGGCCTTCAGCCTGCTGAATTATTGATAGATCATTCAGCATCATGCTTGAAGAATAAGTGGACACGAAATCAATGGAACGTTGCCCTGATGACCTGTTTTGTTGAATTTTAGGAATAGTTGTTTGGTGGGTATAAAAAAAAATATATATGTAGGATTTGTCCCAGAGGATCCTGGGAAGCTCCATTCATCCTCACTGATGATCAATAGAGCTGTAAGCTAGAAGTGACTTATGAAAGAATAAAGACAGTCTTTCAAGTGGGAGTAAGTGTGTTATCACTGGTGTTACTGCAGTGTATTTTATTTCTGTCAAATTGTTAAATGAAAAATACTAATAGTGATATTAGAAAATGGAGAAACGCCCTTCTAATGGGGAAATTTGGCTTGCAGAGCTAAAATGCTGAATTCAGAATTTGTCTCCTTGCTGATTACAGCTCTAAATATTTTTCAAGCCTGGCTCGGGTTTCAAGTTTAATAGCATGAGTCATTTGTATTCTTAGACCTTTACTTATTGTCATTGCACTGTCTGGCAAAACTCAGATTGATGGTTGTTACCCAAGAGAGACCCAAGAGTGGAGGAGCAAATGGGACTGCAGTCCTGAGCTGGAGGCACTCGCAGGGCCTGGGGTAATGGTGAGCCTGCAGATTAATGGGGATACTTCTAAAGGGGCTCTGTTTTTATGTGCTTTTGCTTCATTTGGTGATATTTTGTTTCTTCAGGCACGTCCCAGGTCTGCCAGCTCCAGCCGGGCTCAAAAGACCAATACCAAGCACAAAGGGAATTGAGAAGCTGCTTTTTGGGCAGCAAGGGGTATTTCACCTGATGAATACATCTGTGCTGTCCTGATATGATGATCCTGGCAGGGAGCTGGTGTGCTTGGGGTGGCTTTGGATGGTGTCAGCAGAGTCACCTGAGGCCAGCACTCTGCAGCTTGGCAAGCAGGAAGGAGCTGAATGACTTGGCTCCAGTTGGAGCTGTGCTCAGAGCAGCTTTCTTGGAGATAACAAACCCCAATGAACAAAAGTAGTGCACAAAGAAATGCGGGAGATCACAGGGCTGGTTGGTGGGAAGCCATGGTGGGGTGGGAAAGCAGTGCTGATGTGGTGTGTGCTGTCCATGGTGTCCCACGGGGAGGCTTGGCATCGTGTGGGGCAGGAGCCTCATCTGAGCCTCTCCTGCTCCAGGCTGTGAAAGGGGTCTTGGCAAACCAACCTCTGGCACCAGCTCCAGTGAGCAATTTAGACCTACAAATGTGCCTGCCCACAGGGACTGCCTTGCTGGTGGCTGGGCTGGACTGAGAGCCTGGTCAAGTTCATCTTTCCTAAAGAATTGCTTTAGGTGCTTTCTGACAAATGCTCCCCTCTGAGTAACTAAGGACCATTCATCCACAGAAGCACAGCTAGGATGGAGATTACCACAATAATGTGGTGATGCTGATCCCAAACATGACAGGAGAGGGATATTTTACTGGATGTCCACTGGGATGTCAGTTTTTAAGGGGCAGGGGGATGTGCCTGCAGCATCCTTCCTGGGGCTGTGCTGAACCTTGGAATTGTTGGAAAGAAGGCAGAACAGAGGTGTAGCCTGAGCTATGGGCTCTGAATAATCATTCACATAAAGCTGCTGGGAATCAAGGTAAACACACGTTACCTACTGTGAGGGGATTGTGGTCCTGACTGCTAGAAGGATGGGACCTGTTGGTGAAGAAGAGCAGATCTCCAAGTTGGGGAGAAATTACTAATGGATCCACAAAAGTGGGAAATACTGTATTTTATTTTTTTTTAGAAATGCAAAGGATGGGTGAGTAAGAGACAGTTTTTTGGCACACTGAGCTCCAAGGAGGCTTCCAGAACCTGGGAAGGAGATGGAATACATGGCCCACATAAAGCGAGTGTGAAACACTGAAAGCTAGAAAGGGAGTTGCAGATTGACATCAGCCAAGGACTTGAAATTGAGCCCAAAACTCTCTGGAAAGGGAGAAGATGGTGAGCAGCAGAGGCTGATGCAGAGACAGCTAGCCTGAGGAAAACAGGCTGAGCAGCAGCGTTTGTGCACAGCAGTGGAGAGGCCAGAAGACTCCAGGGACACAGAGAAGCTGGCCAGAGTCTCTTCTCCAGAGGGTTACGTCTGTGTGGAGGGTTGGTGGAACAATGGGTGCAGAGGCTCACCAGAGATGCCTTATACTGAATTCCAGTGCCCCTGTGCTCTCAGGAGATCATGGATCCAGAGGAAGGAAAGCCATCCAAGCCAAAACCGTGACTTACAACGAGGGAACTCGGAGCAGCGGAGCATGTGGTGAGGGGAGCAGTGGGAGGATTGTCTCCAGGAGTGTTGGGAGGAGAGGAACTACAACTGATTGTGACATGGAGATTGTCAGGGAACATGAGACCTGACAAAGCCACTCACAGTGAACAATGAGGAGTAAAGATCAGGAGAGTACTGGGCAGGTGGATGGTGACTTGGGGCTTGAAATTGCTGCTTGGCTGCATCCAAGGCGTCACAGCCTCATGAACATCGTAATGCTTTAAAGAAGAATTTCTTGTTCAACAGAGCTGAGATTTTTCCCTGCTGACTCACTGAAGAAAGGATGGCAAAAAAGAGGCACACTTCCAGAGAGTATTATCTCTTGCTCGTTCTGGCCAGAAACAAGGCTTGGAATTGTTTCCAGTAACTCCAGCCCTAATTCCCATGGCATGGGCTGACCTTGACCAGCAGGGCTCAGGCTAATGAGTGCACAACTCTCCTAAGTCTGAAGCTGAGTGTGTGCAGGGAAGCATCTGACACATGCAACAGCTCATAAATGTTGGACTTAGAGCCTTTCTTATCCAGAAGTCACAGCTGGTTTCCTCTGTCATGTCCTTGGCTTCCTTTGTCATATCCTCAGAGAGCTTAGAGCTGACATTTCAAGAAATTCCTTCCCGGAAAGACCTAAGACTCTGGATCCAATTACGTCTTTGGTTGTATAAAACCTTGTAGTCCTGAACATCTTGCTGCTCTGCCCAACCCATCAGCATTTCTAATACCAGCAGTCCCTGCCAAGTTGCCCTGCAGTACATTTCTGCAATGCTACAGCAAGAGGCTTTGGTGAGGATGGGGCACAGCAGCACTTCTGTTAATGTTGTGAGTCCAACTTAACATGGTCTGTGCCTCCAGCTTTGAAACTTGTCACCACTGGCAGTCCCAGTAATAGAGCTGTGGCCCGACAGTGGGTACTTGCCTGCTCTCTGCATTAGCTGAGCCAGCTGTCAGACAGCACACACCACTCCCTGTCCCAGTCCTTCCCTTTCTATCCCAGCCCCTTCTGGCAGGGGTTCAGAAATAACAGTTTTGGTTGGACCACCAAGAGAAACCCTGGTTCTGGGAAATTAATAGGAATAAAAAAATTAGATTTTGTTCTCTCTCTGCTGCGTGCTCTTTGCTTCTCAAGCTCAGGGAAGTGGCCTCAGTCCCAAGGTAGGAAGAGCATTTTAATTGTAAGAGTATGAAACCTTGGCAGGAATTTTATGTGAATTGAAACAGACAGAAGAAGTGTGGCAAGGATCTCTGCTGCCCTCTGAGAGGTTTTAGCTGCCGACAGCTTTGCTTTAGCTGATGAGTGGGGAGGCATGGGACAGGGCATGTGTCTCATTTAGCTGCCTAGTCTGGAAAAAAACTGCTTGTGTGTGTGAAGTCCCTGTCTGTTCCAGAACACACTGGAGTGTTGATGGCATCTGTCTCCCACACTGGTCCACCCTGGTGAAGGCTGTCCAGGCAGTTTGGGGAGATAGTGGGTGCAGCTCTCTGCAGGGAGCAAAGCTGGGCTCAACCAGGCACCAGCAGCATCAGTTTTGTTGAAGAGTTGACCTGATGCCTGCATGGCTCTAGGGTTTCAGTTTTGATGGGTCATTGTCCCATCAAATGACAGCTCATGGAATGATTGCCACAATTTTCCTCTTTCCCAAACATGGTGTGCCTGTTTAGGGAAGGGGCTGTGCCCTGAGTACACCCTACTAACACTCTCTGCTTATGGTGCCAGAGCAGCTCTGCCTGTGCAGAGAGCCCAGCTCCCTTGCAGCTGTGATATTTGCTATTTCTCACAGGCGTTTTCTGTTTTAAGGAGGGCTGGAGAAGGTGTGGGGGTGTGCACAGCTCCTGAGTGCCTGGAGCCAAGCACAATTTGGCAACAATTTCAGCCTGCATGCAAAAAATGCCCTTTGGGTTTGTTTGCTTGTTCCAGGAGTAAGTTGTGTTGGATGTGTCCCACAAAGGACCCCTTGCCCTAATTCTCACTGGGTGCTGCTGCACCGTAGTCTGCAGCACATGGCAGTGTCCTCTGGTCCAACAGTGTCTTTTGTCCAAAGGGCACCTTGTGGTCCCCAAGGTGCTTCTCCTTGCAGGAAGAGAAGGTGCATTTATGTCCACAAGCAGAGGGTTGTAGGTAGTGGACTGTGTTACAGAAAAGTGAGAGGAAAAGTTGGAAGCAGCTGCAATGGTCCCTGGAAGGGAAGGGGTCTGAGGAGAGAATTGAAAGTCCGGGTTTTTGGGTGGGTTCAGGACAATGTGAGTGTGGAACTCCCTCTGCACCTCTCTGGGGAGCTGGCTGGCATGGCAAGGCAGGCACCAAGCAAGGAGGAAAGGGTATTTTCTGCATGTTAGGAATGCTTTAGCAATGCATGTGAGGGACAATGGGTGCACATATGTGCCCCTTCTACCCACAGGGCTGTGCCAGCTGCCCGTGGCACCCAGCACATCCAGCCTGTGATGGGAGTTAATTTGTGCAAAAGCCCCTCTGGGGGTCTCGATTAGAGCCAGTCACACTGCTGGTGTTGGGGCAGGCTGTGGGGAAGTTCTGCCCTGAAGCCCGTGGCTCCTGTATTATTCATGGCCCTTCATGAATTAACAATGGGCTGGGAAAGCTGCTGTCTATTACTTACAGAGCTGCCCTTAAGTGCTAGGACAGCAGCTCTCCCAGCAGCCTCGTTTTGTGAGGATATTTGCAGCAGAGCAGAATTTCTCCCCCATTGCATCTGAGCTCCCCCAGCTCCCTGCCAGGTCCCAGGGTACATCCCCAGATACCTGACCTGCCCTTACCCACTTGCCATCCCATGTTGGCGTCAGTGATTCTGGGAGGCTCCTGAGAGGGAGATCCCTGGTTGTGTAGAAGAGGATGTAAAGCCTGTGCAAAGCCCTGGCAGTACCTGTCAGAGCACGCAGGGAATGTCTCATCACTCAAATCACTGCACTAATCTGCTCTGGTCTGTTAAATTTAGTGCTTTGGCCTTTGAGTTGCTTGTCTGAGCCGTGTACCTGTGTCACAGAGGTTTATGTGCTTTTGGTGGGAAAGAAATGAACTAATGAAAAGCCACAGAGTGAAGCTTAACTCAGTGTTTGCTCTGAAAAAAAAGGTCAGATGACATCTTGATGTATTTGAAAATGCAAAGTGGCATCATTAGGGCTCAGGTTAAGCAACCCTGGGTGCTACCAGAAGACCCCATCAGTTCCTCCTTTTGCAGCACTGTATTGACAAAACAGCAGCTGCAGATGTTTGGAAGGTTGTTTCCAAATCCTGTTAGTCGGTGAAATTAATTTTGTAAAAGCAAGCATGAATTTTGCAGTAACATGTGGAACAGAGCAGGAAAAAAGCTTTCCCCTGTATGATGGGGGATCCAGATATCACGTGAAACAATGGTTTAACCTTTGGAGGTGCCCTTCTACTTTGGGGTGACTGAGCTCATCTTTGGCACTGCTGGCTCTGCTGATCCCAACTTTCTTTGCTTTACAGTTGTGTGGGGAGATATTTTGTTTATTCAGGCTGTAACTCCTAGTTTTGCTCAAATTATTGTAACCAGCTTTGGTAGCTCAGTCCTGGCTGAGCACTGGGCTATTCTCCCTGCTGGGACTTGGCCTTCTTGCATGTCCACAGACACCTGCAGAGCTTTAAAAATGTAAATGAAATGGTTAATAGGTTGGAAAATCAATTATAATAAACATTCCTGGTATATAAACTATGTGTAAGTGTGGTTTAAATGAAGTACATTAAAGGCAGTGCTTTTCTCCATTTCTCCTGGCCAGGTCAGCAGGGTCTCAGCACAGTGCTGATTGATTTTATTAAAATGCATGTTCCCCTGCACATTAGCTTGTGTTCTGGGTCACCAGGAGCCTGTGTTTGTACAAGGAACCTGGGAGAAGAGCTGCCAGCTTTTCTGAGTGCTTGTGGGGGCTTGAACTGTGCTTTGCCCAGCAGAGTCTAGGACCACTGCTGAAGTGGGATTTGAAGGTGTAAATCGATATTTTAGGGCAGCAGAGAGCTGTCTGCTCCTTTGCTGAGGGGTGACTCTTCTGGGTGTCTGGGTGACAGTGGGACCAAGCCACAGTAGTGCAGATCTTGTGGTGAGAGACAGTGAATGCATCTGTGTGCTGCCCTGGGAGGTGCAAAACCTTGTGTGCACTCATGAAGGAGGCTGTGTGAACGCATGGATGTGTGGCTGTGGCAAGGACAGGAATAATACGTGCCGGAAAACCCCAGGTGGATAATGCAGAGAAGATTCTACTTCAGCTCTTACACATGCATGGTAGCTGTCCTCCTTGAGGATCCCAGAGCCAGGTGACAGCTCTGCTCATCCTTCCCCATCCCACCATCCTCTCTCACCTCTCTCTGCCCGCAGGAGATTAGAGAGGAACCTTTTTAACTGCAGCTGCGACATCCGCTGGATCCAGCTCTGGCAGGAGAAGAGCGAGGCAAACCTGCAGTACCAGGATCTCTACTGCATGACCATGGATGCAGCCATCATCACTTTGAAGGAGATGAACATCACCCAGTGTGGTAAGGATCCCTGGGCTGGACATGAGGGAGGCCAGGAGGGATTCCTGTCCAATCCAGCGCCAGGTTCAGGAACCTGATGTAGCAGGATCCCACCATGTGGTTGAGAACAAGAAGGTTGAAGCTGGTTGGGATAATTTGCAGATTAAAAATAGAATATCTGGGTAAATGTGAGGCTGCTATTTAGTGCATGTGAAAGATATTGGGTGATTTGGGGCATTTTCTTCACTGCAATGCTGCTGCTTGTCAAAGTGTCTGTAGTGAGTCTGTGTGATGCCTTGAAAAGAGCTGTTTCATGTAGATCTTCCTGTGCCTAACGAATCCTAGAAGCAGCATATTGTTAAAAGACACTGACACTGGATCTTTTGTAATTACTCTTAGGAAATACATGTCTCTATTCATTTTCTTTTGTTTTATTTTTCAATTGAAATCCCATATCTGTAGGGAAAAGCCAGAAGTGACTTTATATCTATTTCCTGCTGATGTTTAAAAGAGTCCAGCAGCCCCAGGAGCAACACGAGGCATGTTCAATAGTTATCCCTTTTTTCCTTCACCTTGTTCACACATCAGCTGCCTGTTTGGTGTCAGGTTTTGCTCTGCCATTGCTATTACTGGAAAGCATCCCTTGCAGAGTAAGGAAAAAGAGATGTACCTTCCACAGAGCAATTAAACTGTCTGTACACAAGCAACTGTCAAACTCACAAGCTGAAAAACGGAGGAAAACCAGATTTTTTTTTTTAATATAATCGTCCTCTGTACTAGGGATTTGGGCTTGTTACTTGTAGCAGTAGTAGACAAACAGCACACACGTTTGAATTTGCATGACTTGGGTTTTTTTTGTTGTTTTGTTGGTTAGTTTTTTTTTTTTTCCCCAAGTTCACCCTGTCCCTTTAAGCCCTGGAAATTGGCCAAAGTGTGCCTTTGTGTGGATGAACTAAAAAGATTTGAGAGTGCTGTAATTTCCGCCTCACATGGGATGAATAAACTGCAAGGATTAAACAACAACAACAAAATCCTTAGGGATCAAGGACAGGAGGAGAGATGGCTCCATCAATGGTGGCATTAGAGTGCAGGGGACAGCAGGGTGCTGATTTGGGAGAAAGAATATGCTGGTGTGCAGGTTAAGCATCTTCTCTGACCATGCAAACTCCTGGAAGGGCAGGGAGCCACAGTGGTCTGCTTTCCTCCAGAGGAGTCTTTCTGTTCAGGCATTAAGACTGCAGGGATGTTGATTTATCCTTGTCCTTTGGTGCTGAGGGCAGGCATGGCTTGGTGTGGCTATGTTTGATACCACCTCAGCCTGGAGAAGACCATACATGTCCTTCCCATCTCCCTCTCCACTATTCCTGCCACCTATGCAGCTTTGCCAGGTTTTGACTGCTGCTTTCTTTCTTCTGGCATCACCCTCAGCAGTACAATGCTTCTTCCTTCCTGGTTTCACTCTCTGATGGCCACGAAAGGGTGTGTGTGTCCCCATCCATGACTTTGCCTTGGCATGATGGATGCTGCTGTGCTGTGGTAGGATGGGACCACTGGTCAGTTCCTCCTGCCCTGCTTACTCAATTTGCCTCTGAAAACCTCCCCTATTCAAGAAGACTCTTTGGCCTTCTTGCAACCCGCACTGTCTTGTTTCACATCACAAGGATATTTGGTGCCTGTGGTAGCAAGCAAGGAACTGGTGTAAATCAGAGCCACCATAAATCAGTGCATCCCTCTGCTACCACTGAGGGAGAACAAGGGCACCTTCTATTAGGAGAGCTGCAGTTAATATGAGGACACATCCTTGGTCATCTTTTCTTGATTGTTATAAATTAGAGGGACACTTTCTTCACCTGGAATGCTGAGTGCTCTGTGCCTTGTCCCTGGGGGTGGGGATGCCTTGGATCCTCTCCCAGTACACACAGTTTCCTCATCCCAGGTGACTGCCCTCGTGAGCAGCTTCTGTGGGAGTAGAGAGATGAGTATGGGGGTTGTGTGAGAGCAAGAGTGGCCAGAACTGGACAGCAAGTTTTGGATTAAAAGATGATAATAGGGCCTGCTCAGCTGGCACATCTCCAGTGTCTACATCTTCCCCTGTGTCCAACACCCCTCCTTTTCTTGGTAGGGCAAGGCCATTCCGTTGCCTCATGCTACTCCTCTCGGGGTGCTGGAGGCTGATTTGGCAAACAGCCTGGTGGGATCTGGATCCACACATTTCCTGTGGCTGGCTGTAGAAAATTCTGCCCCACACCTGAGCAGTTTTTTTGGCTCCTCTAGACCTTCCTGAGATCAGTGTGAGCCACGTGAACCTGACGGTGCGGGAAGGGGAGAACGCCGTCATCACCTGCAATGGCTCAGGCTCGCCGCTGCCGGACGTGGACTGGACAGTGGCCGAACTCCACTCCATCAACACCCACCAGGTAGGGGCTGCAGCACCTCAGGGCTGCCTGTGCCCAGTGTGGCAAGAGCAAAGCAGCCCCCAGGGTTTCCCAGGTCTGTCCGTGCAGGGCAGAGAGTCAGGTAGATGGTATGAGAAAAGAGAAATTGTTGTATCCAAAGGAAAGCTGAAGCCATGCTCTATCCACATGAGAAGCTGGGGGCTCCCAGAAGGGAGCAAAACATTTCCTCTGTATAGCCAGGAAGTGAAGATGAGAGAGCCTCAGAGCTCAGTGCTCCCTGATTGAATTAACTCATGTGTCCTCTGATGGAACTCCAGTAAAATTACCTGTTTGCAATAGCTAAGTAAGATTTTCTAGAGGCTGGCTGTGCTTATCAGTGCTACAATGCCACAGCTCTCTCCTTCCCAGTATTTCCTCTTACAAGATGTGGTGTGTTTGATCACGTGAGGAAATACCTCCCTTCACCCAGATCCCAGCTGTCTTTGGGTTTTGGAGACCTCCTCACACAGAAACTGTGATCCTCCTTTTCTTGGGGTGGTAGAGGGGAGGAAAGGAGCCACCAGATACTGATTTCTGTCTGTATTTCTCTCTGGGATTTTTAGACCAACCTCAACTGGACCAACGTTCATGCCATCAACTTGACCTTGGTGAACGTCACCAGCGAGGACAATGGATTCCTGCTCACCTGCATTGCTGAGAACGTGGTGGGGATGAGCAATGCCAGTGTGCTGCTCACTGTCTACTGTAAGTACCAGTGGGGAGACCTCGTCCCTACAGAGCCTGGAGGGGCTGCCCTGGGATCTGTTTGAATGCACGGCCACTTGCTACCTGTGTCACACTGGTTTTGTGGGTGAAGATTAGGAGGAGCTGAGCACAGTGAGCTGGAGGTGGATCCTCACACAGCTGTCCCTCTCAAATGTCAGTAATTTTGCTTTCCTGATGCCTCCATTAATCCAGAAATGAGCACAAGAGGAGGGAAGGAACAGTAGTGTCACAGTGGTGGTGGTGGGTGCTTCCTGCCTGTCTTGGAAGATTCAATAGACTAAAGGAAATCCATGGAGGGACCAAAAATCTCTTAACAAAAGCAAAGTTTCTTGTCCTGATGCTATGTGAGAGGTTCAATGGCACCCTTGCTAAAGACAGTTTAAAACTTGCCACTAATTTCAGGGATGTTAGGGCTTCCTCTCGGGTCAGATCCTAAAAAGTTAAACTGCAAATGTCATATAAATGTGCATGTGTCAAATTTGAGCTGTTCACTTTTATCTGCAAGGAGCTCAACTTTCTTTGTGCTTTCTAATATAACAAAACCCTGACCTTAAAAGGAAGTTTACACAGCTTTGTGGTCTCAAGCAGCTGAGATTTGCTATATTTTGCTGTGTCTGTAATATTTGTCCTTACTCTGTAGTTTGAAAATGTGTCCCCCACCTCAACCTTGCCGTGTAGAGCAGAGACCCTTGTGGGATTCTGGCTACTCTTGGTAAGCCCATTCATGCTGTGTGATGCTTTACTACTTTCATCTTCCTTCCAATAAGTGCTATTGATGGATTGAAGGATGGAGGCAATTAAAGTTCAGCCCAGCTCAGAGCTGACTGGTCAGCAGATGGGTGTTTTTTGCACAGTGTTTTAGCATCTGCTCCTCCACCCCTTAAACAGCACTATGCCCATGCCTATTTTCACCCATCAAATCCTCTAAGCTGCTGATGGTTTCTGCCACCCTTGCTCTTGTTGCACAGAGCCATCACTCAGGCTGTAATTTTACATTGAAAAGATCTGGGTTTGTGCATGTAGGTGGCTGCCTGTTTTGAATCCCCTTGCCAGGAAGATATGAACAAGCCCCATGCAGATCTGGGCTCAGGAACGAACAGGGTCGCTGGGACACAACTGTGTGGTTCAGGGTAGATGGGTGCTGGTGGGAGAATTTTGCTGAGCTCCAACCAGCTCTGCACCTTCCTTTCTTTTGTCAGCTTCACTGACTTAAAAATTCACTGTCTTTTTTCACAAAGATGGGTCAAATTTGGTATGTTGGTTTTCTTCCTCGTGGATGCCAAATGGATTGTCTTTGCAGCTGGATGGTAGCAGGGAAAGGAGAGTTTTAGGGAAGACATACATCATTGTGTCATGTATCTGTGCACAAAACTTGTTCTTCTAGTTCAGACCTTGCCAGCCGTGGGGTTTGGGACCTTAGGTGTAGGCGTTGTAAATGGGGTTTCAGAAGCTATAGCAGAGCAACATTTGAATCCTCAGTGTGTCCCAAGGGGAAGACAATGCATATGCAATAAATTTCAGGTGGAGTTTCTGCTTTTCTTATCCCTCTCCCACTCTACTCCCTTTAATTAAAACACCCCTGGAGGCTGTTCGGCGAGTGAGAACTCCTTTGGGATATTCAGGCAGTCAAAGCCCCCAAGGACAGACAGTCTCTGAGGGATGTTTACTTCCACAGCTATGCAATCCAGAATTGCTTGGTGTGACTGGAGACCTCCCACAGGCACCTTGCACATCTGTAATGTAATGTAGCAGTGCTACGTCACCGTGCCCTCCTTAATGGGGACAGGCAGTCTCCCCGGGATCCCTTGGGGGAAGGAGAGCAGCAGTAGATGTGTGGACAGGACAGTTCAAGCCTAATTCTTTCTGGGCTGGTGAAATTTCCATCCCTGTCTTTTATTTATACACCTGTTTGGAAGGCCAAGAGGCCTGGCCGTGGCTCAGACCCTCCTCTGAGGGAGGGGGGAGCGGTTCTCATGACAGCGCTGCTTCTTTACAGACACCCATGGGAAGAGTAGAAGGAACAAGTGATTTTGGAGGTTTTCAATGCTCTTAGTTTCCGTGGTGCACAGAGTGGTGACGCTGGGTGGAGGTTGCTGTGAGCCTGCCATGTTTCTCTCTGCTAGATCCCC
This sequence comes from Ploceus nigricollis, assembly GCA_013399945.1. Lineage (NCBI taxonomy): Eukaryota > Metazoa > Chordata > Aves > Passeriformes > Ploceidae > Ploceus > Ploceus nigricollis. The sequence continues at coordinate 2,280,854 of VXBC01010008.1, read as the reverse complement.
CTCGCATCCTTACTCTGGAGGAGCCGGTGCTGCACATGGACCACTGCATTGCGTTTGCAGTGCATGGGAACCCAGCTCCCACCCTGCACTGGCTGCACAACGGCCAGGTCCTCCGCGAGACCGAGATCATCCGCATGGAGTTCTACCAACAAGGGGAAGTGTCTGAGGGCTGCCTGCTCTTCAACAAACCCACTCACTACAACAATGGCAACTACACGATTGTGGCTACCAACCAGCTGGGGTCAGCCAACCAAACTATCAAAGGACACTTCCTTGAAAAGCCTTTTCCAGGTAGGATATTCAGTTTATCTCATCAGGGCTCCTTGAAATCCGAAGGTCTTACTATGGCCCTGCCAGGAATCCTTGCACCTCAACAAGGCCTTGACAACCCAAATTGGATTTGTCTGAACATCAGGTTGGAAGAGGTGGCCCCTGGCAGCCTCTTCTTCTGGCCAGTATGATTTTCCTACACAAGTGTACTTTGGTGTCATATGAACTCTTTAATGCTAGGAGAGGTGCTAACTGCTTTAGATAACTTTATTTTGTAGCATATTCTGCAGTGTATTTATTTATTTATTTCAAAGACCTTTAGGAATTTCCATGGGAATAGGATGTAAGTTTGGCCAATTATTTTGGATCTCCTTTTGGGTGCCCCAAAGACATTGCTGAATTTTTTCTAGAGAAAGTGTTCTGCTGTGTGGTAGTCAAAAGCTATAGAAAGGAAAAACCTTTGAAGTGATGCAGCCTGTCCCTTTGTTTCTTTTACTTCTAGCTTGCATTTGTGACATGATTAAAGCTGGATGCAGCGGTGTCAGGATTGTTTTCTTTCCAAATGCAATAAGTGCAATTCCAGGATGACAGGGCTACAAAAGATGCGACAGCTCAATTAGTCACTTTGCATCAGTTTGCTGGGATTTCTTAACTGATTGCTTGGAACTCCCTGTTGCACTCCCTGGTGATTCACAGCTTAAGTGTAAAAAAAAAAAAAGCATTTGAGGACATGAAGATCCATCTCTGGGAAGCACTGTAGAGACTTTTGTGGTGGCCTGCCTGCTCTGTAGGAGCAGCTTGGTCTGTTCCCTGACAATGCAACACCACACTGGCCATCATGGAGTTAAGATCTGTGCTGCCTTCAGGAATGATGCCATGAGAAAGTGGCAGCTCTAAATTGGCCCCTGCAGCCCAAGAAAATCCAGCAAAATAGGGCGTTTGCTAAATATAGCAAAATACCAACGGTACTCTCATTTATTATTTATATCACACCATATATGTACACAGAGTTTTCCCGCAGGTCAAATATCATAAATGCAAACCCAAATCTCTGCCTTGAAGATCTGACAATTGAACAAATGAGCTGATATGGATGGGAGTGGAAAATGTGTATTCTGACTTCAAGGATGCTGCCCTGTTTGACTATCTGACCTATTTATGTTTCCTTCTGTCAGGGCAGAAGAGCTTATCAAATGTAGGTGGGTGAGGAGAGATGCACAGGTTTGCAGTCTCAGCTCTGTCAGGTCCCACCTTTGTGACTCAATTTCCCCATCTGTGAAACGAGGGCAGCTCCTAAGTAGGTGCTGGACCTGCAGGAAAGGGAGGCAGATATGCTGTTCTGGAGAGCTGATTTTGGAAAGGAATCTGAGCTGTGGTGTGGAAAAGCACATTGATGTTTGAAGAGCATCTTGTGTTAGAGGCTCTGGGAGAATGGGGTTCTGTGAATATATAAAATAGTGCCCTTGTGAGTGCAGCTCCACCCATGGCTCATGTGCTGTTGGTGTGGGATGCTTGCTGACCCATTTCCTTTATTTCTTCTGATCCAAAGTCCCAAGCCATTCCTCACCCTGGCAGACCCTGTCAGCCCAATGCAGGAGGTAATTTACTTTCCTTGAAGCTTGTTGCTTCATCCACTACCACAGCTGGCATATACATTCACTGCAGCTGACATTTATAATTTCCCATTTGAAGGTAGATTCCTTCAGAAAATGCCACACACTGAAGGTTCCCCAGTGTGGCTCGTTCAAACCCCTTGTTGCTTACAGCAATTCACATGTGCAAAGGCTTTGCTGCCACTACCCAGGGTGAGATTATTGTTCTTAATTAATTGATGAAAGCACAGTGCCTGGAAGACTTTGTCAGCACAGAAAAGGACCTATGATCATGTATTTTAGCACTCCCTGGTCAAAAACCTCTCGTTGGTAAAGGCCACACTCTGCTTTCTGGGCTGAGAGGAGCAAGGTGCTGTTAGAAGCTGGGATCTGGGACATGTAAGCTGCATGCCATATCTGCCTTCTCTCTGATGCTGCAGGGCAGTGGCTCCCAGGACAGATTTGTGTCATTTCCTGTAAAAATCTCATTGCATGTTGTCATTGGTATCTCTGCCACAGGCTGCCAACTCCTTATTTTATCCACAAAGGTTAATGTACCTGTGATGAGTGTTCAGTTCTTTGAGAACTTCTCACAGAACTCAAGTTGGCTGAAATTTCTTGGCTATTTTTTATGCTTGGAAACATAGGGTTTAATGGAAAAAGAACCTTTTTGTGCATTTCTGTTGAATTTGCTTAGTCCAGCAGAGAAAAATGGAAAGGGGAAAATGTAGAAGCAGCAAGAATTTTATGACTAGACTCTGCCTTAATAGAGAAGAAAAAGTCTCCAAATAAAATATTTTTTTTCTTTTTTTCCCCCCCTCATGCTAGAAAAAGCCAAGGAAAGTTGCTTTTGCTTGACTGAAAACAAAAATATTTGTTCAGGTTTTTTCCCCTAGTTTGGAAAGCCATGTTTGTCACCTGGGGTTTGTTTTACCTTCCAAACCTCACCCATGCTCCAGTTTGAGCATTCCAGCCTCCTTCCAGGAGCCCTCTGCCAGCAAAGCTGTGTAAACTCCAGTTAATATCAGTTTCTCACACGGGTGAGTGAATTGGAAGCTGACGTGATTCTCACTCTGTGTAAACTGAGTGTCACTGAGGGCTTCAGACCTCACTGTCTGGGGCCTCAGCCACCTCTGGAGCTGAAGGAGCTTTGCTGAATAGACTGGAGCAGTCAGCAGGCTGACAGCAGGGCCTGCTGTGGTTGTCTCGGGCAAGAGGCAGCCCTTGGACAGCCACAGCCTCCGTGTCCAGTTCAGAAGCTATCAGCTGTTCTGAGTGGCTCATGAATAGCAGGTCATGGAGGTCTCCTCTAACTCCTGGCTCCAAGCTGGGCTGTCCTCTATGGGAACTGGTCCTCATCCTTGAAGGATTTTATCCATGGGTGCACACTGCCATGCAAGGCAAAACCTGTTTCTCTCCCCTGCACCTCCATCCTGCAGAGCCCTGTGTGTCTGTTGAGCTTTGCTTGCCTGCTGAAAGCAGGGCTGTTTACCCATCATGCAGAAGTGCTACTTTTCTCCATTTTGGCCTCACAGCAGTATCCCTCCCTCCTCTTTCAGCCCAAGGTTCTCCATCCTGACCTCCAGCATGTCCTACTGACACATGCACTGCAATTTCCAGGAACAGTTGCCCAAGAGGAAAAAATATGAGAAGGTGGTTTCCTGGGCTCCTTGGGGTGGTGGAGTATACCTGAAGTGGGTGGGGAAGGAGACCCTTCTCCCTTTGCTGTGCTGCTAACTGTGTTGCTTCTCTCTTTGTCCTTTCCACAGAGAGTACGGACAGCTTTGTCTCAAGTAAGTGTCTCCTTGCCTTTTGAATGCTGTGGCTGGTTTGTTTCTGTGGTTTCCCCTTGCCCTCTGTGATTTACATAGCAAAAAGGAGGAAGCCAGAAGCAGGTTGGTGGAGGCTGCACACAGCCCTGTGTGCATGAACAAGATTGTTGGGGAGCTTGTGATCAGCTTGATAATCTCATGAGACCAGGAGATGTTCATCTGCCTCTAGTGGCTTCCCAAAGAAGGTCCTATAAAGGAAATGATGGTTGGTTGTGTTGTAGCAAAAGGGATCCTAATTTCATGCAGGCTGGGCTGTCCCCAACAACAACATCTCTCTGGTGTGGGCTGGGATGAGAAGCAGGACTCAATTCTGTTGTGTTTCTTCAACAGATTCTTCCCTTCCCTCCCCAAAAACACATCATACACCAGACACCACCAAAAGCATTCCATTTATTGTTTCTTCAGATCAAGTTTTGCTGGAGTCAGTTGTGTTTTAACCCCACTGAGCTCAGTAGGTTTCTGAAAATGAGGAAGAGGGCTCAAGGGTGGTAGGAACCTATTCCAGGACACCAGGCACCCAAATGTTTCTCATTTGCGAGGCTGGAACAGCATCAGCATAGTGCTGGTCTGTGTTTTCTCTGCTGATGTGCACAGGGAACTCCCTGATGGTTGATTTGTGCCTTCTCAAACAGAAAGTTGCAGCCTCTTCTAGGGGTGAACTGAATCTCCTTGGGCCAGGCACTGCTGTTGGAAGGTGCTGGTGCCCTGGGAGTCCCGTGGGAGCCACACTGAGTTTTCTGTCTTTGGTGTTTTGGTTTCAGTTGGTGATTATGAAGTGAGTCCCACCCCACCGATCACTGTGACCCACAAACCAGAGGAGGACACTTTTGGGGTGAGTCCTGGTCTCTTCCCTACAGAACTGCTCAGTATTTGTATTTCTCTGCTGTTTTGAGATGTTTGCAATAGAAATCTCTTCCTTTATGACTCAAGACAGCAATCAGAAGGATTTTGTGGCTTGTGTTGGTTAGGTAAAATACTAACACAAACCATCTGATCCTCTTGGGTCTGCAGTGTGGAACAAGGGAACCCTTTGAAAATAAGGCATCCTGTGAAGTCTCTGCTGGCAGGGTCAGGAATTCTCACTCTTAAAAAGTAGCACCCAGAGAACAAACAAACAGGCAATTGTGTGTTTTGGACTGTTATTGATCTGTTAATCTTAGCCTGGTGAAGGAGGGTTTAGTTTGGTTCAGTTCTGTCAATGTGTGTTTGCCCTCTCTCCTGCTGAGCAGGACATGCCTAAAATGAAAAAGGAAAGTAAGTCTAGGGCTTATCAGATCTCAGCATTGTCTTCTGCAGAATCCCAGTAGAAAAAAAGAAAAAAAAATTGCGCGTAAGTATTAGAAGAAAAAAATTAGCATGTTACACAATTGCTCTAATTCTGTGAAAGTTTTAAGATACTGAAATCCACGCGGTATCAACAGAATAAGCAAAACTCAGTCCACCCTTGTTCCAGTTTTCATCTAACAGAAAACCTCCTTTAACTGAAGTGGAAGCTTTGAACAGTGAGGATGGAGTAATAATGCTCACTGATTATTAAATATAAAGCACAGAAAGCAAGCTGGGGATGAAAATAGAGTGTAAAATAAAAATTTTAAAATATTATAACAAATGTACCGAGAGCAGGGAAAAGGATTGCAAAATGAAATTACTTTTTCTTAGTTAAATGATGTATTTTCTATTATAGCAGAATACAGTTTTGTAAAAGGAAGCAAAGTCTAAATGCATCACAAGACCTAGTACAGAACAATTGGACACATGCCAGAGAAATTGTTGTTTACATCAATGCAATAAAAAGTATTTTGAGCAAGGACTTGAAGGAATAAATATTCATAAATATTAAAATAAGCCTGGGATTGTAAACCCTTTAGGGCAAGGAGGTTTTCTTTCCCTGCTTGTACACTGCCACAGTGGAACCACACCTCCAGTGAAGGACTTGGACATTGCTCCACTATAAATATTTAATAGTAAAATTACAATAAATAGGGAACCGTTAGAGGCTTTTGAAAAACTCAGATTTTTTGCAAGGGAAAACTCCTTAGTTCTACTTTATTTCTTCTGTTTTCTCTTTGTGTTATTTTCCCTTACTCCGGACTGAGGGATTTTTGGATGGAGGCAGAATTGTGCTCCCAGGTGAGCTTTGAATAGCTTTAGTGTTGTGATGTCATGGCAAAGAGGTGATGTCAGAAACGGAGGCTTGGAATGTGATGCAGTGAAGGGAGAGCCCAGGCTTTGGAGCAGAGGTATTTTTTCCCTGCAGGTATATGAAGTGAGAGGCTGGGGAAAACTGGTGCCAGAACAGCATCACTGATGGGAAGGTCCCAGAACTCCCAGCCCTGCAAAAAGCCTGTAATGCCTCCAAGCTGCACCAGGGCCTGCTGCTTTAGCTTGTGTTTTCCTCCATAGCTGATACCCACAGGGGTGCAGCAGATGGTGTGAGCCTATAGAAAGGTTAACTGGGCAGGGAGGTGCTGTATTTCTGATTTAGACTCCTAAATTCCTCTCTGTTGACTCTAAGGCTTCTTCCTTGCAGGTTTCCATAGCGGTTGGGCTGGCAGCTTTTGCTTGTGTCCTCTTGGTCGTCCTCTTTATTATGATCAACAAGTATGGCCGGCGGTCCAAGTTTGGGATGAAAGGTAGGTGCAGTGGCTTCCCCCTAGCAGGAGGCACCTTCCAGGATTGCCCGGCTCTTATAGCACACGTGGAAAGGTGTTGTGGCTTTATTCCTACAACGCAAAGCCTTCTAAAGGAAGTGCAGTCCTCTTCTGTTTGCTGAGAGAGTAATGGGAACAAGTGGGCTGGTGGTTCTCACCTGTGTGAGCTCCTGTGGGCAGCAGTGTGGATGTGTGTTCCTTCTGAGTACATAACTGCATCTACAGGTTGTCCAGGAGAGCTTTGGGTCTGCTCCCTCCAGCCCTGCATTGTGTTCAGGACAGCATGGTCTTGGGTGAAATCTGTTTTATGGACTTGGTGGTGCACTGGCTGCAGAGCACAGGGTGTGCAGGAGGGGCAGAGGGATGTGAAATTGGTTTGAGCTCTCTTGGGAAGGCAGGTGCAGCCACTCTGTGCCTATCTCTGAGTGAGGACCGAGGTGCTGTTGTCACTTTATGTCCATACTGGGAAGGCAGTGGTGTGGAAGGTCACTTTCTGATGACTCTCTGATGGAAGGTTTTCTCCTCTGTGTCATGAATAATGACTTTAGAAATTTATTTCAAGTGTCACTGATAGTGACTGCAAAGAGAGAAGACATTTGATGTTTGCCAGGCAGAACTGGTCTCTGTCCTAGGGACAACAGCTCTGTGATGAGACAGAGCCAATGCCAAAAGTAGATAATTCTGTGCCATCTGGTTTTTGTGACTCTGCTGGTATCTCCAGCTGGGCAGTGTTGGTGGTGCCCAGTGAAGGCTGAAGGAAGAGCCTTCACAGGACAAAGTAGTTCCCAGCCTAACCGGTGGCTCGTGCTTGCACTGTTTGGAGCCAGGCTTTGACAAACGTGAGCTTCTCCCAGGGCTCCCGAGTCACTGCCTGTTTCCTGGCCTTGCTGTGGTCTCTGCTTCAGGGCAGGTTGATAGGTTTGGGAATGTTCCTTGCACTTGCCTAGGGCTTTGTTTTCTTCACGTAGACATTTCCTGAGTGGGTCCAGATGGGATTCTGGCTGGAGTTTCTCCTATGCATCCTATGGAGATAGAAGAGAGGACATTTAATTAAATAGTGAATCTTCTACACCAACTTAGGAATATTTAGTCCATATGTCCAATGATAAGAACCATCTGGTGGAGTGTACTGACTGGTGGGTGGAGTAGAGGAATGGAAGACATGGTTCCTGGGATCAATTCCCAGCTCTTCTACTGACTCACTTAGTGGCCATAGGCAATTAGCTGTCTTAACCTCTGCCTCTGCTCTAATTTCCCCATCTGTAAAACTGGGATGATGTTATGTGCTTTCTGGAGAGATTTGTCAGAACACTTTGGAAGTGCTTGGGCATGTGCCACTGATGGAACTTTGAGATACAAATATGAAAAGGAAAAGTAACATCTGACTCCAGTGGAAGAATCAAAGGGGAGTGAAGTGAGCCTAATGTGAGTAACAAGTCTTGGTGAACAGATGTGTGTATGTGTTTAGAGGTGTTTGGATGAGTATGTCAGTGGATATTCTGCATTCCCAGAAACCAGAGGCGTGCCATGATGGGCCCTTGTGTGTGAAGTTTAATGGAGGCAAAATTGTTTAGCTAGAAAAATCTGCTTTCTTCCTCATCATGACGTGTTTCTTCCAATTCTGATATGAAACCACAACCCGGCAAAGTTTCTACAAGTTTTATTGGTTTTGCTTGGAGAACTGGAGTTAACAGAAGACAAATACATCTCAAAACCAGGGAGATTATTAAATCACAATTGTCATAGGCACCACCATAGCCTACTCACACTGCCCAAACTCTGCTCAGTTAACCCTTGGGCAGGAGGCATCCTTTGTGGCACCCAGTGTGTTATCATTTACTAAGGAAGGAAAAAAAAAAATCCAAGCTGAGTCTTTTTGGGCAAGTGCATCCCTGATTCGGGAGCTGTTTGTTGCCAGCTGATATATTGCCACTTGTTGTTGAAATCCCAGCTTGGCAGGCCTGCAGGAGCAGACTTTTCCTGTTGATTTTGTCAGATGCAGAACATTGTGTGCTCGTGTTGGACATGTTACCTAAAGCACCTCATGAGTCCTTCTGAGTACATCTTTTTCCTTCTGCTTCTCCAAGTGCTGAGCAGATGGTTTATTTCCTAGAGAGAGGTGAGCGTGGACGGACAAAGTTGGATGTCACGTTGTGTTTGGAAGGCTCCCTGGGCCAGCCTGCTGGATTGCCCACCAGCCTTAGAGCCAGGCTGCCAAGTGTCCAACACCCCAGCTGCCTTTGGGGAAAGAAAGCCGCTGTGGCTTGAGGGACGTGTGCTAGGAGAGGACTCTGAAGGGATGGTCTGTCCACTTTTGTCTTCTTCTGGCTGGTGGCACACCCTTGGAGCGCTGCAGCAGGGTCCTGCCGGAGCCGGTTACGGATCCAGCGGTGGGAAAGCCTGCGGAGCCGAGCGTGCCTCCGCCGGGCTGGCACCAACAAAAGCTCCTTTCAGAGCGGCTCCGACGCGCTGTGCTCCTCAGCTGAGCTCGCCCAGCCTGGCTCCAGGCCATCCCTCTCGCCTTCCCCTGCTCCCTCCGGAGAGGGCATTCATTAGCACGGAACGGGGAGGTCAGAGCCCCTTTCTGGCTGCCTGTCGGCTCTGGCTGCTCTGGCTGGGAGGGAACGGTGTGGGCTGAGGCAGCTGGGGGGAGCCGGGAGCTCACTGGAGCTGGGGTGGTGGAGGCGGCAGGGAAATGGCAAACAAAGCTCCTTTTTTTTGTGAAAAGTGGTGTTCCATCAGCAACAGAGAGGCAGTGGAGCGAAAACCACTGGGAAAAATGACTCTTAAAAGTGAAACTCGTTGAAGTTGCAGAAATGCAGCCACTTGCTGAAGGGTGTTATATCCAGAGGAGGGGCTGGGATGCTTTTTAAAGCCTTGTATTAGTGTGGGGAAAAGAAAAGGGTCTAAACAAGCAAGAAATTGAAATTTGGAGTCCTTTGGTTTACTCTGTGTCCCAAGGGGGTGTTTTTTTTGGATGGGTTAGACCACATGGGAATAAGGAGCCCAATATCCTGCTCTCAGTCGTTACTTGCTCTGACTCTGGGGCCAGTGTCCCACGTTCCCTGACTGCCCACCCAAGGTGGAGAGCTTTACACCTCACCTCCTGGGGTCAGGCTTGTCACTACAACCCTTGTAAACAGTGTCTTCCAATCCAAGTCTAATCTCAGCAGATGACAGGAAATGAAATTTTGTAGTATAATAAAAAAGCCACATGCAAGTCCCAGGACTAAGAAAAATTAAATTTAATGAAAGAATAATAATGACACAGAAAAGATCTGGGGCATACAAAATGTTTGGATGGCACAGTGGTGGAGACTGCAAATACTTAGGTTGATGGACTAAAATATATTCCCTTTTTACTTGTTTTCTGTTACATTTGCAACTACCTCGGGATGAAGGACGTGCATATCTGTGATGTATTCCTGGTGCTGCACAACTTCAATAAAAACCAAATGGAGTTAGCTGAGATATGCAGAGAAAGGTGCTAGAGAAAATCTAGAGACAAGAGCACTTGTAGTTTTGCTGAGATTAACTGTTTCCCAGGCTCTGAGATTAAAAACTACTTCCATTGTCCAAACAAGGTTTTCTTCCTCGAGTGGAGCCAGTGCCAGCTAATGGCTCAGAGTTGGTTACAGCTGGCAAAGAGTCGATTGGTTTTTAATCTGATTTCCTAAAGAAATAAGGCGTGTGATCATGCTGCCTTTCTGCACACACGCAAGTGTGTGTGCAAGCTCTGCCTGCCTGCATTTCCCATTTCTCCCCATCCAGCTTCTGGATGTGCTGGCCAGTTCCACCCAGAGGAGAGGGAACAGGACTTACAGATGCCTTTACAGGGATCATGCAATTAAGGGAACTTAATAGAATGACAACTCAGGTGATGTACTGCTGATAAAAACGCCTCAAGGCTTTCTGGACATTGGAGAATTAATATGGAAGCTCAGCCTTGGACAGAAAAACACAGAGATCAGGCTTTCACAGGGTCTGCTGTGGTGGGTGGTGTGCACATGTGTGCACGTGCATGTATGTGTTTTCTTTCTGAATAAACAGAAACAGCAAGGAGGTGGGGGAGAACAGAATGAACAGTAAACAAATACTGCCCACGCTTTCTGTAATGTTCGAGGAATCCCATCGCTATCAGTTTATTTGATATTTGCTCTAATAGCCCTGATCAAAGTGCTGGCACTGCTGATGTGCATGTGGATGTCAGAAATACTTGCAGAGCTGTTCCATTGTAATTTAGTGTTAGTTAAAAGGTACTTAAAGCAGTTGCCTATTTGATTATGATTGGGGGCCATTAACATTTTTTTCCATAAACAGATGGTTACTGTCCGCTGAGTTGATTGCAGAACAATTCCAGAGTTCTAATTCAGGAGGAGCTGCTCCTGCAAAGATATCTTGGGTGCCTGGCTTTTTGCTTTTGTTAATTTGGATTTTTAATTTCTTTTTTTAGGTTTTTTTTTTCTTTTTCCTCTTTCATTATGTAATTATTGCTACAGGTTCAAAGTGGGGGGAAATATATACATATATATATCAGAGCCATGATCTGCCTTTCAGATGAGGTTTAATTCTGTCCCATGTTGCCTTGGCCAAGCCTGGCTATAATCATACACTGATTTTATGGTTTTTTTTCTCCCCTGATTATTTGTTATATAGGCATGGACAAATCCTCTGCATCTTGGAGAGCCTGCATATCAAGGGTTTGCTGCTCAGGAGAAATCTGTGGTCAGGGCCCTTTCATTCCTTCCTCCTGGGAGCCTGCCATGTAGTGGGAGCAGGAAGAAAGAGCAAAGTACTGTCAATCTGGCACAGCCACAGGAGAGAAACAGCCATACATCAGCAGCCATGGCAAATTCCAGGGATTTGGGGATGTATGGCTCTCCAGAGCAATGGGTTGGGAATGGGAAGCCATTGCTGCTGTGTTCTTTGAGCTGGGTGTGAGATGTGCTGGGCCCCCTGAAACATCTGAGCAGAGCTGCTGCGTGGGACTGATGGAATTCAGGGGTTCTCCTTGCTGGTATCCTTCAGTTTGTTTGCAAATACCCTTGATATACTTCTACTCCTCAATATTACTTGGGTTTATTTGCCTGGAAAGTGGATTGAAAGGGCATGTGGTTTCACTGGGGCTTCCATCTATAAATACCTGCTTATACACTGCTGAAGTGCAAGCTGTGCTATTTTTATGTTTATTTATTTAATGCCTTCAAGGTGATAAAGCAGAAATCTCTTTGAGCTGCTGAATATTGCTTTCTATGACTGCCTGAAAGTAAGTTGTAGACTGGTGGGGGTCAGTGTCAGTCCCTTCTCCCACTGAGAGACAAGAAACAGGTCAAGAGGACAAGGCCTCAAGCTGCACCATGGGAGGTTTAGAGTGGATATTAGGGAAAATTTCCTCAATGACAGGGTGGTCATGCATTGGAACTGGCTGCTCAAGGAAGGGGTGAAATCACTGTCCCTGGAAGGATTAAAAAAACATGGATGTGGCACTTAGGGACATGTATAGTGGTAGAACTGACGGTGTTAGGTTAATGGTTGGACTTAATGACTTTAGAGATCTTTTCCTGCTTTAATGGTTTTATGGCAAGTGTCTCCCCCTCTGCTGTGCCATGCAGTCTGTACTGGTGTGGTGGCAGCCAGGGACAGCTGCTGTGAAGCCCTGGGTTCTGTGGCAAACATTTGAGAGATCCCACCTGTCCCCTGAGGTGCTGTGACTGTGACAGGCTTCTGCTTCTCCTCTTTGCAAAGGCAGGCCCACTCTCACTCCAGCAGTTAAATGCTTGCACCCCTTGTCCCTCAGTTCAGGTGGTGCTGGTCTGGTGAAGCCTTGGGAGGTCACAGTGCTCCGTGGTGCTGTCTGAAGGGGCAGGGAGCCACCCTTGGCTGGACAGGTGCACTGAATGACCCTGCAGGAGAAACGGTTAGCAAAAGGTCAGGATTTATTTCGACCTAGAAATAAAACATTTTCCCACTCCCAGAAGTATTAATAGATTATTTATAAAGGAAATGCAAAGTGCACTGACCAGCCATTATTTATTTTGGTTATGTTACAAAACCCAGGTGTCTTTTTTAGGCCACTGCTGAAAGCAGAAAAAACAAAAGATCAGTGGTGTTCGGGTGACCCAAGAAGCCCCAAGCCTGCTTCACACCATATCCCTGCAGGCTCTTCCTCCCTGTGCATGACCTCCCTCACTGGGGGTGTCTGTGTTTGCTCCAGTCCCTGGCTGGGTGCCTGGCCCCGGGTGCACCACTCACCCTGAGGGAGCCCAAGGCAGAGCTGGTGTTTGCCCAGGGCAGCTCAGCAGCAGCAGGGTCTCCTCGTGGACTTTCACAAACAATTCTCACATGGTGGTGTTAAAAGCTGCATGAGTGACCCTCATCTTACCTGTGATTCTGCCTCAGCTGAGGTGCTGGAAAGAGATTGGCATTTATTTATTTTTTAATGCATTTTTTAAATTGAAGTGTCCCTTTTCCAGCCTCAGAGTGCTGGGGATGCTGCTCGGGGTAGCACCGTGCTGGCTTCTGCCTTTGTGTAAACCTGTAGGAGTGAGAGGGTGAGAATGAGCCCTGGCTGCTTCCCTTGGACCACAGGGCTGGGAAGATGTCCTTCACCCACTCACCATGCAGGAGCAACTCAATTGCCCCAAGTCCTCATCCAGCAGCTTGCACCCATCTTTGCCACGGCTGTGAGATTGCCCAGGCTCAGTCACCTCAGCAGCCTCCCCAAAGGACCATGCAGGAGGTGCTGATCCTCACAGGGCTCCTCTCCACAGCACTGCTGCTCCTGCCTGCCCTGTCCTTGCCTCCATGGCTCCAGCCTCTCCTTGCTGCTTGTTCTGATGGTGTCTGTCTGTCCTCACATGGCTTTGCTTTAGTGAAAGATGCTGGAATGACAGCACAGAGCCAGAACAATTCTGTTGATCTCCACAACAGGGACTCCATGCAGCAGCAGGATAAACTATTTTGTTTAACCAGTAGGACTAAATCTGATGAAGACCCACCATCTCCACAAACCTTGTCCTGTGCACTCTCGTGTGCCTCTCTGCAGGCAGCCAAGGACCAGACAAATGAATTCCAGCTTTGATGTGGCTTTAACAAGGTGCAGGGCAGTGTTGGAAGAACCAAAGGACTTTAATTAATATTTTAGTTGTGGTTTGTACTGCACTTGTCCAGTTATTCTTTGAAAAAGATTTTGCTACTGTTAATGCTGATAAATGGTCCTCTGGGAGGATGTCCCTGTTGAGTTTATCACCTCTTCCTCCTCATGACTTGCTGCAGGACTGTTGTTCATTTATGTGGTATTTAGGCAGGGATGCAGAGATCTGTCACTCTGTCCTTAAACCCTGGAGCAGGAGACCTTTGCACTGTGTCAAGGGACAGGTGACTGTGATGTAAATGCAGGATTGGCAATGGAAACCTTGGGCAGCTGTGAAGGCAAAGGGAGAGAAGAAAAAGAAAAGTGCTGCTTGGTTTTGAACCTGGGATGAATGTGCTTGAAGGAATGCCTAGAAATTCAGAGGCAATGGAATAAACTCCGCAGGGAATGGATAAGAGCTGTCACCTGGGCTGTTCAAGCTTTGACTGGTAAAAGCACTGGGGAAGCAAATTGTAGAGAGCACTGGAGCATCAGATGATCTAATGGGCTTGTTCCATCTCCAAGTTCTATTTCTTGTGGTGCAATAGAGAGCCTATCTATGTCCAGAACAGTTCCAAAAACCTCCATCAGCAGCACCAGTATTTAGTATTTGTTGATGGAAGTTGGATGCTCAGGCATCTAATTTCAATCTACAACCATGCTATTAAAAATCAATGGACCAGAAGATAATGCCTGTACACAAAAGCAGCTGGGTAGTATTTTGTGCACAGGAGAAATAAATCACATTTGGAGTCTCATATTTTGTGTCTGAGGCACAAGGGTTATAATCCAGCTTCTGTTTGGGACGGCAGTCCTCAATTTAAGCCATGGCCTTGGATAATGCAGTAGAATAGAGGGATAATCTGTTACCCTGAACCTGTCTTGTGGTTCAGGAAAGGGACTCAGGATGCCACTCAAACTGGCCACAGGTCTTTCTTTGGACTCTGTGTATGAGGCACGGCTGCTGTCAGGGTGATTGAGGGGCAGCAAGCTGAGAATGATGCCCAGGACACCCCCAAAAACTCATCCCAGCCTCATCATCAGCTGCCATGTGCTCTGCTCCACACCTGAGCTATGTTGTAGGATCTCCCCTCTGCTCTCAGCCTTGTGGCAGGAGATGGGCTTGGAGCTGGGCATCTTCTGTGTCTCACAGCCCCTTTGCTCCCTGTATCTGCTGGAGCCTGGTAGCTCCAGAAAAGCTTTACTTCATTGCTTTGGCCCTGTACCCACAGGAGTTACCAGCCTCTTCTGGAAGGGACTGTTTCACATGAGGACCCTCACACTGCAGCCCAGCACCACATGCACCTTGGTGTGGGGGAGGTTTTGTGGCTCTGCTGGCTGCCCTTAGAGCTTGCTGAAAGACCTGACTTCATGACCAGCAAGGGGTTTTCCCTACCAAAAATGTGAGAAAGCCATGTTGGATCAGATACCTGTTTAGAAGCAGTCTCTGGGCAGGTGGCTTTGCCACATCTGCCTTCGATGTCATTCAAACTAAAGTAATGCACAGCTTCAAAAACTGCAGAGGGTGAAAAACCATACAGTTACAGCAAAGAAAAAGGATATATCTGCTTGGAGTTTGGATTAAAAACTCTGTGGCTTACTTCTCATTCCATGTAAACAACCTGTAAGAACCTCCATCTCCATCTTCTCTCCATACCAGCTCATGCTTCATCCTCCCCAGCAAGCTCTTCCCAGCCTGACACAGTCAAGAGTCAGACAAGAGGCTGTGAATTAGTGTGAGAAGAAGAACACTGTTTTCCTTCACTGTTTTTTCTTCATAGTACAGTTCACAGGGCAGGAGCTGAGATGTCGGTGCCACAGCAGCTCCAGGGTGGGCCGTGCCAGAGGGGCTCCCTGGCTCATCCCTGTCCTCCTCCTCCTCCTGCAGGAGCTTGAAGTGGCCTTTTTGTTGCTGACAAGACAATTTCATCCCAGTGCTCTAAGAACTCTTGTGACATCCCCAATTTTCCAGATGGATAATGAAAACCTGCGACCAGGGCCGGCGCGGCGGCTTCCGAAGCGCTCGCCTGTGGAGCTGTGTCCATTGGTTTCATATCTGCTGACAGGGCTTAATAATCATTGCACTGAGTGGAGCTGGCACCTGGGGAGGCAGGTAAAGACACTGCTGCCCTGGGGCTGAGACACCTTTCTCACCATGCAGAGGAGAGACGGGAATCAGACTTGGAGATCCTCATCCTGATGGGCCAGTTTCTGCCTCTCCTTCTCCCAGGCTGTGCAGCAATGCAGGAGATGCTGGCCAGATCTCCTCACCTCTTGCTCAGGAGCCTCTTAGCACCCTCTCCTGGGATCCAGGGATGCTCTGAGTCTGACCTAGGGGCTCCTGTGCATCCACTGGCCCACTGCTTTGGAAAGAGAAAACAGAGCCTAGTTTTCCCCAGTCAGCAGGTGCATAGTCCATGCAAAAGGCAAAGCATGTCTTTATCCAAAGTGGCTGTAGTAATGGTATGAAAAAAAACCCCACATATAAATTTGAGGTAGCAATGGTCTAGGATCAATATTTATTCTTATTGATTTCTTAATTTCTCTAACAATTTTTCATTTGGTTTTTGGGTAAATTCCCATGACACTCCTGCTGGTGGGGTGCAGTGCTGGGGAACTGGCTGCTGAGACCTGTCGGGAGGATGTGTGTTGTGCAGAGTCTCTGTGCTGGTCACCAAAGGTGCTCTGGGGCTGGACCCAGGGGCAGGGAAGGTTGCTGCCAGAGAACTGCTCAGTCTGTTTATTTAAATTAATTCATTATATGCTTTTGCATCCCATCCCCCTGGTTGTTCATCCCTGGGGCTGTTGCAGCTGGCTGTTCCTGCAGTGCTAAACGAGGGCATGGCTGCAAACCCTCCTCCATCCCAGCCCAGTCCTTCCAGCACCACCATCACATTTTTTTGTTGCTGCCCTTTGCTGAAGCTCCCTGGTGTGTGTGAGTCTGCTGTCCCTGCACCCAGAAGGGTTGAGGATTACCCCAGGTTTGGTTCCCCCAGTGCTGGATGGGGACACTCCTCCCTGTGCAGAGCATGGTCCCACTGTGCTGCTCCCCTGCAGGCTCATAACCTGTTTGCAGCCTGTGATCACCACCAGCCCATCTCCACATTAACTGTTTTCCAGGTTCCTGCCTCCCGGTAAATTGGTGATTTACCACCAAAACTTTTTATTGAATGTTTTTGAAGTCTACATCTTGGTTTTCTTACTTCTGCCCGTGTTTGCTGGCTTAGGGATGCATTGCCCCTGGGACTTTGTGCCTTTGGTGCCTCTTGACTTAGGAGAAGGCAGCTGAGCAGGTGGGAATGAACCAGCTCTGCTCAGTCACTGAGCCTCATATCAGTAGTGGCTTCAGAAATGATGATGGTCCCACCTTCTCCCTTAAATAGACACATATTACCATGTAGACTGGCTTAAAGCTCTGCCACAGTTATGCCACCCAGACTGGCACTAGCAGGGAAGAGCACTGTAAATCAAATTTACTGTTATATTAGTGTGAAAGTGCTCATATCCAAGCCAGTTTGAATTAATTTTTCAAGAAAGTTTTTCTCTGAGACATTATCAAATATATTACAGTCTTCATTGACTAATTTTGTAATTCAATCAGGGGAAAATAAGGCATTGAAGGTAGTTCAGCATGATTTGTTTTTATAGACCAACTGCTTCATCCTCTTGATTCCACTATAACTTAGCCTCTTAAATATTTTTTTCCTTTGATTTTTCACTATAAATTTAAAGTTAGGTTTATTAATTTATTCTTCACACCAGGCAGGATAACAAATACAAGTTTTATGCATATATGTGTATATAAAGGGAAAAGTCTTTACAGATTTAGAGAGCTTCTGCCTTCTTGACAAGTTTTTCAGCCTGGAATTAAATTGGTTGCAGCATTTGGTAATGAGACTTCATGCCTTTTGGGCTGCTGAGTGTTTTTTAGAGTATCCTGCTCAGGTCTATCCCTCTGTGTGGGACAAAGAGAGCAAATATTGCTGAATTTTCCAGTAATAATTTTCTTAGCTGTTTTAACCATTATTTAATTTTTTAAATCTCTGTTTTTTGTTATTTTATTTTGGTTTATGCTTTAATTATATTTAAGGAGTATTAATTCTTCTATATCCTGTTTGTTCTCAATCTCCCTTGATCTAAGGAATTGTGATAGCAATTGAAATTAGATACAGCCTTTTAGTTCTGAATGTCTGCAGAAATCCCATTCCACCCTCCTGCTGCAGGGCAGCTGGATTTCAGCTATTTCTTCCCCTTTTTTATATTGTTATTTAATTCTTAATAACAAAACATATTGTCTTCACTATGTTTCTTTTCTTTCTGAATTCATTATGCTGCTGGTGTATTTAGGAGCAATTTCGGCTTATTCTCTCTGCTTAAAGATTTCAAGTAATGCTTCTTGGCTGCTGCTGTCTGTTAAGGTGATATTGGAGTTAATGGGATGTCAGCATGTGCCAAAACCCCTCATCAGCAGAGCACAGGTGCTCCACTCTGGCATATTAAAGCTGAAGTTGTGAGGGTAAAGCAAGGCACTTTTCTACCTTTTGATATGTATAGGTAAAGGCATTGATTTAAGTTCTGCTGAACCCACTGTGGTCAGGTTGCACCAAAAAAAGTCACTTCCTCTTAAGTGCATCCCAACAGAGAAGCTGGAGTCCGTGTTGGGTTCTGGGATGCTTCAGCACAGGGCCTCTCACTTGGGTTTGCTCCTGCCAGAGCTTTGCCAGTTTCAGATGAGGGTTTTGGGACCAGCCTTATGGGCAGGCTTTGCGTTAATTGGCCAGAAAGGAACAAAATTCCGCTTTTCTGCTAAAAGAGGAGAGAGGTGCTATTAAATTTTGTTGATTGAGTATTTTACTAGGATGTGCTACTGGGCCTTTGAATGCCTGCCAGGTGCCTCTCTTTTTTTTAATACCTTACTTTGTTATTTCATTGAGGCAAAACCTGGCATTTATTTACCTGCTATTAGACAGCTTGCAGAAGGCTGTGTGAGCTCTCCTTTTGCAAAAGGTACATTAGTTCAAATTCCTGGTTGCTGTGCAGCTCTGCTTTGATACCTGCCTTTGGAAACCTTCCTGGATTCAGGCAGGGAGGCAACATGCTGTCTGAAACTGTGCCTTGAGGATGAATCCTGGTTTCCAGCCAGTGGCAGAAATGTATACATTATCCCTGGATCAGGTTTTACCTTTAAATTTCTTTTTTTTTTACAAAACCAAAATTTGTGGTTTTCAAAACCAGCAGACTTTTGTACAAACTCAGGATCCTCTAACATCCCCTACTCTTAGTGGAGAACCTTAAGTTTTGAACTCAGCACTTGAGTGCTTTTCCCAGGAGCCATTTCCAAGTATTTTACTGTCAGAGGTTGGTGCTAAGCTGGCATGAACACACAAGGCCCTGTGTGCTTCAGGATCTCTGAACTCTCCTCTGTGCCACATGAATTCTGAAGATTTTATGGCCCTTGCAACACCAGTATCTGCAGTGGACAATGAACACAAAAGTGTTGGGAAGTTCCAGGCAGAAGAAATGAAGAAGAAAAAGAAGAGTGTGTGGAAGTAGGAGGGAGAGGCAATGCAGCAGTCCAGGCTCTTATTGCACAAATCCTTCATGTCACCCTTACCAAGGCAGGTAGAGAAGGAGGAAATTCCTCTCTCTTCTCCCATGGAGCACAGGCATGGAAGGGGGAGATACAGGTGGGGAGGGGCTTTATGAAGCTGTTAATAGCAGGTGGTAAGTGCCTATTTGTCTGCTTGGAGCTTCAGAGCCCAGGAGTGGCTGGAGCTCCCATTTGCCATTTGGCAGGCTCTGTAAGGATAAATAATCTTGGCTGTAATTTGCACTAATGATTTCCTAAGCACGCTGGCATGTCTTGATCAGTGGAGGAGGAGGGAAAGCAGTGCTTCTGGCTTTTTTTGGGGTGTGAATGGGGAAGGCAGGAGGAGGCTGGGGAGAGGAGGGAGCAGCAAGTGTTTCCCATTTTGGTTAGTGGTGTGGGAGATGGAAGGTTGGTGGTTGAATTTTAATTTCTTTTATTGGTCTAGTAAGACAGTAGCTATGGGAGATGCGTTACCCACGGATGTGGCTCCACTGTGCAGGCTGCAGTCCTTGAAAGTTTTACTGAAAGATGTTGTCTTGATAAAGAGGTTTGGTTGATGCACAGTCCAGCACAATTCTATCAGGTTAAATTATTGAGAAGGTATATATGACTGCCTTGATTAACAAGGGGTAGAACAAATGCAAAATACTCAAACTTATGCTGGTTCAGAGCAGGGGGAACTGTGTGGAAGCCCACAGTTATTAACCTCATGTCTCCATCACAGTCAGATCAGAGTCAACAAAACCACCTCAGTTCCTTCTTGAACTATCACAGTTTGAAGATTTGAATTTAAATGTACACATTTAGAGCCTGGAAACAGGAGTGCACGCTCCTCATGTGTTTTGAGTGAACAGAAGCACTGCATGCTCTGTGCTCATGCCTTGAGCTGCAGCTGTTGAAGAGCAGGGGGTCAAACACTTTGTGGTACCAAGTAAAATCTTCAGGATATCAAGCTGTAATTTCCTAGAAGCTGTAGGCTGAGGGAAATGTTTCTAGTAAATATTGGCTCCTGGAGGATAAAGAAACTGCAATTTCTCATCTGTCTGAGGTTGTTTATCCTTGTTTCTGGGGTGTATCACAAATGTACAGATCAGGCTTTTGCTGTGGATCTGCCTTTCCTTCTGACTCAGACATGGAAAATGTGGGCTGGGAAGTGGGGAGATGCTGTGTGTGCACTTCTGGAGGAGTGAGGACCCAAGGATGCACCCGTGTTCCAGCCTCCATCAGCTGTGACAGCAGCTCTGAGACTTGCCATCTCAATGATATTTTTTTTTTTTTTTGTTGGGGGTGCTCCTCTTACCAGATTAGCTGAGCTTTACTGAGAAAGCAGCTGGCAGATAATTTCATTACTGGCCACCTGTTGAGAAGTACATATGTGCCAGCATTTTTCTAAGCATAGGAGTTTAAAAAGTAGCAAAGGGAATTAATAGACAAATCCTACTGAAATTCCTCCAACGTCCTTCGTCAATGCTGGGTTTAATGTCTAACGAGTGCTGGGGTGTGTATGATGGGAACAGGGAATGGTGCTTAATAAAGTGTTTCATTGGAGAAAAAGGGCTTTACTCACAGTAACTCAGTGGGTAAGTTTGCATAGTCTTGATGAGAAGGCTGGGACTGAGATAGGCTTGGGGACTGAGACAGGCTCCCTGCTGTGACCAGCAGACCAATGAGCCATGCGGAGCATGCGAGGGGCTAAGGGTCAGCCAGGTAGAAATGATGCCTTGCAGACTCTTAAAATACCGTGGCTGGATTTTTATTTATCCTCTGCTAAAAAGTCTGCCTTGGACAGTTCATCAGTTTGATGTTGGAGTAGTTTTTGCAGAGGCTTTAACGAGAGGAATCACTGCAGACTCCCTCCACAGCCACCCAGGAGGGGTGGGTTCCTCATTAGGTGGATGCAGAAGCATTTGGAGCTGTGTCTCTCTCACCTCTGGTAGCAGAATGAGCCTCAGGACCATCCATTAGACTTGGTAAAAGACTGGGAGACCCAAAGATGGAGCATGCTGATGGCAAAAGCATCCTGAAATGCTGTCCTGAGCATCTCCTGTGAAGGGCAGGTGTGAGTGCTGACCTCTTGCATGGCCTTGACCTCCTGCATGGCCTTCAATCAGCACAGGCTTGCCACAAAGTGGAACATGGGAATTTTGGAAGAGGTCTAAATATCTTTGGAGACGCATGTTCCTGGCAAATCTCTGGTGTCTGCTGGTGAAAAGTGCTTCCTGTGCTCCTTTACCGCTCTCTTTGTTGGAGATTGTTATTATTAAACTTCATTGTTATAGTGTCAGCTAGAAGAGATGAGGTGTGAAGGAGGTTACATTATCAGAGCCTTCTGCAGGCAGTAAAAGGTAAAAATGAGAGATTAGAGATGTTTTCAGAAGATGAATAGACAAAGAGCAATGGCCTGAACTTCAGGAAGATTTGTGGGCGGGTTAGGAAAGGCTTTGGTGCATAGAGGAGGATGGTGTCCAGCAAGGGGGAATTCAGGGTGTGGACTGGAGAAGTGGAGACAGGTTTCCAAGAGGTTTTGTGTGCTGTGACCCCCAAGGGTCCAACTCTCTAAACATTTCTTTGCTGTGAAGGACAAACTCCCTGCAGAAGGTGGCAGAGGGCTTGTGTGGAACAGTACTACTGCCCATGGGGCAGGGTGGCCATGGTAGCTCCTGCCTGCACTCTCCTCCATCCTCTCTCTCTTTGGAGCTTGCCTTGCTGGCTGCTCCCCCTCCTGCCCTGTTTCCCCCTGCTCTCAGGCACTTGGTCCAGCTTTCTGACTGGAGAATTTTCCTCACCCGGGGAGTCGGCCAACACCCTTTAGTGCAAGCTCTGAACTGCATCCCTGCTCTGGGAGGCTCACACAGCACGTTGTTGGCAGCTGAGCTACAGCCCCTTGGATGTTTTTCTCCTGACAAGAGCAGCATGTGTGGATTTTCTGATACCACCCTGCGTGCTCTGGTTGTTCCCTGAGCCCGAGTTAGTTACGGCAGCTTCCAGCACGCTCTGCGTCCATCATCTCACTGGTGGATGTGGGTATTTCATGCAGAAAAACTTTCTTTTTTTTTTTTTTCTCCTGGAGAATGACTGAATTAAGCCATGTGTTTACTACCACTTGAGCAAAGTGGTCCCAGACTGGGCTATAAGATATACGACTGGTGTTTAAAATTAAGAGAGCAAACATCAACAGAGAAAACTACAAGAGGGAAAAGGAGCCTGGGTAATGGAATTACATTACTTCCATGCTAATATGACCTTGGAGATGGTCTACTGCTCTGCAGGGATTTAGGAGAGTAATGTATTTGATAGCATCATCTGAGAGGGTGTGCATTTATCTGAGCTTATTTATATCCAAGATTACATATTTGTGTGTAGTGCACAGTGCTTATTCCTTCAGTTTATTCTGTTTTACCCATACATCTCTCTGTGGGACCCAGGGATGTGTTTCAGGTGATGCTTTGGGGTCCTCATGCCATGGGTTTAGATGCTAAGGAAGGACTCAATGCCTTCTCCTTTAAACTGCCACCTGAAAAGCCAGAATAAAAAGCATTGCACCCCTTAAAGTCAACACACAGTGGCACCCCCCTCAGAGATTAAATCTTCACTCCTTAGTCTCTGATGGAGCCAGGAAGGCAGGGGATTTCAAAGGAAGAAGCTGCTATTTGCTAATGTGCCCTCTTTGTGCCATTATTAGCCTGTAGAGGAGCAGCAGCATCCCTTTTTCTCTCAGCTCTTGGGGTACCACACTGAGACACATTGATTACTGAGGTATCTGAGGCTCTGGCTTTGAATGGAGATATTTCCAGATCAGAACCATTTTGGATACCTGTTGGTGGCAAGAGTGCTGTGGTGCTGGGCAGGCTATAAATTATTAAAATCAATCTTTTATAATCAGCAGTGACAGTAGAAGTGAGTTATAATGAAATGCGTCCAGCTGTTTACAGACAGGCAGTGTGGGAGAGGTGAGGAAAGAGCAGGATTTTCCCTGTACAAAATGATCTGTGGGGAGCTGCTTCTCTGGGTCAGGATAACCAGAAATGTGCACGAGTCAGGGGCATCTCACCATTCCCTCCAAACTCTGTGGCACTTAGGTTTGTTTTAGGCAAGAGCAGTGATTTTTTTGCCTTTTCAGCTTTATTTTTTGAGGTCAGTTTTCATTCTGGAGGATGTGTGCAAGTAGTCATTATATTAAAAAAGAAAAAGAGGCAAGTTCATGGTTTAGAGGGAGGGACAGCCTTGAGTGATGTGGGAGCTTTCTGTGTGAGGGTGGCAATTGCTCAAGGAGAGCAGGTAGCCCTTCCCAGTCTTCCTTGGAAGTAAAACTGATGTGAAGGGAATGGGATGACAAGAATGAATCCTTTAATGGCTCTAGTGGCTAATGAAGCTGTGGAGTGGGTGTGGTTTCTGCTGAGGCTGCTTTAGCCATTTTTGGGGCCTTCTGCTGATGAAGATCATTGTTTGAGTGTGGCCAGTTATAACCCCAGCCAGCATTCTCAGTGCATCTGGGTTCTCTCCAGCCACTCCTCACCTCTGCATGCCCCAGGTCCCACCTGTGGTTCCTCACCTCTCAGTCCCACAGGTCCTTTCTGTGAAATGCAGCCTTTTGCCTTTTATTTTGACATAGTTTAGGTGAAAGAAGGTTGTGTATCTAATATTTTGTTTAATGCTGATGGTCTGTTGCAATGATTCTGTCACACCCTGAACCTCAGTGATCATGGGGTGACCACAGGGAGGGGTGGGCCCTGCTGCCCTCTGAAGAAGGGGTTTTGAGCTGGTTTGGGGCTGCTTTGGGCTGGTTTGGGGCTGCTTTGGGCTGGTTTGGGGCACCCTGGGCTCGGCTCCGAACCGGCCGTACCTCCTGTGGGTGTAGGCAGCACGTAGGGATGAACCTTTGCTTGCAGTCCATAAAACACACAATAGAAACTCCTATCCACATCCAGGCAATTAAAATGTCTACTCACTGCATAAAAAGAATATAATAATAATAATGGTGAAATTAATGAGATTTCAGATGTCTTTGTTAACCGGTCTGGGTTTTTTGAGCTCAAAGATGCATCATGTTGCAGCCTCTGTGAGTTTGGGGAGTTTTGTTCCCCCAAGTGCTTCAGGCTGTGATGAAGGCTGAGCATCCCTGATCAGGCAGCCTGTGTGGGGTATGTCTCATCACAAGGAAACAGGCATTAGTCAAAATGCAGCCCGGAAGGGACAAGAACAAATTTGCAAAACACTCTGCCTGACGCCTTTTGGAAGGAATTCAGAGAAGAGCAACTAAAATGATTAAGGTTCTGCAGGGAATGTATTGTAAAAAAGATTAGGAAAAAGAAAAACTAAATATATAAAATGCAGCTAGACCAGATTGAAGGGAAGCAATCCCCAGCAGTGCATATTTAGAAGAGTTGAACAATGAAGAACTAAAAGGACTATTTAGGATGCTGGAAGGAAAACATGGGGTATATAGAATCAATTAAGCAATCAGAAACCTGGGGCCTGCATATCTAGGTCTCTTTTCCAAAGGGAAGAGGCTCTTGCCTCTTTGGAGCATGGAGGAGTCTCTGAAATGGATGCTGCAGCCTTTGGAAAGTTTTCAGTTGGTCTGGGGGCAGAGGGGGAAGATGACAAGTGCTCACCACATGTCTCATGGGTGGAGATGTCCTCGCTGAGGTCCTTGCATGGGGGGATGTGGGTATGGAAACCTCCTGGGCCCGTTGGGCTTTTCTTTTCTCCTTAGATAGTGTGGAGGGGTGGCTGAGCAGCCAGGAGCCCTGGACTGCCTTCTCCCTTCCCTGCTGCCGTGCTGCTGCACGAAATAGCAAAACCTGGAAGGTGTGATAGGGACAACTGGCTGCAGTCTCCCTGCCTTGGCTGATTAATTAACTCTTCAGATTAATTTCCTTCCTGATTACCGCTTGATTAATTCCTCCTAACTCTGTGAGACCTCCTCACCACTTAATCCTCTTTATAAGCCCTCAGAGTGCAATGCTTGAAGTAAACATCAAGCAGGAAAAAAAAAAGCAAACACTCTGAAATGCAAACACAGCAGTGCTGCCAGCAGGACCCCTCCCTGTGCCAGGAGCTGCCCCCGGGGGCTGCCCCATGGCTCCCTGCCCCAAGGGCTCCTCCACACTCCCCTCTCCTCCCAGCCCCACTTTTCTCAGCAGCTCTCCAGCGTGTCTGTAGCAAATTGCACAATTTCACTTGTTGAGCCTGATAATTAGTGACAATATCCCGGTAATTTGCAAAAGGGGCAGGAGGAGGGAGCTGTGCTCAGCTGTGTTCAGCAGCAGGAGAGGAGGGCTTTTTTCCCCTCATCTCCTCATTAAAAGGAGCATCTGAACTCATGAAGCAGCTTTTGATGTTGGCTAGAACACGAGATACTGTGCTGGTCATCAGGGTTTGTGCTGTCTCAGCCCCCAGACCTGTGGCATGGGGCAGAGAGAGGCTGGGGATGGCAGGAGCACCAGCTCAGAGGACAGGGGTGAGGGGTTAGTGAGAACACCAATTTGTGGATTTTTGGTGGTGCAGGGGGAGGCAATGGGGTCAGAGAGAGAGGGGGTGATCAGGCTGAGCCTTGGCTTGAGTCTGAACAATCCACATGCAGAAGGCAGCAATCCTGATCCTGCTGAGGATTTTTAATTTAATTTTAATTTTTTTTTTCCTGTTCCTGGGCATCTATTCCCAAAGGCCTCTAGATGCTTTAATAAAATATAAGTAAAAACATAACTTATGATGAGGAAAGAAATGCAGCCAAATGAATCCCCAAACAGGAACAAAAGCTTTCCCCCATCTTCCCTACACTCAATAACCCAACGTTTACCCCTGGGAAACATAATGCTTAAAGAGCAACAGCACTTTCTTGGACATTGTTTTTGAGGAATGTTTTGTGGTTGGAAACAAAGCTGTAGTATGCACCAGCTAAGTTCTAGTGAATGTGTTGTTCTTGTGACCTCAGCTGCAATGGACACAGGAAGAATGTTTTGTGCCCAAGAGCCAAGCTTGCTTTTTGTTTCATGGCTGTACAGCATGTGTCATCCATAAACGTGACCTAGACTAATGAATTTGGCTGAGTTTGAACCAGCAAGTGCAAAAAAAGAAATAAAGATGGTGTGTGTGGATAGAGGGACAGGGAATGATTTATTTCTGTGTTGATGGAAAACAAAAACAGATCTTGGAGGTTTTTGGGGCCGAGCTGTTCCTAGTCTGCAGCCTTTGCTGCCCTGTGCTCCCTGGTGTCTTGCCACAGTCATGGTGTTTGAATCTGTCTTTAGATCTGTTGGAACCAAACGACTCTGATGAAGGAGACTGCACACAGAGAATCTGTTCTCATATCAGAGCTGCTTTAAGCACAGCCCTCCAAGGTTATTTCGGTGCACCCGATAATCTTTGGCCATGAAGTCACTTGGGCCTGAGATTGTTTTACTCTATGTCACTGCCTCTAAAAAATACTCATTTTGGCTGTGTGAGCTGTGTGATAGGTGGCATATGACAAATTACAGCTGTGCTTTGCTGCTTCAGCTTGTGTAAGTCTGCAGCCCAGCCTGGGGCTCCCTTTGGTGCCATGTCCCAGTTCCTGAATTGCAGGAACAGGTTAAAAGTCTGTTTTGACTCTTTCTGAACTCGTGTGATGATATTCCTGCTGGGATGGGGTGAGGAAGGGATGGAGTTGTCCTGATAGCCTGCATCCTTGGGAGTTGGCAGCATGGGAGCTGTGCAGGGCTGAGGTTTCTGGCCTGGGAATTCCCATGTCTGAGTAAATGCAGGTGGTGGTGGATTAGGAGGCCTGAACTGGCCTGAATTCAAGCCTCCCTATCCCCCTGGTCATCCATTTGGAGTTGAAGCAAAGGGCACTTACAGCCCCCACAAAGCTCCCCATTTTCCAGGTACTGGAGGTGCTATCATGGCCTGGACAGTGATTGTCCTTGTGTCTAAGATCTGCAGAAATCTCCTTTTGGGTGTCAACAGGCAGAGTCCTGCATGTGTGCCTTTTGTATGCTTGTCACATTGTTCATTGTAAAAAAAAATTCCCTTTATTTGCCTTTTAATGCTACTATTAAAGCTTTACTGCCAGCTGATCTTCAATTCCTACAAGGGATGGGGGAGAGTAAATTGGAATCTTTGATCTCCTTTGCTCTACTTTCTCTGTCCTTGTATCGTCTTGAGGGCTCTATTTCCTTGGCTGCAAGAAAAGTCAGCATGAAAGTAAGAGGGAAGGGGGAGAAAACCCAGAATTTGTTTTGGTGGTGGTGCAGGGATTGTGCATCCCAGTAGTAACAGCCTTGAACCCTGTCTGTGGATCAGAAGTGTTCCCAGATGCAGGAGGAGGGGGGACTGTGTTCTCAGGAGGGCAGCTAATGGTGGGGAGTTCCCCAGCAGTTTGTCTGGGCTAAGAGTGCTGTCTGGATCAGAGGAAATTATCTTCTGAAAAGGGGAAAAAATGGCTGTTCTTACTATATGCTGAAAATGTAGCCAGAGGCAGCTGGAATAAGGCTTGGTGGAGCAGCGCTGGCACAGTTTTTTGATTTCCTACGCAGCTTGGAAACAACAGCAAGAGAGAGCTGAAAGGCAGACTTGTAAGGAAGGTGGTAGGTCTGGGAGAGAAGGGAAAGAACATACCAAAAAGGATGGAAGAATTTCTAGTTCATGCAGAGGATCCAAATATGCACGTCAATGATTGTTGAGCAATGAAACTGTGGTTTTAAATGATGCCAAAATCTGCAGAAAAGGTGCTTCAGTGCCGAAGGAAATTTCTCATTTTGTAAGGTGACCAGAGGGCAAATGCACACTTATTTTGGTACCACATTGTATCAGAGCCTCCCTCTGCACATCCCCCTCCCTCCATCCCTCACCCTCAGGCGATTTCACCTCTGTAGAGATGACTTAGCACATGAGGGATGTGGAGGGATTGGATCCTAATCAGATCATTACTGCAGCTGTGAAGGAATATAATTTCCCATCCATAAGCCATCACCTCTTTCAGCATCTTCTTTATTTATTTCTAAATAATGTATGTATATTCCCCCCCGGCCATGTGATCAAAAATAAAATCACTCTGTGTAAAAGGCAAGAAGAGAAGTAAGTCAAGTTTAGACAGTGTGGAAAATGCCCTTTTTCTCAGAAACAAACTCTTGCAAAGACCTCGGATGATTTGAAATTCAGTTCTGAGGTAGACACATGCAGTCTTTACTGCCAGCTAAATGTTATTCCATTACACCCAGAATCCAGGTACTGGACTGTCTGTTTAGCACAGTGGGCTTCTGTGGCCAAAGGGGAACAGAAGGGATGAGAAGAAGTGAATGTGTTGAAAAAAACCCCAAATGCATCAAAGCCCAAGACCAGTGCTGCTGCAGCAGCACAGCTTAGGACACAGGCAATATCTTTGGGTAGTGCATGTTTAGCCTAAGCTCTGTCACCAGTGTTCTACACTGCTCCAGGTGTTGGTGACACTTGAGAGGAACTCAAGAAAAGGTGGTTTATGAGCAGAAGGTACAACAGGAACCTTGAACACCCATAGAGCTCCTTGAGCTATGGAGAGAGCAAAGCCTTTGGTGGGTGTGTTGGCCTCCTGTCCCTCCTCTCCATTAAATCATGGCTTCCAGGCACAGCTGACTTTTGCTCAAGTCTGCACTGGTAGAGACACTGGCACTGGAGAGTCTCAGTCCCCAGGTACCAGCTTTTTGAGTGGTGTGGAGTGCAGTGGTTGGTGTTGCTCTTCATGCCTCTGACTTGCAGGTAATCCCTGTGTGGTTTCACAAGCTGCCCTGAAAGCATTTGAGCTACAGTGCTGTACTAATTCCATAGACAGAAGCTAAATGCTGCATGGGTGGCTGAGGAACATTATATGG
Source organism: Ploceus nigricollis (assembly GCA_013399945.1). Classification (NCBI taxonomy): domain Eukaryota; kingdom Metazoa; phylum Chordata; class Aves; order Passeriformes; family Ploceidae; genus Ploceus; species Ploceus nigricollis. The sequence goes on along the minus strand of VXBC01010008.1, from coordinate 2,251,960 downwards.
TGTCAGCTGTCATCTGGATGAAACAGCTGAAACGTGACTCGTGCAGCCTTTTGGCAGACTGTGGGGTGCTGCTATCACCCAGTTTTGGGGAAGGATTCCGACTTCCCACACAGACTCGGGGAAAAAAGTTTTCATGAGATGTTGGAGAAACCCTGGAGCAGCCAACACTCGAGAGAATATTTTTTAAAAGACTTCACAGGTGGCAAAGAGCTCCAAAATATCTGCTAGTGTGCAAGTGGCACACTAAAAAAGCAAAAAAGTTTGTGTAAAAGCACAAACAAGAAGGCAATAATTGCACAAACCCTCTGCAGTGTTGTAGATGCAGACTGATTGCAGGGACTTGTTCTTAATAGCTCTGCCTAACAGCATGTAGCTTCTGGGGCTGAAACTGTAGTCTTTCATGCATAAGTCTTGCTCTGCTGGCAGTAATTTTGCAGGCTGTGGCTCCATCCTGGACTGTCAAACCACAGGATCTTGGTGCAAGCCTGTGTGCAGGGAGCTGCATTCATCGGTGTGTACTCTCAGGTAACTGTCTTGGAAGGACATTGTCCTGCTAATGGAAATACAGATTTCTGTGGTTTGAGGCATCTGCTAGACAAGGTTATGGCTTTGTTTGTGTGCTTTCAAAGGACAGGAGGAAGGAGCTGGAGTGGGGAGATCCTGCTGGGTGGCTTGAGAGTGCTCTGCCTGCATAGAGCTGTCTCAGCAACATCACCATTCCCCACTTGAAATGCTAAATTATTCTTCTCCTCTGTTGTGTGATTGTTTTATGTGCTTTTCTCAGCAAAATCAATCAAGAATTGATAATTTATAAGCTCCTATTTGCATTTTTTTCACTCTTCAAGGGGAAAAAAGAGAAGGATAAAGCAGAAGGTATCGCCACAAATAGAGGACTGGGGGGATGCAGAGCTGAGCACCACCTCCCTTGTCTGTGGGTTTGGAGTATGCTCATTGCTTATGCTGGTGAGGAGGCTGGTCTTTGCTGCTGACTCCTGAAAGATCTGCCCTTGCTGCCCACTGGAGAAATGGTGATATAAGGGGTGATGATAGGAGGTGTGAGCTTGCCTGTAGGGAAAAACAGGGGCTCAACCTTGAGAGGTGCCAGGCATGGTCATCCCCAGCAGAGTTATCTGAGTGTGAGTGAGAACAGAGCGTTGCCAGGTTTGTGCATTCCTGTGTGTACAGAGTGCCGTGGAAAGAGAGAGATTGGACTAGGCAGGTAGAAGGAGAAAGCTGGGTTAGCTGCCATCCCAGCTTACACTGAAAAAGAAATACCCTGTGGCAGCATATTCCACACTTCTAAGCCTGAACCCTGCCTGCTGTCACATACATCCTCACGCACACAGGGATGAGTCCTGCCTGCCCACCTTCCCGCAGCCACTGCCACCCCGTGGGCACACGTCCCACCCCAGCACCCCCACTGCCCTGAACTGCAGTGAGGAGGGAGCCGTGTCCCCTGGGAACTGCCCTACTTTGGGAATTTTGTGGAAAAAAGTAGCTCTATTGTCTTAAAATAGAGATAAATATTTTAGCTTTGCAGAAAGAGAAATAGAAGAAGTGAGAGACTGCTTAGATAAATAAAAGGATACATACTTTGGTACTGTAAATAACTATGTAGGCAGATGGATGCACAGCCAGTCCATAGACATGGATGTTATCAGGATGTTCCTGCAGAACAGGAGACACATCAGTTACATGGCCAGGATCCTGCTCTGAATTCTTTGTCCCCTTCACTTGTCTCCTGCCAGAGGAGTCACTTGCATGGTGAGCTGCTGCTTTTTCTTGTGAAAGCTTGATTGCTAGTCTCCATACTCTGCAGCTTTCCAAACATTGCATCTTCAAGTTGGAGAGCAGCCTTGGAAGAAAGAGCTTAATAAAACAATGAAAATCAATTTATGAAAACAGCCTGACTCAGACCTGCCCCTGGTTGAGCTCCTGTGGTTCCTGTTCCAGCAGGACAAAAGGAGCTGAGCTGTGGGTGAACCAGCCCCAGTGGCTGTTTGTGCCCCTCCAGTGCTGAGGTATTCATGGATGCCATGGCATCTGTTGTGCTGCCTCCTCTGCCTAGCAGGGTTTCATCCTTGAGCAGATGATCTAGAAACACAAAACAAAACCTCAGCATGAACTGTTGACACCCTTCCTTTGTAGGGCGTTAAGAATTTTTTTCAAATATTCTATATTTGTTCTGAGTGTTTCAAACCATAATTTGGACAATTTGGCTTGAGAGGTCTGGAGAATTGGCTGGCTCCCAGCATTTTCCCATTAGATACTCCTGCCTCAGTTTTCAGCTCTCATTCTTCTACTCATGACCTGAAGCAAAAGCTCTGTAGTTGCTTAAATGGAGACGTGAGATTCTTGCAGTTTCCTAGAAAGACTTGGGTGTTCAGCTTGTCTTTAAGCATGGCAAAGGTTGGTGTGGGTGATGCATCTTCAAAGCAGTACTGTCTTTGTCTTTCTGCCAGAATGAGCCTTTATCTGTCCCAGATTCCTGGTATTACCAACACTGGTCTATCCCACTTGACTCAGTCTCTTGGAAAATAGGTGTTACTAGATGGGTCAACAGCTGATACAGTTCAAAGTATAGCCTGTGGTAGGTTGAGTCATTCTGAAAGCTTCTCTTAACCTCTTTGTTATATTTCTGGTTGCAATTTAGACAATCATATAGTTTGGCAAATGAATTTATGTCCCAGTCTCTTCCTGTGTGATAAACTTTCCATTCTCAGCCACTGATGCCCATCTTGAAGGAAAACCAGCAAGGCTTTGTTAACATTTTACCAATCACCTGCTTCTTAGCAGGTAGGGCTAAGACTTGACCACACTGCTGAGAAAAGACTCCACTCCCACCTTCAAAGTTCTGCGTAAAGGGTGAAAAGTACTCCTGATTCTGTCATTCCAAGCCTTCCTCTGATAGGCTACTGGCAAAGATGTGTTGGTTCATCACACTACCAGAGACTGTGCTGAGAGATTTGTTAAATATAGCAGAGCTGTGCAACACCCCCGAGTGCTGGACGTTCAGTCTGTTCCTCGCCGCGTGCCGAACGGGGAATGCGGGGAAGCGGCTCGCTCTTGCCGCTGTTTGGCAGAGGATGCTCGCTATCTTTGTAGTCCTTGTGAGAAGTGCGTTGGGGCTGGACAGCATGTGTGAATCCCCTGGTGAAGATTCCTCCCAGCCATGGGAGAAAAGGCTGGGTTGATTTATTTGGGAATTACCAGAAGCTGCTTTTCTCTGTAATGCCCTCAGATAGTCAGTGGCCAGCAGAAATCCCTCTGCATCCACCCCTTGGTTTATGCTGGTTCTTTGGCCATTCACATTAGAAAATGTGCTTTTGTGTTTCCAGCAAAATATCCTGGAGGTCTTCTGGTCCCATCTTGCCATGACTTTTGTCCCCCTGCTTCCCACCCTTCTCCAAGCTCTCATTGTATCACAGCTGCAGGTGAAACGAGCAGCTCCCTGCACCACTGCTAATGGGGCTGCAGATTGATAGCTCCTGGTTGCAGAAACACTTGTCACGGGCTTGACAAGCTGCTCAAGGTTGCCTGATGTTGCAGGGTGGAGGTGGAAGGAGGGAGCTGCCGGGCTCTGTGCTCGTGCTTTATGGCCCTCCTGGTGAGACTGGTAGGCAGCCTGGCATAGCAACCGCTCAGGGCATTTGCTAAGTGATTTATGAATTTGTAAATATTCTGAGGCCCTGAAGCAAAAGTGCCTTTAATTAAATTTTTATTCTCTTCCTTCTTTCCCCCCTTCCCTGCCTTTTCCCTCCCTATTTTTGTCCCTGCCTGTGGTTTGTTTACTGAGACCCAGCAAAGATTTTGGAGAACAGGTAGGAGTCTGTGAGCGTAGCCAGGAGGAGCAGAGGATGGCAAAGCAAACAAGCAGATGGCGGATATGATAAAGCAGCCCCCGGCCGCTCTGCCAGGCTCAGAGAGGGCTCTGCAATGCAGTTCAAGGGTCCCACAGTAAGAGCTTCCTGCAGCCCTCTGCTCTGGACTCAGATTTGGCAAGGTGACCGAGAGACCGATGGCCAAGCTCTCATGTGCTCAAATCCTGGCATTGTTTAGGGCTACCTGGAGAGTTGGGGTGCTGGGGAAGAGACAGCCTTCTGTTGCTCTGCATTGCCCTGCTGCCTGTGACATGCACGTGCAGCCACCCATCTCCTAGTGATAGCCCTTCCAGTGGAGGAGTACGTGAACTGAAGGAAAGGAGCTTTCCAATATTATTACTTTTTTTTATTTGAAAGAAAGTTCTAGAAGAATAAAATGAGAAGTTTGCCTCGACTTTGTAGTCAAGGGACTAGAGGCAGCTCCCCCAGGAGACGCTGCCTTGGCAGTGCCTAGGACTTCCCCCATCACCAGTCTTATTTTGTGATCCCTCCCCAGCCACTGACTCAGTGGCAGTGTCCTTACCCAGCCAAGCGATGTCAGTCCTGTGAATAGATTTCTATCAACCCACTCATCTCTAAAGAGCTGCAGTTAAAAGGCTCTGGAGACATAATTGTGTCTGCGTAACAGCAGCAATGATTTCCTTGAGAGGTAGGATGAAAAGTGGCTCCATTCCACTACTTCTGCAGAGACTTGATAGCTGCTTCTAGAAAGGGACTTGGTTGTGGTCCAGCAGCCCCCACCACCACAGCTTTCCCTGCCTTGTCTTGCCTTCCAGCTGTCTGCTTGTGCTGTCTGCACACTCAAGCCACGGGCTGTAGGGTGTTACCAGCCCCATGGGTGCCTCCAAGCAGGTGAATTTGGGAATGGGTTGGCAGGGTCTGCTGCAGGATGCTCTGGGCAGCCTGAAGTGGGCTTTGTACAAGGGGCACTTGGCCTGATGTTCAGCAGACACGTGTTACCCTCAACCAGAAAGCCACCAGCCTTGTGCAAGATCACATTTCTATTTTCCCCCCCTTATTACCACACTGTGGGTGAGGATGCTGTTTATCCCACTTCTTTCTGTTCCCTTGGTGGTGCAGATGGCGAAGTCACTCGACCTCCACATGTCTTCAGGTCTGGCTTCCCAGAGTGGATGTGTTGTTGTGTCACTTATCGTGAGCTACAAAGCTGTTGAGCAAGGGATGTGTTTTGGGGGCACGGAGTGCGGAGCAGGGAGACAGCGCTTACTCATGGAGGTAAATGCTGAACGCCCCATCTTTCTCTGCCCCCGTGGCTCACAGGCTAACGTGAGGCAGCTTCCCTCCCACCTGCCCTGGGGATTTTGATAAAATAGCCTGAGAGAAAGATGTGAAATATGTGTAGGGATACAGGGATTTGGCTGGTGGTGCTTCTTATGCTTCTCATGCTTTAAAAGCTGGTGACTGAGGCTGCAAGAATCAGAAAGATTTGAATCTGAAGATCCTTCCTTAATGTCACTTAATATTGCCAGGCCATTGCTTGTGCCAACCATGCCCATGATGACTGTTGTGATACCCAATCTCTTGAATCCACTCATGAGTCCTTTTTAACATTTTTCCCCTTCTTCATGCCTCTGTCCTGGCAAAAGGAAGATGTTTATTTTGATTGCCCTGCCTCCAGGGCTGGCACAACATTCAGGTGCTGCTGGTCTCACATGGGGCTTCATGTGACTTGTCTCCATTCCCCAACCACCCACTGAAGCATGTCTATGTGGTTGACTCCCACCCTTTGTTTCTTTTCCCAAGCTGCTCTATTTCACTGGTGTCTTCCAGCAAGAGGCCACGGTCCTGGTTATCTCCTGATGTTGTAGAGGACAGAGGTGGATCTGGGAGTGACTCCTCTCGGGGAAGCTGGGAGAGAGATGTGCACTGCCCCAACCTCCACACTCACACTGGGCACTAGCTGCTTTTTTTATCAAGAAGAATCAGTAGATGCTGCATTTCTGCTTGTTTTAATTGGTGATTTAGACTCTTGATGCAGGAAAATGGGTCTTGAACAGCATTAGTGTCGGGCTGACGTGGGGCAAGAGGCCAAGAGTTTCTGGCTGGGCACTGAGGGAGCGGAAGGGAACTGGGAGATACAGGGCAAGCTCCTTGCAAGGTCTGTGGAACAAGTCCGAGCCCCGGACTGCCAGCCCAGCATTGAGGTGACAGGTGATGCATTTGTGAGCATCTGTATTGAAATGCATGTAGTGTTCCTTGCTGACCTCCAACAGGAGCCACGTCCATGCCTGGAGCTCACCGGCGAGGAGGGGAGTGTGCTGTGCTCTTTAGAAAGGGAAATATCTCCAGACCTTGGAGGAATTAATTATTTTGTATGCTGGACTCTTACCTTCTGACAGATCTATCTGAATTACAGATTAACTGTCAGTGTGGGGACAGAGGAAGCCATTTCAATGAATTGCTCTCTAATTTATTAGAGGGGTTGTTTGGGCTGGTGGATCGACAATGCGGCAAATTCTCTGAGTGGGGAGCTGTTTTACACCCTTCTCCACACCTCCCAGACTTTTATTCCTTGCTTGTTTTATCCCCCTGTTCTCAGAATCTCTCTCAAAACTAATGAGGGTCCCAGCAAGGCCAGTGGAGACCCCCAAATTGCAGCGCTTTACAAATGAGTTGTCAGCCCTCAGAAAGCTGTGATTTCAGAGCCTTTCTCCAGGGACTACTTCTGTGACTTTTAAACAAAACCATCACCTTTATGACCAAGGGCTATAAATTTTGGAGAAAGGCATGACATCCTGGGAAACACCAGTGCATCGATGCAGCAGTTGGTAATAGTTGAGCCAAAAAGTATCGGTTCCTTTCCCATCAGTTCTGCCTGGAGAATGTCAAGGGCTTCCCTCTACTCCTTAAGTCTACAAAGGTTTTGTGAAAACCTCCAAAACTTATTTCTTGTTGATTCTGGGCCTTGTAGCAAAGCTTAACACACCCAACACTGTTATTGATGGGCTAGGGAGCACCAGGGCTACCCAAACCCCAGCCTTGCTTCCTCTCCGAGTTGTTCAGCATGAAGGAAAAAGGATTTGTTTGTTTGTTCATGGATATTTCTGACATGGACTTCATATTCCAGAAGAGTCTCATAATATTACGGGAGCAGATTCGGGATTTAAACCATTATACAAGTTAAATATGTTTTGATTCTGTAAGCAACACACTATTTATCTTGGGATAGAATAAATCTGAGAGACTGATATCACTGCTGGAGATCATCTGAAGGAGGGCTGTGGAGGGAAAAAAAGTTCATTTACTTTTTGAGAAGCGTAAGTTTTAAATTTTCATTGCCCTCATGCATGAACTGAGGCAAACTATGAGGGCAAGGATTTTTATTATTTTTTGACCATGTAAGGATTTATCTTTTGGCCTGAAAGCAAACATCACAAGCCTGATTTTAAATTTGAGTCTACAAATTTGCACCCTGAGTAAATGCAGCCGCCTGCTTGCTGGCAGGGACTGGACACATGAGGTGTCTGCTGGAAGTGAACCCATTGGCATCTGCAGCCTTGATGGCTGCTCAGTGTTTTCATAAAAATTCCATTTCAAAACAAAAAGGTCAAAAGTTGACCAAAAAAGCTACAGCTGAAGACTATTTTTGTTTGAAAAATTACAAGCACTATTAATTACTGCATGAGAACCAGATGGTACTGACCAGTTCACTTTCATGGTCCAAGCAGGATCTTGAAAGAAAACCAAGAAGAAAAACACACAGCAAAGACAAAACATGTGTTGTGCCAGGTACTTTACATTTTGATCACTCCTTCCATTTGAAACCTCTGAGCAATGCAGAGCAAGGCACTTTTTTGTTTAATGGCTGATTTTTTTTTTTTTTTTTAGCTTGACAGAATATTAAACCAAAATAAGGAGGCCTGAAAATTAATGTCTTTTTATGATTGCAAAATCCCCTGGTATCTTGAGAGTCTCATAAACTGGATATTTGGAGAGGGGATGCGCAGCTCCCTGGGCTTGGAAGGACTCCAGTTACCACTGGAGAAAATAAACCTTCTTGGTGCAGGGGCAGCTGGGCTCCAGGGAGAAGGCACTGGTGTCAGCACGAGGTGATGTGGCTGCAAGATAGCCTTGTCAGGCTAATTGATCTGGAGCCTTTGCCTTTCCTGCCAGGGCTGCCTGTCTCCTTACCCATAATCCCCACCTCTTTGATGGCCTGTCAGGAATATGGGACTTGGCCCAGTTTTACATTTATCCAATAACATTATGAAATTGATAGTGACACTTCCATTGGCACTAATTTCAGTAAGAGATTGGAGCCAGAGGACAAGCGGTTTGCTCTCATGGCGGCTAAGCTTTCCAAGTGGATCAAGATGACCCAAGACTGATCTTGCAGTGGCCAAGGCATGGGAAGGGAAGTGGTGGGAGGGGGATGGAGGCAGCTGGTGGGATAGACTGGGAGGCAGCTGGAGAGGGGGATGGACTCAGAGCTAATGAGAAACATGCCTAATGCTTGTCCTCAGCCTGCAGTGGTCCTGGCTGGTGAGAAGCATATTCTGCTGCCCTGGCTTGTGCTGCAGAGCTGCTGCTGGCAGGACTTTTGCTCCATGGATGTTGTTTATTAAGCAGCATTGGGCATCAGTCTCTGCAAAGGTCAGGAAAAGCCTCAGGCAGGAGGGCAGCAGTGGTCCCAGCTGTTGACTTTCAGGCCTTCGGTGATTCTCGCTGTTTTAAGCATTTCCTGGCACAGGGTCAGGCTCCTGCAGCATCACGCTCTTGGCTCAGGTCAGTGATCCAGCACCAGGCTGGACATGCTGGTGATGGAGCTGCCAGTGGCCCCCTTGCCAAATATCACTGGGGGCCCTCTTGTGCTAAGGGAGCTCCACACCGACTGGGTTAGATAACATTCCAAAGCTTTCACCCAATGCTGGCCACAGTGTTGAAGGTGATGCAGTTGCCACAGCCTTAATGCATGCCATGTGCATGTTCTCTGCCATCTGAATTGCAGAATAGATGGAGGTGTAGCTTATCCCCATCTCTAGAAGTGTTGAAGGCCAGGAAAAATGGACTCTTAGCAACTTGGTCTAGTGGAAGGTATCCCTGCCCATGGTGGGAGGTCAGAAGTAGATGATCTTTAAGATACCTTCCAACCCAAAGCATTCGGTGGTTCTAGGATTAAACCACTTCTCCTTTCCTCTCCATCTGGCACCTATTCCATCAAGGTGTGGTTTGAGATTGGGCAAAGCATCACTTTGGTGCTGAGCTGCAGTTTGCTTAAGATGACCCCTTGATGCCTCGTCAGGCACCCCTTTCCTCATTCTCATGGTTCATTTGCATTTTCACCCAAGGAAAGGCTTGGGGGGAGTGTTTATCATTTTGTCACAGTCTTTGGTGGCTGGAGGCCAGGAGAGAGGATAAAAAGCCTTAGGCTGATGATAAATTGGAAATGCAGAGAGAAAATGTGTCTGCTCGGTGCTGAGCAGGCAGCCCTGCTCCAGGCTAGGGTCTTTGTGTGGTGTCACTCTGGATGCTCATGAGGTGGTGAAATACCACCAGGGCCACCTCTGGTAAATCCAGCCATGGGGTCCTGAGGGTGTGGGGAAAGCAGATACTGCTGCTGCCTTTCTCATGTCCCTGTGTCAGTGGGACTGTCCCCCTCAGTGGATCTGGGCATGCCTGGCTGCCCATCAGTGTCCAGTGAGCAATGAGGATGTGAGTGGGCGAGCATCTCCCTTCTCACAAGGGCTGATCTCACCCAGGGCTCAGCAGGTGCCAGCTGCTCTGACACAGCCATGACACGTTTCTCTGGGAGATCTCTTGTCACCTCCCTCACAGAGCAGGGGGAGACCTGTGCTTTGGACCTGCAGCTCCTGAAGCTTGTCACAGGAGGGCCAGGACTGAGGAAGCAGCTGCACGTGCGTGGCGTGAGGGGTGTGGAGGTGCTGGAGCCTCCTGTGGAGAAGCTGTAGGAAATGCTGCAGTATATAAAGCGTGTCTTGTGAACAGAAGAGATTAGAAAGCTGATATGATGTTATTCCGATTGATTTTGCTGTTGTATTTATACCTGGAGGTAAAGAGCAGACATACTGGAAATCAATTGGCCCCATGCTCTTCCCAATCTCTCTGCAGCGCCGTTCGAATGAAATGCTTATATCATTTTTACGGTGTGTCTGTGATAGGGATGAGTGAGCCAAGAGATTAATAGATACTGGTGAGGCCGTTGCCCAGGCACTGCCTGGCTCCTGCCTTGTAAAGCCTGTGCTGCTCCAGAGTTCAAGGTGCCCCTGAGGTGACAGCTTGGTGACTTTGCTTGGGAAAAAANGGGGTTGGTGGTTTTGGTAGGGAAAAAAAAAAAAAAAAAAAAAAAAAGAAGCAAATCTAGTCAAGAGGAACAAAGGGTGGAGAAAGGTGAATGGCAATAAGCCCGTGATTTGGGGCAGGCAGGATGTTGTTCAGCTCTGGAGCTGAGGAAGCTGGATGGAGACTTGGGGAAGGAAATGAGGTTTTGTCTTCAAATGGAGCTGATCCCTTAGAGAGGGATGGAAATGATGGCCTTGTGCATTGAAGATAAGGCAACAGGGATTTGTTTTGATGTACTGTAGTGCATCCAGTACCCAACAGCCACCCTTCCTGCCTCACCAGCCCTTCCTGGACCTCAACCTTGGGGCTGAGGCAGAAGAGCTGCAGCAGGGCCATGCAGGGACGTGCATTCCTGGTGTCCCTGCTCACTCCTCCTGCCTCATCCAGGTGAGAGTTTCTCTGCTGCTCCTACCTCTGCTATGCCAAGATGCCATCGCAGCAGGTTTCTCTGCAAGAATGGATGTTTGATTTGCAGCTGGCTCCTCCTCACAACCTGCATGGAACACGCATGCCCAGCAGTGGAAAAAACATCTTGTTACCAGTAAATGGGAGAAGATAGGTGGGAGGAATGGTGGAAGGTGACTGGGTATGATCTGAATGCCAGCACCAGCATTGCCAGACTAAACACTATCTCTCTCTCTCTGCAGTGATAATTGAATAAAACAGACTTTTCTTCCTCTCCTGTTGCCTGCACTATTTGCTAGTTGTTTCACCTGATCTCAGCAGTGAAAATCTTTTTATCTTGGCAAATGAACCAACTTCCCAGTACCCATATGTTATAGCATGGGAGTAGGTATTGGCTTGTCAATCCCTCAGGCATCAGCAAATCCTTGCATTGCAGGTTCAAAAGTATTATTCTGGTTATCCTGTGGCCTGTTGGCAGTTGCTTTGCTGGTCAGACACTTTCTGAGCTGAAGATGTTTGGTATCACTGGGCTGGAGTTTAAGCCTAGATGTAAAAATTTCTGCTTTGCCTTCCTTTGAGTGCTGGCTGTCTTTGCTGTTACGCATGGCTCTTGCTTGTCAGATCCCACCCTTTTTAATTATCAGATTGTATTACCATTTTTACTGTAAGCATTTTCTGTTTCTTGTTCTGCTGGATTTATGCATTTGTGCCATCATATGCATTGACTTTATATTTTATATGATTTGATCTCAATGTTTCCATTCCATTCCACACTTACAGGATTGGTGACTAAGCTCAATAAATAAACTTGAGAAGGAGTGGTAAGGGAAGGACATGGGAGGAGTGAGGGAGTTTGGACATCCTCTACAGCAGATGGAGTCATGCTCCAAAGAGGACTGGCTGGAGGCTGGAAAGGGTGAAGGGGGGATGTACAGGGCTGCTGCAGCCCCTCTGCCCTGATGCACTCCCTTTCGTAGCAAGAGCTGCCTTCTCCCTGCTGCAATCACCTGAAAAAATCAGAGAAGGAAATGTCAATATGTAAAGATAGAAAGGGGCTTCTGTAAATGGCAGTATTTTGGCAGCATTGCACCAGGAAAGAAAGTGCTTTAAGGATTGCCTATGCAGGGATCGCCCACTGACGACGGATCTGACAGCTTTTTTTATATGATAATGCATCTGCAATGTGTAAGGGGCTGGAAGGTGCAAGTGGGGGAGGAGACACGTGTCCAATCCAAGCAGTGGTGGGTGCAGAGATCCCAGGCCTGTCCCTTCCTTTTATCCTAAAGTTTAGAGGGATCTTCATCTCCTTGAGATCATCAGGATTTCAAACCCATCATGTTGTTGAGAAGGGAAAAGGGATTGCTGTTTGCTCCTGCCTTTTTTACTGGAAGGGCTGGAAGCTGAGGATTTGGAGTTTATCCCTTTAAGAGTTCAGATTTATGTTCTTGATGTCTTCATCTGCCTGCAAAGCTCAAGGATTTTATTTTTTATATGTAGTGTTTCCCCAAAAGCTGATGTAAGAGTCTGTGTGCCCTGGGCTATGGCAGAGAAGGGACTGGCACCTTTGGCTGTGCTGTTCCAGCCAGACTCTGCAGCAATGCCCTCCAGGTCCATTGGCATTATGCAGGGATAGCTTGGGGTGAATTTGGGATGTGGAGATGGAATTGAGCTGTATGGATGTGGGAAATGCTGCTTGGACACAGTTGAGGTGATGGTGACGAAGAAGGCGCTGAGTGCTGGAATTAGGAGGGAGGTCTGGATAAAGCCCATTGTTTTACACAAGTGAGGGGTCTGCTGTGGCTCAGGGGAAGAGGTGCCACATGACAGGCCACCTGTGGTTGGGACTAGTGACTCTGGGGATGAGAAGTGGCTGCTTCCCATTGTAGGAGGGCAGAGAAGAAGCTGGAACCCGTGGCAGGCTGGCTGCAAACAGGCCCCGCGTAGGCACCAAGCTCTGCCTTGGCTCCGTGCCCACATCTGTCAATAAAAATTAAGAAATTGATTTTCTTTTGTTTGCCTGAAAGGACGAGGCTCTCTTTATGAGACAGTAAATGCAATCTTGCTCTGAGCATGGCTGGATTTTTAATTGTATTTATTGTGCTTTCGCTTATTCTTTTATGAGTTTCAGTTCCCCTCATTGTTGGTGCAGAGATCAGCCCTGGGGTGTGGGTTGATTTCAGCTCCAACAAAAGGTTGGCAATTTTTTATAGTTTCTTTTTAAACTTGTTTGTTTTCCTGATGAGCTGAAGTTTGAGGTTATTTTTACCCTTGTTTATGAGCGTGCGTGTAGCTCTAAGTTGTAAAGCTGGGCTGAGAGATGTAGCCTTGGAATTATCTACTTGCCAGTTGGTGATATGACCTTTTGAAGAACAGAATTTAAGATTATGATTGGGGAAATATGGAAGTGCCAACTGGGGTTTGGAGTCAGAGGAGGAAGGAATTTTATATACTATATATTGGAATTTAATGAGGTCTGCTTCAACGCTTGCTATACAATACATGGTGACCCACTTTATTAGGAGAGCTTTTTTTTTTCCTAGTTGTGGGTCATATACAGTTCCTAATTAAGTAGGTTAATTATATGGCTTCTTTATATTACAAAGGAAAGTAGAGATGGCACAATTAGCTCTTGCAATGATCATTTTTTGATCAAAAAATGGTGTTCTGCACGACAGCTCCCAGAGGCGTGGGTGGGGAGAGGGGATTGCCCTGTGGCTCTGAGCACTCACATCACTCATCTCTGCCTCAGCAAACTCAGTTTCTGTCCTGAGAACGTGGCCTGGGATGTGCAGGGAGTTGTCCTTTCTGAAACCCTGCTGGAGACCAGTGCTACACCCACAGTGCCTCTGATGCTGCCCAAACTAGTCTGCAGCACTGCAGAGGCCCCTCCTTGGAGTTTCTTTGGAAGCATCAGAAAGGGAAGATGCTGAGGGCTCTGGCTCCAGGTAAAAAGTGCTGCAGCCTGTGAGGGCTCTGAGCAGCATCACTCCCTGTAGCTAAACTGTCCTTGAAGAAGTTTCTTTAACCTTTCCCTCCCCAGCCTGGCAGTGGCTGAACCCCTGCAGCATCCCTGGGTTATCTGTTCCAGTGCTCAACCAGCCGTACCATGAGGCATCAGGGAGAACATTCAAACTCTAATCTCCCTCAGTGCAATTTAAACCTATTATTTCTTGTTTTATCCCCAGTGGACGTGGAGAACAGCTATTATATTTCTCTTTGCTGCAACCTTTTACATATTTGAAGGCTGTTATCACGTGTCCCTTCAGTCTTCTCCTCTGAACACAAAGCATAATTCTTTCAGTTTTCCCTTAGAGGTCATGTTTTCTTCACCTTCAGTCACTTTTGTTGCTTTGCAGAGGTTACTGTAATGCCAAGCTGGAGTTTTTGTTGTTTCTTCACCTGTTTGCCTTGGGGGCATTAATTCTGTAACAAGTATGTGAGAAGTGACCATTATCTTCTCTAATCTATGGTTATTTATACAGTACTCTATATTCCTGAGCCTGTTTTATCATAAAGTATAGCTCTTAGCCTTGATAAATAATTTCCCACTATGATATGATCTTGCAAACAGGGGTCCCTAAGCTATTTATTACTATTATTATTTGCTTTATTTTTCATGAGTAACAAGCTGTCTGTATAACAATGTGAATGAACCAGGCAATTCCCAGAAATGGACTGAAAGCTATATCCTGTTCACAGAGCTTCCAGATAAACAGGGAGGTGAAGGTAAACACCAAGCCAAACTCTAGTTTAGCCAGAGGGAACAGTGCTGAGCAGAGAATGAGAGATTTTATGAAAAGCAGAGATTTTTGGGGAACCTGGAGGAGTGTTTACAGAGATGATAATATGAGAGTGGAACATTGCTGGGAGGGATGGATGGATGGATGCATGGATGCATGGATGGATGGATGGATGCATGGATGGATGGATGGAGCATAGCCTGGCTGGGGGAGAACAGAGGGTGGAGGTGAGGCTGGGAGTGCTGGTGTTTGAGTGAGGTGTCTTTCTCAGGAAAGAGGAGTTGGCTGTAGAGGAGATGTGGGAGGGAAGGCAGAACAGAATTACTGCTTGTGGCATTTCCAAAAGTAACATTTCCAAGCTGCCTCACTGCTCTTTGGTGAACATCAGATGAATTTGGTCCTGATTTCCAGGTCCTTGTGGCTGACTCTCCCACTGGTGTTGTGAAGGGGCTGGAGCAGTGGCTGCTTCTTCCCTCAGAGGTAACCCTGGGCAGCCCTAAACATCTCCCCAGCCTTTCCTCACAGGGGAAAGGGGTGATGGAGTGCCTCCATCACTGCTGCTGGTATTGCCTCCTTGTCAGGAAAGCTGCATGGGGTTAGCATGGAAAACACCTCAGCTGTGTCCTCACAGGCAGTGTGGAGGCTGCTGGCTGGTGAGAGCCCTGCTTGGAAGGAGGGAGAGCCAGCCTTTCAGAGTGCAGCTGTAACAGGCCCAATGCTCAGAATGGACATGGACTTGTTAAAGTTTTAACAAATAGACCCTTTTTATAGTTAATATCCATAGTACATTTGTCCATAACACAGGCTGAGTTATTCACAAAAACAGCTACTGGATCACTGTTCTGAAAAGCTCTGAAATATTTTATATAATGTTTTAAAATCACAGGATGGTACGTTAGGAATTACTCCAAGCTACCCTTTGTCTATTATTATGCATTTTTACTATACAAAACTGTCTTCTGTCTCTCTTTGCACATTTCCCTGTCAAATGGAAGGTAAAGCTAAATCTCTAAAATCTGTACTCTCCTTTTTTTTTTTCCTGCTTCATTTTTTTTTCCTTTAACCTTACCTGGAAAATGCACTGGTGAAACCAGTGAGAATTCTTCCAAATAAAGCCATTCATCAGCATTATACATCAGAAAACTGAACCTCTTTGCCTACTTAAAAGCAAAAAAATATATGTTATTGCCAAAATAGATTTAAAAATTTGAAGTCTAGGTAGCTGCTTTATTTCCAGGCATTGCTAATGGCAGAGTATATTTTGAGTCAGGGCAATAGTCACACCTATAGAACTGATTGGTGGCTGTTTGATATCCATGATGTTTTTAAAGTGTCTCAGGCTTGCACAGTGAGTCCAGCACTCATCTGAGTCTCAGAGTGACAACAGAGGGGCCGTGGGCTTAGAGGGAACTGGATCTCTGCAGTGACCAGCTAGAAGAGATGGGAATGAGAGAATTAATGTGATAAAGCAGCATGACTGCGGCTGTAGGAATTATTGTTGTCCAGATTTATACTCCCCCACCACACCCAAAAAACCCACAACCTAATAGGAGAAACTTGGAGAAGTCCTCAACTGAAAATTGCCTTTAATCAAATTGTATCCTTTAGAGGATATTGGGATTAATTATATGTTCTAGGGCATGTCAAATCAGTGCCTACAATCACCAGAACTGTTTTGGAAAGCTGGAAGGCTAATGCAGTGAATCTGTTGTAAGTGTTCCTTAGGACTCTTGGGAATGTGATTTATTTCAGTTTTTTTCAAGACCTGCAAGTACAGTTGGAAGCAGTAAACTGTCCCTGGATTACTGCAAGGGTAGAATACATTTTACACGTTGTGTTCTCCCTGTGGTGCCTCTGCCTTTGCAGTTCTTGGGGTTTCCCACTTTTGCAGAAATGTGAAGGGGTTGAGATGGAGAATCAGAGTACAGCTCTGAGGCTTTTGAGGGTTGGTAGGTCTTGTAAATGGATAAGCTTGGTGACATTGACCTGAGCTGGATGACTCAGAGGCTGAGTCCATTCATGGGACACAATGTTCATTGTGAACATTGTGAGGAGTGAGGATGCAGCTGAGATGAGGTTACCTTTTGCCTCAAAGATCTTGGATATGTTTGGGGCATGAAACTAAGATAAGCACATGAAGAAAGTCCTTCTAAGAAGTAAACCACAGGAAAAAACCCAACCCTGTGGAGTGTAAAGAAGGTCAAACTCTGGGTCTGTTTGTTGTCAGGGAAATGGCCATGAGAACATTGGCTGATAGATGCTTGCTATGCTTTCTTTCTCAAGTACCCAACCTCCTGGATTGTCCCCTGCTCTTTTAGATGTAGCCATGCCCTTTCAACCTGCCTGTGCTAGAGGGACACTGCTATGATCTGTGTTCCCTAAAAATGAGGAGGTGCTGAGCAAGCAAGAACAGCAAGGATCAAATGCTGGCAGGGCTTTGAGAGTCCCTGAGACGCAGGTGCTCAGCAGGGTCTGTGTCAGCCTGGTGTTTGTACCATGCTTCGTTACATCCTCTTTGCTCCTTGGCACAAAGGTGTGGTTTCTGCTCTCAGAAAAGAGGGCAATGAAAACTTCCTTCACACAGAAACACAGAATGGTTTGGGTTGGAAGGGACCTTTAAGATCAGCTACTCCAACCTTCCTGCCATGGACAGGGACACATTCCACGAGACCAGTCTGCTCAAAGTCTCATCCAACCTGGCTATAATTCACCAGAGAGGCCTTTTACATCCCCTTGCCTGATGAGGTGCCATTCTTTGGAGCAATGCCTAGGCTTCTTAAGGAAAGCAGTAAGCCCTCAATAACCTCTCCCACTGCAAGGGAGATCTTTATGGTCTTCTCTCAGATTATTTACACTTGTCTATACCAGTTGATATTTTTATGATTTTTTTTTTTAACTACACCTTGAAATGCAGAGTTCTTCCCTTCCCACCACAGCTGGGCTGGCCAGCAGTGCAGGGTGTGGCTGAGGGAATGTGCACATCATGCAAAACTGAGTCATCCTGGTTTGTCTGCAATGAATTGACATTGCGAAGGAACAAAAGTCATTCAAACCAAAATTGCCCATTTGCTTTTCGTGTTTGGAGAACTACACCATGTGTAGTCCCAACAGAGGCATCTTGCATCAAGAGCTGAATTTTGCCTTTGCACCTCAAGAGCTGTAAAGTCACACGGGCCCGGGGAGTAGTGTTAAAAAAGCCAGAACCTGCCAGAAGGAATTCACAGTAAAGGGCGAGAGCTTTTTTCCTCGTGACTAAAACACCTGTCACAGCTGCCAAGACTCTGCTAATTACACAATAACTTTATTATATCCCACTTGGAAGAACAAACAATACTTGAAGCTCCAAAAATGAGCAGCCTTTAGACTAGATTAATGCAGGCAGAATGGCTGCATGGAGCTGTGTTCGCCTCGTCCTCCCAGTAGCTCTGGAGAGTAAAATGGCTTCAAGAGTCCCTTCTTTGTTGCCAGTGCTACATAATAAAGTAATTGTGCAATTAGAAGCAGATTACTGATGGGAGATGAGCATTTTTTATGCAATGTAGGTAAAAGGCTGGCTTCTCTGAATAAGTTGAAAGCCTAACTGCAGCATCTCTGCTCCTTTTCACTTGAGCTTCTCTGGTAGTCCTTGGTAGCATCCAGACAGGAGAAAAGGAGTGTTACTTGTTGAGTGTGGATTTTCTTCCCATGTTAAAATATTAAAAAGGTCTCATGCAAGATTTCACTGTGGTCCCTACCTTGTCCAACACCAATGCAGCAAGAATGGCTGCAATGTGTATTAGAGGGTCTAATACCAAAATAAAACGTAAGGGATAGAAGCCTTCCAATGCTCCTATCTTGCATGCCTAACTACTTTACTTCATTTTCTTGCCTGTCTGATGGTGCTGTGAATTTTGGGGGTCAAGAGGGTAAGGGGAAGGTGCTGCCATTTGTGGTGGTGGTGGTGGGAATGAGCCTGAGCTGAGCAGGATCTGTTCCAGTACATTGTAGGTTCCTGTAGGCATAGCCTGACTGAAGGGCTCGGTGAGTTTGCTCAGGTGAAGCTGCAGGAGGGCAAAAAGATGGGCAACACACTGGGCAACAGACATATCACAAATATGGATTTGAGGTGAACTAACTCTTTGGGAGTAATGTTTCTTCAGTCTAAGCCTGGTTATGATTTCTGCCAAGCTTGTGATGCCAGAGTATACAGGCACCACAGCAACTGCTCTCTCATGACAGCCTTAGGAGAGGCCTTTTTGCATGACTCACCCCTGATGTGGTGCCACCTGTAGCTGCTTAACCCTTTGGGATTTTTAGCCTGGTACCTCAAAGCCAGGAAGGAGAACTTGAGATGTCTTCCCTACCCTGTGAGCTGCCCAGAGAAACTAAGGCCAGGTTTGGGAGAACTGGCAGGAACGCTAGGACGGGCTGGTGGTGATCCACTGCCAACCCACAGCAGCCCACGAGCATGTGATAAACAGGCCTGACTGTTCCCCTGTCCTCTGCTGTCCCTGACGGGTGTGTGTGCTGTTTGCAGGTCCCGTGGCAGTGATCAGCGGAGAGGAGGACTCAGCCAGTCCTCTCCACCACATCAACCACGGCATCACGACCCCCTCGTCCCTGGACGCCGGGCCGGACACGGTGGTGATCGGCATGACGCGCATCCCCGTCATCGAGAACCCCCAGTACTTCCGGCAAGGTCACAACTGCCACAAGCCAGACACGTGTGAGTGCCCGAGCCGGCCACGGCCCCCCGGGGCTGAGGGATGGGCTGGGGGTTGGGGGAAGGAGGGCGAGGAGGAAGAGGTTAAGAGGATGAGGAAGAAGAGAAGGAGGTTTTTGAGGAGAGTGGGTCTTGGTATGGTCCAGAAACCAAAGTGAATCTCAGGTCTCAGAAATCACAACATACATGTAGATGCTTCCAGAAAAGATTTTCCACTCTCACCTTCACCTCCCTTCACCCTCCCTCTGCCACCCACCCGTCACCTTCCCCCTTCCCTGCCTGAAAATGCCATTCCAAGCTGGGCTCTTCCTCATCAGCTCCAAGCATGAGGTCCCAGGTGTGAGCAAGAGCCCCCTGGGAGCATGGGGATGGATGTGACCCCTGCTTGGTTGGGGAAAGGACCTGCCTCCCCTTCCTCCTCCAGCAGTTTCCCAGTCATGGGGCTGCCTCTTTGGCTCCCCAAAGGGACGGGGGAAGCTCAGGATACATGAGCATAGGTGTGGCAGATGCCTGGAGCTATCTTTGTCTCCAGGAATTTTAGATGCTGGATGTCTTGTTTTTATGGGCTTCTGTAAAGATTCTGCATCTTTCCTGTATAAATCTGGGTCATGAACTGGGCTCATTAGACTAGCAGGAGGTGATCAAGTGTCCCTCTCCACTTTGTGTTTCTAAATTCTGAGCATAAAAGAAAAGTGCTGTGTAAAAGGATGCTTTTCTGGGAGTCCTGCACCACTTCCCACGCGCGTGGTGGGATGCAGCCTTCCCCAGCATGCGGCTCCCAGGCGGTAGCTGAGCTCTCCCAGGCCTCTTACCAGCTCTGAGGTGCAAGCTGAGCAATGCAGGAGGTTTGGGTAGCATTCCTCTCTTGCTATTGCACATCCTTTTGGTGTGTCTTGGTTCCAGGTAGAACTGGAAAAATAAAAATCCTACAAAAAAAGCCCTCAGCTTGGGCTATGTCTGTGGCCCAGCCAGAAGCAGGGAGTGCTGTGCTGATGTCACCTCTGCTCTTCCCTTGGCTGCTGCTGACTCACAGGTGCAGGAGACAGACCTCAGCCCCTGCAAGCAGGGAGAAGGCCCATCTCCCAGTCTGCAGGAAGCCATGTGGCATTGAGTGCTCAACAGGAGCTCCTGGCCTCTGTTCCTCCACCAGGGGAAGGGGAGCTGCAGCTGCTGCTCCCACAGAGGTATCCCTTGGGCAGTCCCCACTGTGCACCCTCGTGGGTCCTGCTGGCTTGTGCCCAAGCTCTCAGCACCGTCCTTCACTTGCCAGAGCAATGGGATGTACCCAAAGAACGTGCCTGGCTCTCCCCTTGATTTTCATTTTAATGTGCTAAATTTGGTCTATTTGTAGAGAGGGGAGGAGGAGGGCGGTGATTAGGCAGGAGTGGAGAAGCTGAATGTAGCATGGTTTTTCTGTGCTGTTAATTATATATTTTGCATTTCTTATAGCACCTCATCTCAAAATGATTTACAAACTCTGATGGCTTGGGAGGGAGGGAGGGCTCCCCCGCTTTACTTTCCCTTCCTTTCCCTCCTGTGCTGTCTCAAATCTCTTTAATCTGCATGCCGACCATTGCAAGACGTGGGTGCTGTTGAGGCTGTGGAGCAGCAGAGCTTAAACCTCAAAGGATTAAGTTTTGCTCTGAGCCTTTGCCCTGTGGGACTTGACAGAGCAGGGTGGGTTGCAGGGGAAGTCACTCGCAGCAGGATTTGACCTCAGAGCATCACGGGGCTGTTTGAGTAGGATCTGAAGGGTTCACAGAGATGCTTGGGGTGGCATCTGGAGGCGCTTCTCCTGTGAAGGGTGCCATGGGAGGGAGTGCTCCAGGTTTTCCAGGGCTGCAAGGCAGTGGGGCTGAAACCAAACCCCACAACACTGGTACTCCCTTTTGGGGATAATAAGAGGCAAATTACAGCTGGGTGCTTGCATATTGGAAACCCTCATTTTTTTAGATTTATTTGTCATTCATGGGGCAAAACTCAGTCCTTGACTCCTCAGGCGGAGTTGAATTTGGTGTGTGTTTTGTATTTTAGTCCCCAGGCTTTAACTTGGTCAAAACTTCTGATTTCACTGGTGGCTTTGCTTGAGGCTGGAAAGTTTCATAATTCACCTATTAAATTAACCATGCTTTGGGGAGCTTTTGCTGTAAGGGGTTTGTTTGATCTGATGTGCTGTACTCAACATAAGCCTGGGCTGGAGAATATTTGTTGCTCCTGTTCTCCCTGTGGTTGTCATGCTGGAGGGTTTTTCCCGCCCCCTGTGCAGAGCTTGGACACAAACACTTCTCCCTTTGCTGTCACTTCTAAAGAGAACTCCTCTGGGCTGGGGAGTGCCTCTATGCCCAGCTGAGCCTGTACAGATGCAAATTCCTGCCACCACCTCCCCCAGAGCTGCTGCCCAGCTGTGAGCAAAGGTGTTCTGTGACACCCAGCATCTCTCCTTTGCACTGAGCTGTTGCTAGAGCAACACCTTCAGCAAGCATTTTCCCTCTCCAACATGAAGCTTTTCTCCTTCCTTCCTCCTGCAAGCATCCCTGTGCTCTTGGATGCTGCCTGGGTCGAGGACATGCCAATATCCATTGCTGTGCTGCAACGAGGGGAGCAAACTCTATATGCTTAATGCAGTATTAATAGTACATTGATGTGATATAGATTTCTGTCACCCTCCATACTAGCAAGCATCACTTATCATGCAGGGATGAGGGATGTTTATTCCCAGCCACTTAGCTCTGCATAATGGAATTGCAGCTGAAATATGGAGAGCAGCTCCCTGCCTGTGGAGCTGGAGGCCTCTCGCTCCCTCTGTGCAGTGCTGTCCCATGGGATCTTCTTCTTAATGTGTCCTCAAGGAGACAGAGACCTGTTCTTCACAGGGAATGTGCTGCCCTCGTGTCGATGGGATGAAGGGCACAGGAACCAGCCCTCACTCCTGGCTTTCTGGGATTTTTGCAGGTCTCTTACCCTCTTTCTGTTACTGTCTGACTTAGTGCAGAGGGGAGACAAGCTTGACTCAGAATTCTCTTTCCCTTCCTGGGTGAGGGGTTCTCAAAGAGCCATGGAAGACACCCTGTTTTCTCATGTTGAAGCATTTATTTGTTGAGAAGATGCTCCCCCATCTCTGTGCTGTAACTCTGGGCCATGCTGGGTTTGCATCCTCTTCTTGCTTCAGGTGTCCTTGGCTCTACCTGGAGGGTTAAGAAAAGAGTTTGGCAACGTGGACAGTCCAACCACTAGTGGATTTTAGAAGAATAGGCTAAAACTGCCTTTTTATCCTGATCTTGTTCACATGGAAGGGAAACCAAGTTCATATCTGCTTGGCAAAGAGCAACAGGTTGTGATGAGTTTGCATCTCTACATGTGGAAATAAACAGATCAGAGGAGAAGAATGGGACTTGTGGCAAACAGAGTGGGCAGAGAAAGTGATGAGGATGGGAGTTTAGGACTACATAAAATCAGCCAATGGTCAGAGATTTTGGTAATGCAAAACATGATCCAGTCTACCCCCATTTGTGGCCAGAATTTGGCTGTTTGTCCTTCTGGGCAGGCCTGGCAGTAATAGCAGCTTCTTATGTTATCTCCCTTTCTTGAAGTTCAGGATTTGATTTCCCAAAATTCAAGTTTTATAATTACAAGTAGCTGGAGATTTCTGTGGTGAAATATTAGTAATGTTTCAGAAGAAACATTTTGGAAGGTTGTTTTAGTTTAATAATAGTAATTAAGTAGTAATTAATTCTAAGCACAATGCATCAGATGCAGATTAGTTTTTGGATCTGATCTCTTGAGCTTTACTCAAATGCCACAGCACAGTTTTGGAGCTGTTTGGTTCCCTTCTATTTCTCATCTAATAAAACAGGTCTTCTGGAGAATGACACAAATTGGAGAAAAAAATCCAAACCCTGATGGAGAAAATTGATCTGAGGGGCAGATCCCCACCTGCATCCCAGCAGTGGATGCTCAGTTGCAACAAGTAATGTGAAGCTGAACTTTTGGGGCAAATTCTTTGATTTTGGGGGAGGTTTTTGCCAGCCACAACTGGAGCTGGCTGTGTTTTCCAGGACTGGCTCAGTCTGGGGACTGGGATGCATTCTCCACACGGGTGGAGCAGCCGTCCTTTCGTGGAGTCCTAATGAGGGTTTTTTTCAACCTCATTTATTACAGGCTGCCCTGACATAATTACATATTCAAAGTTAGTAATTACACGTATTCATGCTAATTAAGTAATTAGATATAATTACACTAACTGTAAATACGTCGTAATCGGCTAAAAAGAAGTACTTCAGAAAAAAACAAGGCAAATCACACAATAAAAGCGCCATCAGCACTCTTTCACTCAGTACCCTGTCTTTATCTTTTATTTCAGTGCAGCTTAAAAGGAACATCGTGGTCATTTCAAAACTCATGTTTCTTAAACAAATAGATTTTTTACCTGTGCTTTCAAAAGATCTTGAAAACTAAAATGAAAAGGATATTTACCCTTAGAACTGTTAATTTTTTTTTGTTTGCCTATGTGTTTTGTTCATCCTGGGCATGGGAAGATAAAAAGTATGCAGCATTTCTATTTTCGGTCAGTTCATGGTCCCATTTTTGCCAAAAACAGCAACAACATAAAACTGAAGTCATAAGTGCTTGTAATTTTATTTGCCTAAAAAAGAAAACTGAAACAGTCAGTAGTGGAAAAGAAACTTTTCCTTTTTTTTTTTTTTTTTTTCCCAGGGATAAGATAATTTGTCAAATATTCTTTTTATGTAATATAAATGTGGAGAGCAGGATGAAGTGACAGCAGCACTCTGCTTCCCCATGCCCAGCCTGGGGCCAGGCTCCACAGGTTTCAGTCCCTCACACAGAGCTCTGCTGTTTTTCCAAACTATTCTTTTCCTTTTGTCTCCTCTGAAATGAAGTCCCCAGGCTCTTCTCCAGAAGGACCCAGCTCCCATTACCCTTCTGAAGTAGGCACTTGTGGGTGAAGACTCTTCTGTGCTGGAGCTCTCATGGTCTTACAGTCTTGTCCTTCTCACTCAGCTCATGTGAGGTATTTTAAGGGTTTTAACGAGGACCTGCCAGTAGCTGTTTACTCATTTATGTTTGTTTTGCTGCTCTGTGCTGTGTCTCCTCACTGTTCGTAGCAAAACCTGAGCTTGTGGCTGGGGACTGTGGAAGAGCCCTGACCTCAGAGCCCAGATGCCAACAGGTGAAGGCACTGGGGGTCTCTGCAATGACCTTCTGCCTCCAAATTTCCCTCCCTTCTGGTTTGCTGTTGGCTCTCATGGAAACTGCTTTGAGCTCCAAGTGTTGATGTGAACATCCTGCAAAAGATTTGGATGTTGAAGAAGCCTTGTGGGCTCTGGCTGGCTGTTCCCAGAGCAGGTGTTGTAGGTATCTGAAAAAATGTGTGGGCAACCAAAATTACTGTTTCTGTCCCCCACCAGAGGAGAAATGAACTTCCCTTGTGCCCAGAATCAGCTTCTTGTCCCCTTGCCCACGCTGCAACATCTGACCAACAGGAGACATACCATGGACAGCGGGACTTGAGCCAACCTTCCCAGCTCTCAGTTTTCCTGCCTGGGGCTATTTTCTGCTCTGCATCATTTCTTCTGTCCCTGAAAAAGCAAGGGGAAGAAATATCCACATTTTCCAGAAGTCCTACCTACTTTTGCAGAAGTGGAGTGCCCATCCCACCTATTGCACCTGCACTTTGAGTTGCAGTCTCACACTTCAGACCTTCCTGCCGTGATGGTGCTACAGAAATGAGGTTTTTTCAGGATGTCTTGGAAAGGCTGGCAAGATCCATTGCCTATACCTTACCCCTCAGCCAGCTCTGGAGATGTTTGTCTGTGTGGTTGTACCATGAGGAAGAAAAGCAGTGTGGCTCTGCCTGGTCCCTGCCTGCTTTAGGAGGAGCTGCTGGAGCCAGCAGTGCAGCCCTGCTTGCTCCAGATGGGATGGGCACCTGACTTGGTTTGGGCACAAGATGATCACCTCCTGCTGCTGTTTGGATTTTAGATCCATTCTCTGTTGCTTTAATGTGTGTTTACTGGAGATATTTGTAACAACACCCAGGATCAAAGGGGGACCAGCAGGCTCCAGCCCTGGCATGGGGAAGTGACACTGGCAGCACAGCTGAGTGATGATACATTGGTTCCTGGAGGTGAAGATCCATGAGGAAGAGAAACCTTAAATCAAGAAGAATGTGGCTTTGGCCTGTGGAGAGACTGCTGGATACAGACATCAAGGGGTTGACAGGGAAGTATTTTCTCATACAAAACTCTGCTTTCCCCTCTGCCTAAAAGCATCCCTACTGGACTGTTTAATCCTGATGTATGTGGGGCCAGGAAGCAGGGTTGGCTCACCTGGGGCAGTTTCAGGAAGGGAGCTCATGATGTGTGAACTGTCAAGAACTTAACAAGCCCAATGAGAGGAGGTCCTGACCTGTTTTCCTACTGGATTTGGAGTGGCTCTAGTGCAGCAGGCTGCTCTTTTTGCCTGGCAGCCTCATCCCTGCATCAGTTGGGTTGGACCAGAGTGCCCAAGAATGCAGCATCTCATGGAGGATGTGTATGTACACCCTGACATTCCACCTTATATCCAGCCCCCTGCTCATCTCATACAGGGGCTCACACCCTCCCACTCCTCTTGCAGCATTCCCTGGCCTCCACACACACCCCTCACTGTCCCTGTCCACTCACCTATGCTCTGGCACAAGTCCAGACTCATCGTGGCAGGGTGAGAGGAGTGGGACAGAATAGGGATAAAAATGGGTTTACATTCCCTCTGTTACCAGCTGTGTGTCTGGGTCTTGGTGCTTCTCCCTATCCATTTGCACTTGTGGTGTGCTTAAACCTGAGGGAGGTGTCTGTGCCAGAGAGAGCAGGGCTCTGTTCACCAGCCAGCACTCCTCATGGGCGTGGTTTCATCCCTGCAAGACAAGAGGTAGCAACAAAGTGCTCCACCTGAGGCTACTGCAGACTCAGGCAGCCCAGGTGTCAAGAGTGTCCTCCTAATGGCTCATGGATTGTATGAATTTTGCTGTGGGTCACTGTAAAAATAGCTAGTGTGTGTATGTGTGCATGGGCTGAGTGGTGGTATTGATTTCTTTTGGCCCTCATTTAAACATTTGTGTTGTTTTTGAATGAGTTTTTTGTGGCTTATAATGATTGGCTGCTGGGAAAGTGTCTGGCAGCTGGGGTACTTCTGCATTTCTGGGGTAAAGAGGATGTGCCTGTGGTACCTGGCCGTGGGGTACCCTTGAAGGAACCAGGAGTTCCCAGAGTTTGCAAGGACATTGTGTTGTGATTTTTTAGTTTCCCCAGGCTCTTTGTCAGGTTTAAAATCTCTCTGAAGTACGTGGGGCCTCACTGTGATCAGACAGGAGGTGTCTCTCTGGTTTGGAGATTGCAGGCTCTCATTGTTTGATCATTGTCTGGTTGAATTGTGATTCCTAATTAAAAATAGCTGTTATTGTTTAGGAGTTGGAGCAGTTTTGCATGACCATACACACAGCAGGAACATTACTAGTGGTGCTGCCCTGTGGGACAAGAAGTACCACCCAGAATGTAGCAGAGAACCTGCACATCAGTAGAGGTTAAAAAACCTCAAACCTGTGCTTAGTGCTGCTTTTGGGCTAAACAGCCAAAAACATCCCATTGAGTCCTGAAACCTGGGGAAAGACCCATGTAAAAAAAAATATTCTGCCTAAAGAGTTTCTTGTGTGGAAGGAGGCTTTTGTTTCCCAGCCTTGTGTGATGTCTGGCTCTGAGGAGGTGGGGTGGGCAGACAGAGATGGCTCCAAGCAGCACAGGGCAGATGGAGCAGAGCATGATTGCTTCACATAACAAAAATGCAGAAATTGTCATTTTTAATTGCTGGACACTTCCAGTCCACCTCAACATCCTGCACTCTGTCTTGCTCTTGTTGGTGGGTGCAGACAGGGGGTGGGTCAGTGGGATGAAGGAAGGTGCTGCTGTGGCATTCACGTTCTCTGGACAGAGAGACATAATTCTGTCTCTCAGGATTTTTCTTGGAGAAGCACAGAGAGAAGAGAAAACAATCGTTATCTCTGCTCCTGTGTTTTCTCCATGTGGAATGTGTTTAGAGATTGTTTACCTGAAGTGATTGCTTGATTGGATTCTGGTGGTGGTTGTTTGGGTTCAATGACCAATTGGATCCAGCTGTGTTCAGGACTCTCAGCAGAGAGTCACAAGTTTGGGTAGTTAGTGATAGTTAGAAAGTAAGTAAGTATGTAATATAGTATAGTATCTCTTTAAATAGTATATTACTGTAATATAGTATAGTTTTAATAAAGCAAGCGTTCAGCATTCCAAAGCCTTGGAGTCAGATGTCAGTCAATAATCATTCATTCCCTGAGTCGGGGTCGTCCTTTCCACCGATAGTGCTGCTGCTCATGGAAGCACCACTCCTGCTCGTGTGCTCCCAAAGCCTGACCTGAAGCAGCTGTCTTTCACTGTGGCTGGGAGTAAAGCACTGGCCTCGTTGAACAAGATGTGATTTGCTGAAGTGAACATACCCACTGGAGAACCCAGTAAACCCATTTCCATGTGCAGCTGATGTCAGGTTTGTATGCAAGCATCTCGAGGTGAAAAGTACACTGGAGTCGCAGCATATGAGGATTGCTCTCCATGCCTGGGCTTGTCTCCCATTAAGGCAGGGTTTATTGCATAATCCATTTTTAGATTCCTGCACACTCATTCCTAAACACACTGCAAGTTAGTGCTGAGCCTGGCTTGAATCTGTTCAAGCCCTCTCTCCCTGCCCCTCCCTGGATATATCTCTTTAAGAGATGGGAACAAACTGAGACTCAGTGAAAGCATGAACATTTCTGTGTGTACCACACCAAGGACCAGGCTGTTCTGCTGTCTGCAGCCAAGCCTGGTCAACATGGGATGCAGTACTCAAATTAAGTCATGATTTACAGTTTCATGTAGACTCAGCTTTTTCTGATGCTCGTTCCAAGTTCCTTTGCTGATGCTGCAGCAGCACCTGAAGATTTTTGTCACCGCTGTGGATCTGTAAAAATGTCACACCTTTCTTTCAGGCCTACTAACCTCTTTTTCCTCACTGAATGAGAGCACTGAGTCTGAAGGTTACTATACCTACCTATTTTTATGTATAAATTCCATATATATGTTTGATCTATTTTAAATGCACTGGTTTATAATGTATGGACACCTGTTCTTATCTTACTTGTACTTTTAACAGGTTTTACATCATCCTTCCCTGTCCAACCACCATACTCCTTTTTTCCCTTTGTGAGATAAAAGAGAATTTTTTCTCCTACAATACATCTCTTAAATTCAGGACAAGCAGTTTTTCTCACTCCCATAAGTGTGACAGGAGACAGCTAAGTCTCCTAAGTATATATGGCAAATTGCAATTAGAAGAAAACACTGGAACAAAATTTCTTTAGTCCTTGTCTCCCTTCTCCCAGCCCTTCTCACCCCTCCACCTCCCTCTTGCAGGATTAAGCCAAGCTAATCCTCAGATGAGCAAGATCTTGGGAAAGCAAAGAGCCAAGGGAGGAGAAAGAAAAATCCTTCACACTCAACACTAATAAGGAAATTATAGGCATCCTACATTATGAATTGGATGAATTTTTAATGGTTAGAAATGCAGCTGATTTATAATGCATCCATCCAGGACTGCAGGGCCTGTTGCCAGCTAATAAATAAATGACAGGCTCTTTGTATTAAAAGTATCAGTCATTTTATGTCTCTGTGCTGTAATTGATGAGGAGCATTGAGCAAGGGAGGTGGTGGCCATCAGGTGTGTGCAAGAGCAAGGACCTTGTGTTTCAAGCTATACCTGAAGGCTTGGCATACCAGAAAGTTACAGCCCAATCTTCCAAGTCTTCTCTCTGATGGGCCACGGCTCCTGCTCTATCCCATTGCTCACATTCCAGAACCAGGGAAATAAAGGACTTAGCTGGGCCTGCATGGTTTTGAAAGGCCATTTTAAGCCCAGCTTAGGGCCCTGTTTTATGTCTTATGCTCTAGAACAAGTTAGTTACCCTGGACAGCAGGAATGGCTCCATCTGAGGTGGCTGCCCAAAGATTCCTTCCTACACGTGGGATGAGGTGGGAGGCTTTGGGTCTGCCTCGTGTGAGGCTCCTGGTGAGGGTGGGGGAGATTGTGCTGTCTGTTCTCCTGACAGTCCTGGCTATTGGCACAGTCAAGGTGAGACAAGCTCAGAGTCAGGGATCAGCAGCAGTTTATACAAATCCCAACACAAATGTTCACACTGAGGCTGTGTTAAAAATAAATTCTGGGCAAATCCCAGAGATGGGGTGGGGTGGGACTGTTCTGCTTTTGTGCCAGATCCCAGCAGAGCCCAAATGTCAGGGGAACATTACTGAGAGCACAGCAGGCAGCTGAGTATCTGAGGCATGGGGTAGATTTTATCCTCTTCTTAATGAGGAGAAGTAACCTGGCATGTTGTATCTCCACTATTTCCTGGAAAGAGGCATTTCTCCTTCCAGCCCATCAAGGGGGGATGCCAAGCATCTTCATCTCCATTTTATGGATGAGGAGAGGCAGCTGGAAAGACATCAATTTGCTCAAGGTCACGCCAGGCTGCTGACAGCTAGCAGCCTGGCCCACGTTCAGCCCACTGGACCATGTTGCATGTTTATGAGTCCCCACCTGAAGTCCTTTCACAGGCAGTCCTTTGGAGTCAGGGGTTTAAATGGATAAACACATCCTTGGACCTGTCAGCTGCATATCATGATCCCAGAAAATGGCAATTCTGAAGTTTTCCTGTTCTTTTCCAGATAGCTTAGATCAAATTCTCCCTTTCCACCTTCATGGGGGCCATGCTACAGTCCTAATATGTTCTGCTTTGCTCTCTTGACTACTTCTGAGGAGACCTCTCCTTGCAGGTCTCATGCCACCTAGGCATTGCCTCCTAGCCTGCTTCACTGGAGTGTGTTGGAACCCGAGTGCTGGGCTTAGAGGAAGAGCAGTCATTTTTCAGCTTGGCTTTAGTCCCTGGCTGCAGGAATTAGGCAGGGAGGCTGGGATGTGAGCCTGGCTGCCCAAGGAAAGCACTGCTCTCTAAGATGCAGACTTTCATCTTGACCTGGAGGAAGGAAACGCTTATTGCCTTATTTATTACATTTCCCCACAGCAGTGTAAATACCATATCCATGATAGATATAGATCTTATGAATAATATAGAGATTTGAACTAAGTAATTGCTGTGCTTTTTTAATACAAGAGATCCTCAGTGTCGAGTAGTATTAATGATCTGTCTTGACATGGGCTCTGCAGAGGGCGATTGCAAACCCCAGTTCCGTGAGAATTTGAGAAATTGGGGGAGAAATCCTAATGTGCTGTTCATCCCCTCTGTTCCCTGTGAGACACTTCAGCACAAGTATCCTGTCTGCTGATTTTTTCTCAGCTTTCCCTAGACCCTCTAAGGACAGGAAGGCTAAGTGGGTTTTGGGAAAACAAATCCCTTTTGTAGGCAGGCTGGGCTGGGTTGTCAGAGGAGGGAACTTTTGGAGGAAATGTAATACAAAGATCCTAGCAGCTCCCTGTGGTCACTAACAGTTCTCCAGACATTTCTAGAAGAGCAAAATGATTAGTTACAGTGAAATAGCTAAATTCAGGCAGAGCTAGTGATATTTTATGTGTCTGCTGATCTGAGCCTCTGTCTCTTCTCTGTAGCTTTAATATGAAGCTCTCCTTTCCACTTGCTCTCTGAAACCCTTGTGCAGCCTTGCTGCTGTGTGCTATTAAACAAGTGGCTACATTATTATGAGAAATTCTCTATGAAGTCCACTCTTTAATGCTTTAGAATCTTTGGGGATGAATTTAAGATATTAAGAACTCTGGTGATTTAACACCTTTTTTACAATGACATTGTTGTGGGGGAAAGGATAAGGGGATAGCAATCACAGGATGTGGTGTGAGTCACTTTGTGCCTTGCATCACTGGTGGCAGGGAGCTGGTAGCTCCACTGGCTGGTCCTTCTTGCTCCCTGCTGTAGAGGTGTTGGTGTTAAAGCTGCAGAGCTCCAAGGCCTCTTTAAATAAATGGAGCTGTCTGAGAAGGCTATGAATGCCTTTTCAATTTATTTTTTCCCCCAAATATAGCACCTCAAGTCTGAGTCAGGCTGTTAACCTTTTTCATTCCTCTCCTTCTAGCCACATCCTGCTTTTCTCATCCTTCTTCCACCATCACCCTTTTAACAGGAATAAGAGCAGGTGAGACCAGTGGACTCCATAGCCCATGTTCTCACCTTGTCAGTCCAGGAGGAGCAGGTCTTGCTGACCTCTGTGGGCTGTGTGGAGCAGGGACCATGGGCTCAGGTGTTTCTTTGATACAGGAATGGTAGCTCATTAACACTCTGTGCCCCACAGATAACTTTTATTGATCATCAGCTGCTTAATCAAAAACTCTATCACAGTTTGTTTCGATTATTTTTTCCATCTCTTTATCTCTGGAGAATTGGCTTAGCCTAAGTTAATGTACTCATTATGCAGTTGGGAAACCACTGCTACAGACTGCTATGTAAATCAAGAGTTTAGGAAGGTTTGTGTCCTCCTTCCCACAGCTAGTAGAGTGAATACACTGGGTGCATATTCCTCTGCCTGACGGGTGAAACAGGCATGAAGGGAGCTTGGCAGAACTGGGTTTTGACCAGCCTAGGGTGGCAGAACTCGCCCCCCAGGTTGCACAGAGCCCAGGCTCCACACCTACATGCCCACAGTCCTGGTACAGTGAGGAACAGCCCTGCTGCTGTACCTGGTCCTGTATCTAAACAGATCTGAGCAGCCCTGAAATCAGCACCCTTGGGTATGTTGTTCTTGGGCCACAGCTGGAAACTCTGTGAACAGTGGCTTTACTGTCAGAGCTCTGGGGAAGGGGGTGAGAGGAAGTTGTGCAACAAGTGGCAAAAATATTTCCTAACTTCTACCATGTCTTTAATGACCAGCCCTGAGAAGTGGCTGGCCAGTTTGAGTGGGAACACAAGACTTGGGAGGGAAGCCCCAAGACAGGAGTGCTGCTTGTTGTGCCACTCCAAACTTATTTCTTACTCTAATTATGATGGATGTCATGATATGATTAATTTTCCTTTTGTCTTTTAATGTTTACTGCATAAAATCATTCTCCTTGATCTTATACCCTATCAGGGCTACATACTCCATGCTGGCTATGGTGTTGCAATGTCCTAATTTGATTGCAGAGGGTCGTGTCCTGTATAATGTTGTCTCATTTTCTCAGTAGTCGATGCAAACTCAATTTTATTTTCTTTGAAAAGAAGGGAAGAGGAGGCAGGAGCCCAGAATCCACAGCTGAGCCTATACCTGCAGCACTTACCTTGCTGCTCGGCTGTAATGGCCCATGTAGTTCAGCTTGGATGGGACCTACAGGCTTGTTTTATTTATTTATTTTCCTGATGGTGCTGAAGGAGAGAAAGGATGGAAGCTACAGCAGAGAAGGGCCCTCATTTGTAGGTGCTAGCACCGCTGATTAGCCTCAAGGAGTCATTAATCCAACTCTCTTGATGGGGCTTATCTCAGGAGGGGAGGGCTAGCTGTGTCTTCCCTGTGGGCCCTGGGTGAGTGCTCAGCTTTCTCCTTTTGTCTCCAATTAGATGCTCGGTCCCTTGTACCGCTGTGTTTCACCTGCCTCACAGACCCTTCACCTGCCTTCCGCCTCTGCAATTTACGAGTGGCTCAGAGGGGAGAAGGAGGGTCTGGTCTCAATTTGTGTGGCTCATTTGCATGTGAAATAAGCACGTCCCTTCAGCAGAGCTGCCAGCAGTCTCCTGGCCCCGCTGCTCTCATTCAGCATGGCTTTGACAGCTCCAAGGCTGTGGCTCGGTGAGCGGTGGCAGGGCTTGCTCATAAACTGGAAGTGTCACTGTGTTTTTGCAGAGCTCCTCCAGAAAATGGTGTTTTTCAGCAGCTCATAAAGGAGGTGTCAGCCTGGGATTTGGTCTGTGGAAAAAGAGCCTGCTTTTGCAAGCTGCAGAGAGCACAAGCTCTCAGCTCTGGCTCCAGGGCCATCCCTGCTGGCTGGGATTGCTGCTGGGGCAAATTATTCAGCTGATGGTTTCATTGCTAATTTCCTCATGGGTCCTGGACTTTCTGACTCTGTATTTGTCTCAGGGTATTCCTCATTCTCAGCCCTGTCTTTTCTTGTCCTGTTAGGCTTTCAGTGGGCTTTTGATTGAAAATGGATCTGTTATGGTGAGAGAGGAGGAGTCAGAGAGGCACTGGCAGGAAAAAATGCACACAGCAGTTGAATGAATAAATCATCAGGTCTCCAGGTGTGCCACCAAACAGGCTCTCTTGTCTTGATCCGAGGATTTAGTGGGAAGAGGCCAGGCAGTGGAGTGGCAGTGGTCTCTGTGGCTGGACAAGGACCAAGGGAATAGAATTGTAAGTCTTGAGGACAGGAAGAGAGGGAGGAGACTGGACACTGGTCACTCATGTGATCCTCCTTGGAAGAATACCAGGTTCTATGAAGGAAGCACAAATCTAGGCCTGATATTTTCTCCATTTCAAAATATTTAATCAGAGAATCAAATATGAAGTCTCTTTTAGAAGAGGCTGGCACACGGCAGCTGGCTGAGTGTTGCAATCAATGTATCCGCTGTGGAACGTTTCCTGCAGAAGTATTACATCCTCCCTCATTTACTTGATGATCTTTAGGGTGAATCAATCAAAAGATGCTGCACACAAATAGTTCAGCCTGTGATCCTGTGGGTGGCCATTACAGAGATACTTGCTCCATGTTAATGGACCTGTTGATTAACAAAAAAACTACCTTTTTTAAATAGAAAGCTGTTACTTGATGGCAATTGTTAGCATTGGTTTTTCTGCCTCCCCACCTCCCCAGCACAGCTCTCATTCTGCGCCAATGCAGGTGACTGCAACGAAACCCAGGTCTGCACTGCTGGGGAGAAGAGACTCACATCTCACCCAAGCAGTTATTTGAGCAAAACCTTCTCTTGAGGTTGGGAAGGGCAGAGAGAGATTTCTTTGTACTCAGTGGGTGATTTTACCACTCTGTGTCTTGTTCTGTTAATTGTGTTTCTGCACCCATCTACCTTGGCATGTGATGTCCTGTTGCACTTCAGGTATATCTGAAGAAGATATTCCCCTGAAATCCCCATCAGACCAAGGCTCAGCAGCTCCTTGAGAAGTCTGATTGGGTTTTACACTAGCTGAATGCATGGGAATTTTTATTTCGGTCTGTAAAGCTTCTAGTCTGCTGAAGCATTAGTGTTCATTTTGTTCCTCTACAACATGGACACTTGTGAAGTCCCCACATTTCTGGGTGAAAACGTGCCCATGTTGCAGTGTTAGCTGTTGATTTTCTGATGCTAGCATGGCAAGAACCTCAGCTGGAATTTTAAGCATGAGAAGATCAGGATGGTGCCTCCTGCATAGATGTCCTTACCTTTGAAAGCCAAATCTGAGCAGACCCAACCCTGTGATGACTGAAGCTATGCAAACAAGGGAGCAGCACACTCAATGCTGCCAGAGCTCTGGTGTGGCACTGGGAACACATCCCAGGACAGAGCAGTGTGCTGAGCTGTGTGACACAGCTCCCTGCAGAGGCAGTCACGCAGCAGGGCTGAGCGGCCCGAAAGGACCAGGCTTGTGGCTGTGGGCTGTGTTCAGCCTCATGCTGGTAGTTGCCAGCAGCTGTTCTGCTTTCTGGGAAGCATGTTGGGATCTTTCCTGCTCAGCTGGAGGCTGTGAGAGCGTTTGGTCCTCTCCCAGGCTGCTGGAGCAAAGCAGCCACTGTTCGGTTTGGCGGGCCAAGCATCGCTTCAGGCTCCACTACAGAGGGGACCAACCCCCCCAGTGTCACTTGTTTATCTCTGTCGTTTATTGCTACAAAACAGCTCACCCAGAGCTGCCCTTCCCACAGCTGGTGGGAGTCAGAGTGCCGAGGCTGTTAGTGGATTAGGGCAGCAGAGTGAAAACCATTTGGCGTTTCTATCCTGATTCTTCTGGGTGCCTTTAATTAGCATGATTGCTCAGCACAGATTTTGCCATGTTCTTTAGCTCCCCTGGTTAGGATAATTATTCCCCCAGCTCCTTTTGTTCCAATTCCTGATCGCTTACAAAGTCTCCTGTTAAAAGCCATTAAATCTGTAATGTGAGAGTAAATGTTCAGCAGCGTTGTGCTCTCAGCCCCACACGTGTGAGCTCCAGCTCTCGGCCCCTCTCCTGCACTCCTCTGCTCCCTGCCACGTGCTCTGTGCTGTGGCATCCATCTCTGCTTCCCTCTCACGCTTCCTCCCTGGCCATCCCACGTGTCCCACACGCAGCAGGTTGTGTGCACACTCTCCCTGCTTTCTGTTGGCACTTTTGGCATCACTCAGCTTGGTTTCCTCTGTGCACAGGCTGGTTTTGAGAGTGAGGTTGAAGTCTGGGCTGTGGACTGTGATCTCTCACATTTAGTTGCATGTGCAAGTATGCTGGTGCCATTAGAAGTGTATGTTCTTGCATGTTTTAGCCATGGTGTGGGGAGTTCTTGATTCAAGGAACAGCTAAAATAGAGGGGGAGATGTCCTAGCTGTGGTGAAAAGTAGGATTTTTGTTGATAGATGATGGAGAAGAGGAAAGACTTATTTTTCTTATTTTTTAAGTAAAATTGTTTTCCTCTTTCTCAAGCATAAAAGCTTCCAGTGGAGGGAAAACAGGTTTTGGATAGCCATGTTCCCAGGAGTTTCCATGGTGCAGTGCCTCCCCATCTGGAGGCCTGTGAGCTCAGCCCCTCCCCTGCCCTGATCTCTGCTGATGTTTGATCAGCACATGCCAATGTCTCAAGTGGGGCAGACACACAAAGGCTTACACAGAGTGACATGGTGTGAAATAAGATTGGGCTCCAGTGCTTTAAACGCCTTGTGCATTTAGGTGAGTTGATGTGAGAGGGAGACTTATTTGCAGACCCAGAATGAAACTGGGGCAGGGAATGGTCTGGCAGATGTGTAGTTTGTTAAGCTCAGAGCTGATTGCTTGAGCAAAAATTCACAGCTAGACCACTTGCTTGGAGAAAGCTTGTCAGAAGGGACTCCTGATCCTTCCTCTCTCCTTTGAATGATGACACCTAATCAACAGGAGACACACATTTTGGGCTTAGATCTTTAATTGCTGCCCTGCTGTGCCGTGCCAGACCTTCCCCACTCTGCAAAGCTCGCTCTCTGCTCTGGGATGGAGTGAGGGTTTCCTTGCACAGCAACAGCCCCCCACAGGGCTCCTCACTCACCACATCAGTGCTTTGTTGGCTGCAAGGAACTTTCCAGGCATTTCATACATTCTCTTGCAAAAACCTACCATGTTTCATGTGTATTTGGTGGGAGCAAAGCCCCTGCTGCAGAACGAAGGCTGCCAGAAATACCTGACGCTCGTTTGGTTTTGCACTATCCAAATAGTCCCACAGGAGCTCCATAGTATCAGCATAAACCCGTGTTTTTCTGTCTTCTCCTGGGAGAGCACAGCCTTCCCTGTGCCCTGGGGTGTGTGTTTTAGAGCTTGTGAAATACTGAAAGATACCAAGACATGGTCTCGAAACAAAATCTGGAGCTGGGAGCTCTCCCTTGGGAAGTGTAATAACAGCCTTTGACATATTTCGGTGCAGAAGACAACTTATTTTGAGAACCATCTACTGGGGCAATTATCAAGAGCTGAAGAGCTGTGGTGGCAGCTTTGTTTCCAAAGCAATCAGCAGAGTAGGAGCACTGGAGAGACACAGATGAAGAACAATAATTCCGGACAACTCAGCATCCAAACAGCTTAAAAAAAATCAACAAAATCTTGTTCCTCAAAACTCCCTGCTGCTCTTGCTGTGTTTTAGCCCTCAGCTCTTCCTGTTCCCATTTACAGCTCCTCTGTAGTGCTCGGTGCCTCCTTGCCTGCTGGGATCTCCTGCGCTCCTCAGTTTCCATCCTCGGTTTGTAAACTCCACAAAATCGTGTTTTCCCACAGGATGTTCTTCCTGACACTTCAGACTCTTGGGCTTGTACAGCTCCTGGGCTTCCTGGAGGGCAGCTCTGGCCTTTCTAGATGACATAAGGTGTTGCTGGAGCAGATGGCAGAGTAAAGAGACTTGAACAAGCAAGGATTTATTCTGGGCCTTGATCAGCTCCTCCCATCCTCTGAAGAGCAGGAGAGCATCCCTGGCACTGCCTGGGCTGGGAAGGCCCCAGCTGCAGGCTGCAGCAGTTGTGTGCAATCCTGTCCACCATCTGTGTCTCTTCTTGATGTCTGCTGTCATATCACAGCCCTCTGGCTTTACCAAGCACTTCTGTCCCCTTCTAGAGCCCAGAGCTCCTGCAGAGGATGGGAGCCTTGGAGCTGAGGCTGTTCCCTGTTGGATGTTCAGGACTGTCACTGGTTCCTTTGGAGACCTTGGAGAAAACGTGGTCCTGCTTTGTGCCACCGTTTTGCCGCCTGTGTATTAAATATAACAGCTCCTTCCTCCCCAGGGAATGAGCGAGGCATAACAAATTAATGTTTATGAAGCACTTTCCAGCTGAAAAGAACTTTTGAAACAGAGCTGTTGCTGATCTAACTCAGGGGCTTCCTTTGCTGGTTGGCTCTTTGATGTGGTGAGCTGTGGTACTGGTGGATCAGCTGTACCATAATTGGAATTAATCAGCAATTAAAGAACACGAGCCCAAACCAGATTCTTTCCCAGTGGATATTCATTTCTGGGCACATTAGTCAGTGGTTTCAATAACTCTGTAAAATGCTTAGGGTAATTATTGCTATCTGAAGCAGCTGGGGAGCAGAGGCAGTGTCACAGGGACACGGATACCTGTCAGGCAAAGTGGAAATAAGAAGCTCTTGTAGCACTGTGCTTAAATTGGCAGCACTCCGAGGGCTGACTTGAAAAAAAAATTAAAAATTGACATAAGAATATATTTGAAAACCAAAGTGATGAAAATGATGTATTACTTGCTAGGATGGGATCTTTCATGCCATGTCCCTTGGGCTTTGTGGAGTGCAGAGGCAGCGAGAGTGCACGGTGGTGAGAAGTGGGGGCTTGTGGAGGCAGGGAGACAGGTTTTTACCTCCCAGCAGTGAGAATGGTAGAGGAGAAGGCTCCTGGATGTGTCAGTGCAAGCACAAGGGGAGGCAGAGGCAGGGGAACAGCTGGACAATGCCCACAATGTCAGCTACTACCAACTTTGCAAACACTTTCCTGCAGCGTGTTCTCATGGCTGACCTGTAACCCCTGAGAGTTTTGCCACGTGTCTTTGCATGGCCGTGGGTATTTCAGGGGACAAAAGAGCCATTCTCCTTGCTCAGGGACCTTCTCTGTGACCCACTGCCACTTAAATGAGGCAGAGACTAAGCTCTGCGTGTCGTGGGCGAGACTGCTGGGTGCCCAGCCTTTCCCCCTTCCCTGGTCCTCTTACAAGTCATTTCACATACTCTGGCTTCAATCTAACAAAAACAAAACCGATGAGGCCCAACTGATCTGGCTGCTTTCCATCATGCAGTGGGCCTCTGAGTGGCTTTAAATAGCTGCACCTCCGTGCAGGCTGGAGAAAAAGCACTGGCTGTGCTTCTGGACAAGAGGGTAGCTTTGGCTCAAATCACAGGCCATCTCAGATCTGAAAATAGCCTTTTTTTTTTTTTCTGTCATCCTTGCTTTTAAATAGATTTTTTTTCTTCTTATTTTTTACTTTATACCCTGTTAAGTGCTTTCCTACTTTGGGGCTTTTCCTAAGGGGGGATTGGTGGGGAATCTTGGAGCTCTGCCTCCTGAGCTATCAGGCTACATCATTTAGTATCTTGGAACTACTCCATCCATGACAGAGTTCCAAAGAAAACAAACTTGTGATCCTGGCTAATATGGACACGGCCTACGTTATTGGTGGCAACAGTGGAAACGCAGCGGATCCTGGAATTCCTCTGACCAAAGGTTTAGTGAATCTTACAAAGTCTTCAAGAGTTCACCCCATGGAAAGCTGTGAATGCTGCCCTTTCCTCAAGGAAAAGCTGTTTGGCCGTTGAGTGCCTGCAGAATTCTCCTACCCCTTCCTCTGCTCTAGCCAAACATTAGAGAAATTTATGTGGAAATGGGATCTTCTGGATCCATTTGCTTCTGCTTTTCTCTTGCTCTGAGCCCATCTCCTTCTTTCCCTGCCCTTCAAAACACTCGCAGTGCCGCGATCTTCTGTTTGTGATTTTGGGTTGTGGAAAAGCACAAGAAGATGGCACAAGCTGTAGCTAGAGCTCCATCTAGCACATTCCCAAGAGGTTTCCTGTGACGTCAAATCTCATTGATTAAAGTGGGAGACACTTATGCCAGAGGTTTTACCATGGAAAATGAAAACAGATAAAAGGTGAGCTGCCATGGAGGGGAATGAGGACCCTGTTTACATGAAAATGAAGGATTATAAGAATTTCTGTAGCTTTCAGAGTCTTTCTAGTCTAAGAAGAGGCGTAATCTACTTCAAGATCTGCTTGAGGTCTGTGTATCAGTGTGAAATTCGTCTGTGGACTGAATTTGCTTGAGGTTCTCCATTGTGGTCAACGCTGTTGGGCGGGTGTAAATGAGAGGAGATCTGGGCTATTTGACTTTACCTTGAATAGTAGAGGAGATGATGTGGTTATCTGCAGCTGAGAGCATCAGGGAGAGCCTCACAGTGTGTTTCTGCTGAGCTTCTGTGACCTGCTTTGTTGTGGCAGGAGAGGCCTTAGGCTGGGTTGCATCTCACCCTCCCATGCTGTGAGAGGAAGGAAAAAAAGAGGGGTTTGTTTCCTAGCCCGGCAGATGAACCCATCCATGACAGGAAACCTGGGTTGTTGTGTTGCTTACCCCTCAGATACAGACACAGCAGTGCTGACTTTGACTAAAGGGATGGCTATTTCCTTTGCTCAGGATGTGGGCCAGGCTTGATGGTTTTCATGCTTTCTTTGATGCTATTCATGCTTCATATCTGCGCATAGAGACAGATAAAATGTACACTGTTGTTGGAGTCTCCTACTGCTTTTCCTTTATATCATAAATTCTGCTGTAACTCAGAAGAGAGCTCAAAGCTCCTTTGCCTAATGTGAGCTGTGTGGATAGCAGAGTTATGTTTGGCCAGCTTGTTGCCCTTAATTTGCTATTTTTGTTTAACCCATTTTTGCCAGGCGTTACATAGCATCCCGTTGCTTTTCTCATCCGTTCCCACAGCAATTTATATTGCTGTTTCAGAAGCAGTTTCCATCCCTGGGTTTCAAAACTGGTCTGCATTGCTCCTGCTGTGGCAGATAGGGATGCTGTGAGGAGTAGTGCATCATTTTCTGCGTCATTCCCTCGCCTCCCCATGTGACAATCCCTGCTGCTCCTCTCAGGTGATGTGGGGCAGCCTCAGGTCTCCAAGACTTTAGCAGCAGTTTTACCAAAAGGCACACAGGGAAGGCAAGGTGAAAATGTTTGTTTTTTCTCCTTAGTTTTGCTCCCTCAGTAGAGGAAGTGTGGCAGGGCACTGTCCATAGGCTGGATTGGTATGGGCATGGGGCAGAGTGGCCAAAACCCACTAGCCAGGGAGTTGGGAAACACGAGACAGCTCTGGAGGACTAAGTGGATGGCCAGGATTGAGGACAAAAACTGATTGCATGGTTTGGTTGCCTTCAATTTTCTTGTCCTTTCATTGCCACATCCATCCAGCCTGCT
Source organism: Ploceus nigricollis (assembly GCA_013399945.1). Taxonomy (NCBI): domain Eukaryota; kingdom Metazoa; phylum Chordata; class Aves; order Passeriformes; family Ploceidae; genus Ploceus; species Ploceus nigricollis. Next base: position 2,211,257 of record VXBC01010008.1, on the reverse strand, counting down.
TAGAGAAATGTCCCATCTGCTCCCTCCATCTCAAGCTGTTAGAGCTGCACAGCAAATCTGAGCTCATTCCTCCTTCCCTGTTCTCCAACACTCTCCATACATTTATTCCACTACCATACAATGGCTATTAGTAGAGACAGTATTATGTTTTAATTTAAAAAGTGATATCAGTAGAACTGGGAGAAGCACAAAGTTTAGTACGTCAGATCTTTCTCAATTTTGTAGGTCTTTGGAGATGTTTTTGATTTCAATCTACAGGGTGGGGATTTTTACCTCCTTACTATTTTCAGGCTTGCATGTTGGAGTTTCCCTACAAATCTACAACCAATGTCAAAGATAGTATTTTTCCTCCCATTTTCCAGCTGGCACTGACAAATGTGAAACTCCACAGAAGTTATTGTTTTTAAAATTTCCCTAACTGTTCTAGGAAGTTGAACATTTCTATTTCTCCTTTTTATTTCCCTTTTGACAAGAAAGAAAGAAAAAAAAAAGCAAAGCAAAACTCCCATATTTTTAAGACATTTCCAAGCCAGTTTTTCAGAAGCTAATAGCTGTGATGGTAGATGACATTTGTCATAGCAGCATCCAAACTCTGAACCTGTTGAGATTCACCCATTTTAACCCTGGACATCTCCGTGAGCATCATCCATCTCACATCTGTCAGCGAAGACATAAACCTAGCAAGAGCCTTGTTGGTTTCTGCTCCATACAAGAGAACGGGGTTAAAGGTAGCAGTACAATAGGGGAAACAGCAGTGAGGAAGAGAGAGAAAACCAGTCAGGAGAGAAGCATGTTTTTTTTCAGATTCTTTGGGGACTTTAATAATTCAGAAGGAGAGGATGCCAAAAGGACCGGTGCTGCATTGCTCTCCCAAGCCAGCGGGGATGTGTGTTCAGCCCTTCAGCTCCAGGAACGTGGGCTGTCCTCCCACCACGCTCCTCGTCGTCCCTCGGCAGCCCCTGCATGTCAGTGGTGGGGTAACCCCCACTGCAGCCCCCTTCTGCAAAGACCCTGCTGTCACTGGAGATCCCTGCAGCTGGGATTCACAGCACAGCACTGATGACAGAGAGCAAAGCCCTTGGAGTCCCCAGCCTTAAGCCTTGCTGATCTTTCACATGTCCCTTTGCTGGGGCTGTGTGTCCCCAGGGGATTTTTAGGTCTCTTGGATATGGCCTGGCTGAAGTGAAATTGCCTTAATTTAGCAGAGCTAAGAAACACAAAGAAAATAAAGCAGACAGCAGTTCTCCTTGGAGATACTTGGTATTGTTGAGGATTGACTTTCCCAGCTATCCTTTGGCGGCCATAAAATATATTTATATTATGAAAAACAAAACACGATAAATAGTGATGTTCAGGGATGCCATGTTTATTTGTGTCCCAGTGACTCTGATCACTTTAAACCATGAGAGTTGAGCTGGGCTCTTTCTTACTCTCATTTCATTTACTAATGATATTTCATCACTAGGAATTTGCCTATGAATCTTGTTTATGACACATGAACCAGAGCTGAGCCTGGCTTACTCTCCCATGTGGATCAGCCCTTAAGAGCCACTGAGAATAACAGATAGTTTCCCCCAAACAAGTTAAACAGTTCCAAACCAAACAAACAGCTTTTGTCTGCATCCCCAGGTCCATCAAAGGAAACGTGTTTCATGTGCAGATGGAGTAAGATAGTGCAGTGCAGAAATATAAACTGATATAAAAGACAAAATAGAAAGAAAAAATAGGAAAAGAAAAATCTTCTGGCTGGTGTAGTTTTGGTGTGAGAAAATTTCCTAGCCTGCTTGAAAGCACTCTTCCAATTGAGATCAATTCTTAATGGCATCCAAGCTGCTCCATGCTGCTCTAGTGATGCCAGACTTGAGTTAACTTAGCTGATTTGTTCAGGATCCTGTGGCTGTAAGAGGTGCAGGAGTATTTTCTAAATCTTAAAACAATTATGTAGACTAAATATCCCAGTAATTTATTGGAAAAACCCTTTAAACACATGAGAATTTGGTATAGATGAGAGAAATCCCCAAGATCCTGCCATATTCGTCTTGGTCATGGCAAACAAGTGAATTTCCCTGGCTGGGGCAGCCCAAGGCAGGTACATTCTGAGGAGATGTTTGATACAGCCCTTTAAAGCATTTTATTTGCCCTGTAAGTTTGTTGGACTGAAGGAAGGAACTTGCCTATGATCTCTGCTCCCCTTATTTTTCTTTCTCATCTGGGCAGTGTTTCTGGCAAATCCTAATCAGTTTTTTTAGAGAGGTGGGGTTGTGTGAGGAGAAGATGCCTCCAGCATGCAGGGTTTGGTGTAGCTGGGACAACTGGCATGAAGAAAGGTCTGTGGGGTTATGAGAGTCAGGTCTCCCCAGCCTTGCAATGGTACTTTTTGGCTTCAAGAATGTTGCACCAGATAAGATAAATCATGAGAGAAAAGTAGCTACAGGAAGGAGTCTCCCTTTTCCTCACTGTCTGCCTATGGAAAAGATGGACTAGGCAGGAATTTGGACTTAGTGGGAACCTCTGGAAAAGAGTTGTTCCAATTGTCTGTCCAGACCTCTTGCATGCCCCTTGTCCTCAGAGCACTTGTGCCTGCACGCTCCACATGAAATGATTGCCTGTTCTTTATGGAAAACCAGAGTGAGGTAGCCCTGCCTGGAGAGGACATTTTGGCTTTAATTTAATGGCAGCCATTTGCTAGTTATTCATTTGGTTCCTTTTTATATAATCACATGTGTGTCGATATCTCTCTCTTTTTTTCTAGTTTTGCTCTTTTTTGTTTTTTCGTTTACTTTATTTTGCTTTTTTCTTTTTTCTGTTTTTTTTCCCCCTTTAGGTTTCAGAGAAATTATGTTGAATCCAATAAGCCTCCCTGGACATTCCAAACCTCTTAACCAAGGCATTTATGTTGAGGATGTCAGTGTTTATTTCAGCAAAGGACGTCATGGCTTTTAAAAACTCCTTAAAAGTCCCTGTTCTGATGTCAAGTTTATAGGCTGTGCCCTCAAAATGGTGGGAAGCAGTAAGCGTGGTCTGTATGGATTGAGGTCTCCTCCTAATAGGACTCTACAGCCCTGCCTGTACACACGTTAAAGCCAACTGAAACTGTGGTTTTCTGTCACCAGATAACAGGGTTGTTCTTTTCCTCCAATGGTCGCTGTGTTCGTTAAATATTCCTGCAAGGCACAACAGCAGCAATGAGAGCAAATAAAGAGAATTAAAACCCAATTGAAAGGAGTCATCCTAATAACACAGTAAATAATTGTACTTTTGCTTTAAAATAAAACACAAAACAAAACAAAACAAAAAAAAAAAAAAAAAAAACAACCAAGCCAACCAAACTGACATCTTTAGTCATGTCCTCCCTGCTTGGAGTTTTCCTTGTAAGCTTGTGTCTTCGCAACACCCAGTGAATGCTGCCATCACCTCTTACGTGGCACTGCCATGGGAGGTCTCCCAGAGCGAGCCGAGGCGGGGAGCCTGGAAGAAACTAAAGCAGAACGAAGACTTTTGGTAAGAACAAAGGCAGCCCTGCTCCCAGTTCTTGCACAGAAAATAATGTTGGAAGGAATGAGGATGGAAAGAAAAAAAAAAAAATGTATCTTACTTCTCTGACAGGAAGAGAGTGTGGTTATCTTTGAAGTGCACATCTTCTAGGAGGCTTCTTTTGTTTGTCTGTCTGTCTGTGTGTGTTAGAGCGGCTCGTTGGATCTGACTATCTCGTTGTCGTACTCTGGTCTCTCCCTGCTGCTTAAATGATGAGCTTTATCTGAGGAGTTGCCTGCACTTCCCGCATGGATGGAGAATCCATAGCGCAGGAGGGTCTGTGTCCTTGCCAGGACTAGAGCAGTAAGCAAAGTGGAAAAGCATATCAGACGCACGCAGGTCCCATTGCTGGGCCTTTTCCAGCCCCATTTAGCTCTCCCCTGTATTCCCACCCCACTAGAGATTGATTGTAACCCAGTTGCATACCCAAAACCATCAGCTCGAGGCTGGCTGACTGAAGGAGAGGGAAATAAAAAGTATTCTGTTGCTTCTTCTCTGGCAAAACAGGAGTATCAGTCCTGTTCTGGCCGATATTTGTATTCTCTCCCCCTCTCCTATTCCACTTTTGTCTTACTTCATCCAAAGCCTCTCAGATGGAAAAGTAAACCCTTTCATCCTGTCCTCAAGAGAAGCCAGCTGCCCTCGTGGCAATTTGCAGGGCTTTCCTTGGACTCTCTGTATGTCACGTGTATGGGAAGTACAGATTTGCTCACACATATCACTTATAACCTATAAGCAAAGCAAATTTTCTCTAGAGGACAAAAAATATTCCAAAACCTTCAGGTGTGGCCAGATCCTTTTGAGAGGAATATTGGACCAGGACCTTGCTCACCAGCCACTCAGCTTTGCTTGCCTTCTTGGTGGCCCGAGATGACCTTATCACATCAGGGGTGTCTCTAAATCACCAGCCCTCAAGGGTCACTGCCACTGGAAAGAGTCACGGTCCCTCTCCACCAGAACTGGGCAGAAGCCTCAGAATGGATGTTCTGCTTCATCCTGCCTTTACAGGTGACCTGCATGAACCACCCTGGAGATTGCCAGGAGGTTTTATTATCAGCTGTCCCGTAGGGATATTGCTGGGAATATTCCATTCTCTTGCTTCTTCTCCTGGTTCGTTGGCATAAAAAGGTAAAGTGCAATAGAAGAGTGCTGGAGAGATGGTGGCAGATTGCTTTAAGTTAATGGACATGCCTTAGGGGGGGCATCTGCGTTAGCGCGAGGAGACCTGGCTCAGGTTGGATGGCTTCAGAAACCATGACCAAATCTCCCAACAACGTTTCCTGCCCGCATCGGAGCCGGAAATGCCAGAGGTGCACTGCCAGAGAGGACCTGCGGCCGTGTGCCATGGACACCTCAATTCTGCAGATTCACAGAGTGAGGAGGAACTTCGCCGAGCGTGTGAATCACTGGGTGCTTGTCTGAACTGAATTTCCCCATCTCCTGGAAGTTGCCCACCTGACCTGGGGATGTCTTGTTCGTCTGAACTGTCTCCTCTCCCTAGCACTGTTCAGGGGACTCTGCTCTCAACTGTGTGTATCAGTCGTAGAGATGCATCTGTGGGCCTGGACCAGAAGCCTATATCCAAACACCCTAGCAGAGGAAGGGTTGAATTTTGCAGCTCAGGTCCATCTCTGCTTAGAAGAAATCCTCCGGACCGTACAACATAATTAAAAGCAGTTCTCCCCACTGTGATCGATGTCTCAATTTGTTTAACACCAATTAAAGTCTCTGGTTCCTCACTGCTGAAAACGAAAGCCGGTCGTGGCTGTTTGCGATTGGTGGCTTTAAGTAGCAAGTTTAAGGATGTTTCTTTTTTAAATTTTATTTTATTTTTAATTATTGTAAATCATTACCTCATTTTCTGTCAATGAGATTCCTCCATCTTTGAGCATTCTTATCTTGCCATAACTATCATCCTGTGCTAATGGGAAATGGGACGGTCCCTTTTCACAGAGACTATAGGGGTGTTCAATGTCTAGTTTCTTAATAAACACTTTATTTTCTAACGAAACAGCTGCACCAGGCCTCTTCTTTGAAGACAAAATAAATAAATGTTCAGAATGACATGTCCTATAGTCTACTTCTTCATGAAATGGTCCATGTGTGGGGAGTTTGGTTTGTTTTCTTCTTTGGTGGGTGTGGAGGGTGGGATTTACAGTTGTGATGGGAACATTGCTCAGGTGTAGCTCTTGCTTCTGTCACTCCCATCAGGCACAAAGATATTTTCTTGCATGGGAGCTTAGCTGCTAATGATCTCAGCTGACAACCTGTTGGTTTTTGTAGCATAAAATGGTCATATTCTCAGGGACAAGCTGGTACTGCAGGAGATTGTGTCAGAATTTGCCAAGTTTCTATAGTTAGTGGAAAAAGTTTTATTAGAAGCCTTATCTCTCAGGGAGCTTGACAGTAAAAGATTGTTCTGGCTGCAGTGCTTTTCTTTCAGGATATGCTGTTGCTTCGGGTCTCCTTGCTTGGCTGTGGAAACTGACAAAAACCAGCAAAATTGGCTGTTGGGTGTTGGATTGTTGTCCTCTCCTCAGGAACAATTAACTTCATGTTAAGCTCTCAAGGGTGTGTTTGCTGTAGAGGCAGTGGGGTACAGGTGAGCGCTGTGCTCAGGTTCCTCATTAGAAATTCATGTCCAGGTGGTTGGATGCTCCAGGAGAGAGAGGAACTATTCTGCAGTGTGTGGGACTTGGCATGAGGTGTGTCTTAGTAGCTGTGTCTTAGAATTGTTCACAGGAGATGTCACTGATGTAACTTAAAGCTGCTGTGCCAACCTGCAGGTGACAGTGGGCATGAGGACGGGGGTGTGTTTGAGCACATATTGGTGAATGGTGCTGGAACCCTCTTAGAAAACCTGGTGAGAGTTTTGATGAGCAAATTAAAAACATGTTTTCCAGCATCCTTCTGTTCCTATAACTTCCTGGCATGACTTTCAAGCAAATGTCTCAAAATGATGCTGTGGGTGAATTTCCGCATGACCTTCCCTTCTAATGAGTGTGTCTCTAGGAGTGATGGTGCTGTGGTTCACAGGATTAGGTGATGGCTGAGACCTTAACCTTTCCAGGAATGTCTGCAGTGCTCAAGACAAATGTTTGTCTCCTAACATAACCTTACACAAGGGATGAGCAGCTGAGCTGCATTGGATTCCATCCCTGTTTCCTTTTTCTTTCTGAGGTGTGGGAAACAAACATGGGGTTTACAAGCTCTGTCTTTTCTTCTCCACTACTGCAGGGTCTGTTATGAGATTTCACAGCCCAGAAACATTGCAAACAGTGGTTGATTAGCCAATTACTCAGACTGCTGCTATGGTCAGCTTTGGTTCACTTTGCTTTGTGTTTCAGGGCAACTAACTCCTGATGTATGAGTTCCCACAATACTTTTAATGCTGTCAGTTCAAAAGGAGCTGGTTTAACTATGGGCTCTGACAGGCATCACAGAGGGGTTGGGCACTTGTTTCTTCCTGTTCTTTCTTCTTGGTTGTCTCTGTTGCATAATGTACCCGTGTGAAGGCTCCATGTTCTTCGTGACAGCTGGACCATGAGTTGATAATGCTGTGCTGCTCTCTCTCCCCACTCTGGCTTCAAATGACTCTTCAAATAAAGAGTTATTACTGAAGGAGCTTGGGATGCTGGCTTGGCAGGGTGAGGGCAGTGGACATCTAGCAGGAATGATCAGCTCCTCATGAACATTACAACCCTGCCTCCTCAGGTCTTGTAGAGTGTGGAGCCTGTGAATAAGCAGAGAAACAAAGTTTTGGCTCATTGTACTTTGACTCTAAAAAAATGGAGTCATGTTTCTTTTAGTTCCTGCTTCGAGGGAGCACAGTGTGCTTCTGGCACTGTAGCTCTCTCCAGGATGGAATCATTGTGTGGGACCCTGGGCTCAGACTTGCTGCAGGGCAGTGTCTGGTGTGTGGGATGCTGTAGGTCATGATTGGGGTATATTGAGTTTCCACAGCTGCTTATCCACATTGCACTGAGTCCTGATGTTCTTTGCTGCTCTTTTGTTTATTTAGGGATGCTTTTGAGGAGTCATGCCTTCTCTCCCAAGAGGCTTGAGCTTGTTTTGAAGGTAGTGGTTTGGTGTTTCTTTCTACCATCAGGCCTTTGTCCTTTCCCTGTCCTGCTGTCCAGGGAATTCCTGGGATCTGTGGGGAGTCAGAGGAAGCTGCTTCTGCTGATTCAGCAAATGCTCTGCTCTGATTTGTACCCAGAACAAGCTGCAGATCCTCAGGGTTAAGCCTGGCATTAGCAGAGGATAAAGAGGCCTAGACACAGTAGTAAAGCTAAAAACCACGGGTTTGGAGGAGCAGCAGCAGGAGAGCACACAAGAAATCAATGCTGAGTGATTTAATTTTTTTTCCTTAACGTTTGGAAGCACTTCTGGTGCTGTTTGTGCAATGAGTCAAAGAGTCCATATTAACCATGCATTTACCAGTGCCTGCAGAACCTGAGCAGTTGGAAGAAAATTTAACAAACTGTGGGGAAGTGCATACAGCTGCTTTGAAGGTGTGGGTGTAGTTTGGTAGGAGACCTGCCCACTCACAGCTGGAAAAGATGCTTTACCTGGTGAAGCAATGATGTATCTTCTGCTGTTGTGGTGCATTTTGCTTTGCCTTTATCTTTTGTGGTTTCTCCAGTGTTGTCCCCACTACTTTCCTTAAGACAGGCAGGCTCCTTGGTGGCGCCAGCATGTGCTCTGATGCCACAGAGCTAGAATAAATCCCAACCCACACACCAGTAAATAACTGCAGGAGGATTCCTTCGCAAAGAGAAGATGATAGTTTCTCCAGCAGTAAAGCAGAGTGCAACTGCAAGACAGCTACATTTGAATTTTGGTATTATTTTGAACTTGTGAGTGCAATTGCTGACTGATCAGCAGGAATAAATTTTGGTTGTTCTAGACAAAGTGGAGGGATTTGTTCTAAGTGCTGGTTAAATTATTTGCTCTGCTGTTAGTGACTCATTTTGTGATCTGTACCTGATTCCTGCAGAGAAGTTGACTTTTTGTAAGCATTTGTTTATTATTTCAGAGTATTTGGCCTTTTTTTCTCCAAGATTTTGCTTCAAATATTCATGTCGTGTGATGGGTGCTGGTTTTGCTCTTGGGTTGGGTGAGTGAATGTTTCAGACAGGTAGTCAGAAATGTAACATGCAGAGATACCCTTTAGTCATCTGTTATTTGGGGTTGTCCCCAACCCCATGTTTCTTTCTCATATTTTGGGATTAGTACCATCCCGACAGGTCTTTCTGCTGGCAAGAAAAACTGTCATTGCCTGGGCCTCTGGAACAGTTAAGTGCTTGTTTTCAGAGCAAGTAGCTTTCCTGGCTCCAGTCTGAATTCTGGGAGCAGCCTGTGTCTGACCTGTGTGTGGGTTTCCATCCACTGGTGGCAGAGCAGCTGCTGCTGGAGGTCAGGTTCATTCATGAGGAGTCAGGGAGAGCCAGACTGGAGCTGCATTAGGCTCAGTAAACTGCCAGGATGTCTGAATAAACTGATTTTGGCCAGGGCATCATTATCTTAAGTGAGTCAGAGATGTGTCCAGGCTGTTTATTAAGGTAATTGGGAGAGGGAGGGAGGGATGCTTACAGTCCATGGACTGGGCTGCTGAGGTGGTGGAGTATATCTGATACAAGAGACAGGGAGCTCCTGGTCTTGCAAGGACCAGGATATGTCCAAGGCCTGGTCCTGCCAGGATTCAGTCCCTGGTGCCACTGTCAGTCATGTACAGTGACATCATGCTAATGCACATTTCAAACACCACTGATGTGAGCTCACTTGCCAGGATGAAGAGTCATACCTCTGCTCAGGTTTCCTCGTGAGGCCTTGTTGCCTGGCAATTTTAGAGATATTCTGGATCAACAGAGCATTTTGGGTTTGCTGTATCAGTGTCAGGCAATATGTGGGGATGAGAGGAGCAGCTGTGCACGGTCACTTCTTCCTTGATAGTGCCTGGTCCAGCCCCCTGTAGGTTTCTGAAGGTGGCTGCAGGTTTGCTTTGTGCTTCCTGGACACGTTTGTTTATCGGGTGGTCTCAGGGGGTTTGGAAGTTTAAGTGTTTAAGCTCCAGTCATGCTCAGCACTGCTGGAACACCTCCAGAGGTACGAGTCCCCCAAAGCCAGCACATCTCACCACGCACAGACGTTGCAGGCGACTGAGAAGGGCCTCACTTAAAGACAGGTAAGTGTCATTTTTCCTCCTTCTAGGGAGCTACTGTGTGTAATGTGCTGGATTCAGACCTCTAGCAGGAATTATTTTGATGGATCTGCTCTAAATGCATCAATGATAACTGGTTGCATTAGACAGTATCAGTGGGAAACTGTCAGTCCCTGCTCAGGAGAAAGCAGGGGCTCTTCTGGCTGGAAATGCTGCAGATCTGGCACTGTGTGGGAGTGGAAAACCAGAAGAGCCAAGTGCTGCTGGAGGCCGGGGTTAACACCCACGGCTGCTCCTGTTTGGCCACCCGGGTCAGGTGTGGCGAAGGAGGATGCAGCCGGAATGCCAGCAGGTATGGCAGAGCTGTGGGAGGTGTTTGGCATAGCTGCTGACTCCTTTAGAAAACTTGAGAACACAGAACTGCAAGGTGGCTACTTGATGATAGTGCCAGTCTCTCATTTTCATTAGCAATCAGCCAAAAAAAGGCTGTGGTGTGCCTTAACCCTCCTGCCTGGGGCCAGCAGTGCATCCAACACAGAGAGAATGCCTTTTCTGCAGCCATATGACACGCTTGCCACTCAATCCCAACAGAAGATCTTATAGCCATGGCTTCAGAAGAAGGTAACAAAATCCCTGACAGTGTATCTTGGATGAAAGTATCATCCTGTGACTAGACTGAGCTCAGTTTAATCCTGTTAACCTCACAGTGGACTCTTGGGAGTTGGGTAACATTCTCTGTAGGTCCTTAAGCTTCTCTGCATGGCTGTAATGTGTGAAGCATCTCATGTTTTGCCAAATTTCCTTCTCTGGATTCAATGGTGCTGGCATGAACCTAAAAAAAAAAAAAAAAAGGGCAGAATGATATCAATAGCAGTCTCACAAAGGAAAGTGAATATCGCTCACCAAAAAGAGTCATCCTTAGAAAACAAAGAAGACTCCTGAGCATAAAAGATATTGTTATGTACCAAATAGGTAAGGACTGACAAAGTCCCTTCTAAGGAAGATCTCTAAGACTCAAAGAGCAAGGAAATGTGGTGATCATGAGCTGTAGATACAGCACAGACTGAAACCTGGCTCTTTGATCTGAAAGGGCCACTGAAATTAAAGGGCTGCACAGGAATCTATTTGGATGATGCCTTGAAGGGCTGGCTCAACCCTTTGGGGCATGTCTGTGCCCTTAGTTTATAGCACTGTGCTGCTCAGTCTGTCATCCAGCTGGGCTGTTGGTGTGCCAGCACAGGGCGGGAGGCATCCCACAGCTTGCTGGACACGAGCCACTGAGGACTCCAGCCCTCCCTCTCTGAAACCTCTCCACCTCTCGTTTCCCTGTGCTCCCTTCTGAGGAAGAACAGGTCCCCACTGGTTGGAGCTTTCACCAGATCTCACCCAGCCCCATGCTTAGGTTCCTGAACAAGAAACCAGAGGATGGTCATCTCTTCAGTGGGAAAGGAAATGCCTTTGGCATAAGATCCTTGGAGTTGTCCAAAGTGATGTCCTTGTCTGGAGAAGTAAGTAGATGCCTGCTGATCATGATGCAGGGGGGTGTGTATGTTTGTGTTTGTACATGTAGTAGGAATATTCATGTTGGAAAGGTGGTGTTGGATTTCCAAGGGAAGAAACACATTCATTAAATGTGATCCACAGCCCAAGGCAGAGGATTGGAGGTTGGGATAGTAAAGCCTTGAGGGGCTTAGGCTGTGACATGGAGGTAAGTTTTTGCTGCAGCTTCCCCACCTGCAGTTCTGTATAAATGATTTAAGTCCCTCACAGTCCACTGATGGTGTCCATGCACTGGGACTGCCAGCGATGGATGAGAATAGCCTGGCTCTGAGCTGGGGTGATTCCAGACAGCAGCTCTGGAGACCCTCAGCAGCACATCCCTGTGTCCTGGAGACTGAGCTGGGGTGTGTCACAGAGCTCAGCTGCAAGCTCAGAACAGCTGCTTGGGTTTGGGAAGAAACAGGGAGACACAAGGGTCCTTTCCCAAGGGACAACCAAGCCCAAGCGCAGGCAGCACACATGCTGCTCCCTGCTCCCTTAAAACCCCCTGAAAAAAAGACTCTTTGTTCTAGGAGATATAGATTATATATATTTTAAGGCTCCATGAATCATTCATAGCCCAAAGATAAAACTGAGCATCAGAGCCAAGGAAAGGCTGAGGCTGTGAGGCGAAGCAAGGAGCCTTCCATTATGTATTGTGCTCAAACTTGACCTGGCAGTACCTCCTTGAAATCTTGCCTTTGCTTTGGGAAGTCCTCTTTTTCTCCTAAAAATCTGAACTACTCACCTACTTTCAGTAGATAATTGTAGGAAGAGCATAATCAGCTGCTTCCCTTGCTGTGCAGCTTGATGGTTGGCTTTTGAAGAGTTAAAGTGTATGTCCTAGTGAGCATGTGAGAGCACAGTGGGGCTGTCAGGAAAAGCATGGACATATTGGCTTGGAAGGAGAATGAGAGAGTCCTAGGGATGCCATGGGATCAAGCAGGGTTTAAGGATTAACACCTAGTCTGGCAAACAGTGTCAGGTAGGGATTATTGAATGGTTTGGGAAGAGTCTGGGTGTTTTCTGACTGAGCCAAGCACTTCCAGGCTGGCTCAGTGTGGCACAAGCCAGCTGTGAATAAGGGCTCCTGCTCGCTTGTGGTCACTTGGTGGTCAGCATGAAATGAGTTTGTGAGTGTGAGCCTCGTGCCTGGCAGGCAGATGTCCTTAGCTCAGAAAACATCTCTGGTTTCTTGGATGGAAGCAAGTGCTGATTAAATGATGATTAAATCCAGAGTGAGGCTGTATGGCAGTGATTTGTGGTGTCCTGACCTCTTGGCAAAAAGAAATAGCCAACACAACCTGTCTGAACAGCAGCAGAACTCACAGCCAAAGAGTGGAAAGGGAGGAAGAGGGACTGGTTGTTTGGTTTATTTTCTTTGTGCTTTGCTGTTGTTTGTTTGATTCTGTAATCTAAGGGAAGGGCTGGAAGTTGAGCTTTCACTTTATAAGATCATGGTTTTCTTTCCTATATCAGTTGTATTACAGTAAAAATTCATGTTCTGCTTGTCCTGATTAAATGGCAAAATGTTGTACCAGAGCAGCAGGAAACTCTCGTGTTGCTTTGCTATTTCTTTTTTAATTACTGTCACCAATTCATTGGCAAGAGTAATCTTATTGCTCAGGACTGGAGACACCTTCCCTTTCCATTGCTATACAGCCCCAGAGCTTGTAAAATGCACTTTTGGCAGTGAGGTGAAATAAAGAGAACTTCATTTATTTGCTGCATTTCATTTGTGCCAGCACAAGAGCTTATGAGGCCACAGTCTAGCCTAGGTATCTGGTATTGTCCAAGTTAAAAATAACCCCACTTTACTCTGCTCACTCAAAAGTTATTTTTCTCCCAGAACCTTTCAGGGCACTGCTTGGCCAAACAGCAGTGACAGAACTTGGGAGAGAGTGACCAGGGGTGGGGTGGGGTGACAGGCACCCCACAAGGTCAGGTAAGTGGCTGAATCAGAGCAACAGGGCTGGCAGCTGATAGTTAGCAGCAAGCAAGCACCATGACATGCAAGATGTCTGCTGCAAAAACTGGGAGAGAAATGATTTGGAAACGTGCTCTTTCTAAAGTTTTTATTTTTTAATAGAGAAAACCTTTCAGGCCCCTTTTTAATTCATAATAAAGAGCAGGTTGAAAAGAAGGAGAGGGCAAATGAAGACAGTGAGGCTTGCTAACTTCTTTAAAGTTGGAAGGTCACCTTTAAAAATGGATGAATGCAGCATTTGGAAGAAGCTCCAAGGCAGCAGGCCTGGGGTTCAGCACTAGAATAGGAGGCAGAACAAAGATGAAAAGAAGAATCCAGTTGGGATCTAGGAATAGCTGCAGAGCTGCAGATCCCCGTGGTGGACTGGGGTGGAGGCGGTGTTTAAGGGAGCTTCTCTGCTCTCAGAAAGCTGCAGTTGTGCGTGGTGATGTGCTGGGGAAAGTTAAATCTGGAGCTGGACTGCACAGGGCCACATGGACGGGTGCTGGCACTGTGGGAGGAAGATTGGGATCTGGGATAAAATTAAAGCACTGCCTGCCCATTTGCATTCAGGGATGCTGGGTAGCTCTACAGCTGTCTTGCCTGGTTTGGCTGTGTCCCTGCTGAGTTTTGCCCTTTCCTAGGACTCTTCAGAGAGAGGGAAAAGGGTGATCACAGCAGGAATCCTGGTGATGACTTGCTGCTTCCCAGTGCCAGCCCTTCCCACCTTTCCTTGACACAACCTGGGAGCTGTCTGGTGGGAACAGGACACAAGGGGAGGAGTGGGGACTGCATTGAGTGACCCTGGTGCTGCTCTCAGCTGTGTCTGCCCTGGGCAGAAGTTCCCTGTGTCAGGGGACCAGTTCTTAGGATTCACCTAAGAGCTGAAAACATTTCATATTTAAGCAATTGCCTGTCTTTCCCTCTGAGCCAAGAGGCAGGGGCATCAGACACATGCTATCTATTGCTTATTAAGTGGTTTAACAAGCCCAGCTAATTACAATGTACTCAAGGATTTTGTAGCTTATGAAGGCAGTCCCTGTTTGTTTGTGTCAGTGCTTTAATACATTAATACACCAATTAAGCCTCAGGAGGTGTGTGTGCTCACACAGCTTTACATATGGGGAGGCATGTTGATGGTTTTCATGTCAGCTGGGGCTTCTCTGGCTGTTACAGCTCCAGCTCTGAAGGGATGTTTGTGGTTTTGCACTCAGCCTTGTCACTGGAGGGACATGCATCCCCTACATAAAAACATTGTTCTCCCTGCCCAGAAATATGTTGTTTTACATGACTCAGGCAGACACGGGCACTCTGTTGTTAAGGTTTCCTTCTCTCAGACAGGCCTTGGAGAGTTTCTCGGTCTCTTTCCTTCTCAGTGCTGATGATACAGGCAATTTGTGCCTGAACGTGCTGTCTTCTCTGCCTCAGTTAGTCCTGAGAGGTCAGCAGTGGGAGGTGCTGCCTGTGACACAAGCATTTGTTTGCAAAGGGCCCAGCACATTCATTAAGCCACACGGTAACGAGCAATAATCAGTGCACAAGACAGTGCCCAGCGTGAGCCAGTGCAGGATGGCTGGAGCAGGCAGCGAGGGTCAGAGGTAAAAGCCTCCTCAGTGCACTCACAGCTCAATGAAAAGAAAGCAGTCATGGGGGGAGGAGAAGGAGAAATGACAGATTAAGGGAAATTGAGCAACTGTAATAAATACACTTGAAATTGAAGTGATTATATTCCCTGTGGAGCTGAAGTGCTGAGGAGGGTCTGCAGAAAGGGCAGCCACACAAAACCAGTGGCCTTTTGGAGAGCTGGCTTACAGGGAATGCAAAATGAGTGGAAGAAAGCTGGCTGGGCTTTAATGCAGGTCTTTCAGACGCAGTTGGGAAGGCTGCCCTAAACATTCAGTCTAGTAAAAATAAAGATAATAGAAGGCAGGATGATGGGACTGACATACACCAGGCTGGCTAAGCCAGAGACTGGAACCATAATGGAGCACTGCTGAAGTATCACAATGAAAGGAGAGGGGAGGAAGAAGAAGGCAGGAGAAAACAAAGGGGTGGAAAGCAGCAGCCACACAGATGCTGAGGGTGTATTTCAGGCAGGGAAGTCCTTTTTCACATAAGCATCTCAGAGACAACAAAACTGGCCTCATATCAAGGAGGGATTTGGAGTTTTGAGGAAAACAGGGATCTGGTACAGAGGATATGGAGAAGAAAGTGTTTATCTTGAGAGTGATATATGGAGAATTTACACTGATGACAGAACAAAAGCCAGCCTGAATCAGCAATAAGAGGAGAGAAAGATTATTAAATATTTTTCATCTGCCAAAATTGCATCCAACTTTATGGGGGATGAAGAATTCATATCAGTGACCAGCTGTTCAAGGGCATGGGACCAGGTGAGCATCCTCTACAGATGGAGAGCACATCCTGAGGGTATGCACACAACTTGCCCAGCTCTTTGCTGGCATTTTAATTTGCCTGTTTAAAATTGGGCAGATGGATGAGAGTTGGAAAGTGGTGGCCAGTGGAAAGTGGTTGGAGAGTGGTAATGGGGACAAGAGACAAACCAGTGAGTTTGGTGTTTGCTCTGGGAAATTCTTGGGAATCTTCTTAAACTTTAAAGGATGTCGTGGGAGAACACCTGGAAAGCAACGCTCTGTGAAGGCCAAAGTAATGTGCCTTGAAGGAGTGGGAGGTCACACTGAACTAATCCTGAGGAGCTCACTGCCACCATATCTGAGGGAAATTCAGTGGATATAGTACTCTGAGGTGTTCCACAAGTGTGTGACAAGGACCAGCATCTGAAATTAATGACTAGGGGTAGAAGCATTGACAAATGCATTGACAAAACAAAGAACCTGTGTAGAAATCTGCCCTAAGAGCAAGAGACAGAAAAGAGTTGTTGCTAAAAGTGTTTCCAATTGGAAAGAGGTAGAAAGTGATGTGTCCTGGAAGTCACTGTTAATCACCTGTGTTTTTCTTGATGTCTGCTAATGATCTGGAAGAAAATGCTGAAGGCAGGAACCAGAGTCCTCTCTGCTGTAGCATCATGGACTGAGGAGTTTTTCACCAGCATGGACTATGCTCAAGGTCCCAAACATAGCCAGAGCCTCTCCTGATTTGGGATGTGTTTGAGAGAGGAATCCCTAGAGAGAGAAAAGAAGCAGAGAGAGAGACACTGCAATTTATGCCACAGAGAAACAGCACTATCCATTAAGAAAGGATAAATGAAGCAAACTGGGCAGCGTAGGAATTTTTTGTTCATTGAACTCTTTCCAGAAATGAAGATGTGATTTTTAAAAGCTCGGTAATTATTCATTCCTTCATTATTTTTTATTTTTTTCTTCTCTCTCTACAATTCCAGTTTCTAGTTTGGAGACCTCAGATGACTTGATGTGAGCTCTGTTTGCAGGAGAATTGCAGCCTGGCTGTGTAAATGCAAGTCTGAGTGAAGTTTTGAACTCTGGGTGCTCATATGCACTCAGATATTGATCTGGTTATGTTTTCCCACTACCTGCTTTAAAAAATCTCTGCCCTGGGAAAAGGTTAAAAGACTTGATTTAAACTCTGATTGATAAAGAAAAGACTTCAAGGTGACCTTTTCAATACAGGCTGAATTTTGGGTCACTTTCCAAGCTCAGATTGCAATAAGGAAACAGGATTTGTAGGGAGATTGATGGATTGGATTAGTGGCCTCTCATTTTGCCATGTTACCATCCCAATATCTGACGCTGGTCCTTCAATTAAAGCAGTTCAGGAACGCAACATATATAGTCTTGTTCAAGGTATTTTTGGATGAAATGAGACCTGTCCTAGGCTAGTGAGGAGAAACAGCTTAAGGTATTGAAGATCTTTCCACCATTATACCCCACTCAGTGCTCTGCAGCATCACCCACATATATTCATCTACAAATTGCTGTTGCCAGCTTTGGGAAGTTCTTTTTATGCCTCTGCATCCTCAAGTAATTGAAAAACAGTATTACTCTTTCCCACCTTCCCCAGAAATCTTGCTGATTTTGGTCCTTTCCACTAGCAGTATGTTCTTGCTGTAAAACTTCATAATACACATTTAAATTTAAGCTGTTAAGCCATATATGATATATATAAAAAGTATATATGTGTGTGTATATATATATATATAAAATATCTTGGTTTTGTAGCTGAAGATCCTCATAGGTTGCTTTCCCCATGTGCCTTGAATACCAACTTAATCATCCAGTCTTCAAACAGAGTTCAGTTAAAGCTGAACATGCACCCTTTCACCATCTGCAATTATGTATGTCTTCTGAGGCTACCAGCACTGCAGAATGTTTCCTTGAGTCTCACCAGGGCCTTTAAGAAGAATTAACTGGGTATATTTCCTCTGGTGCAGACACTGATGTTTGGCCACAGGAGAAATCTGTAGGATTCTTTTTTTCCCCCTCTGGCATTCATTGAAATTTGTGCTGGATTTTGTGAAAACTCACCCCAACCATCTGGCTCATAATCGTGTGAGGCACTGCTGAAGGATGACAGACAGAAAAATGGACAATATATATTGTTTTATCACCCTGTGTTCTCCCCGTGCTGGGAGTGTCAGAGACAATAAGCCAGGATGGATTCTCCTTTATAAGCACAATAAGGGACACAGTGAAGCAGTGCCATCAGGGAAGGAACCTCTAACAGGAGCATGTGGTTCCTTAAACAGTGCTGACCTCCTGGTGATGAGGGATTTTCAAGGCCCAACCCAAGGAGACCTATTTCTGGTTCACCTCTCACTGCTCAAAGAGGTTTGTTTGTGCCAAGGAGAGGAAGGTGGTGCTGGCTGGACAGTGCTTCTGCACAGTCAGTGCCTGGGGAACAAGCTGGATCCCATCATGGAACAGCTTTGGAGTCAATGCATGGCTGAGCCGCTGCCTTTAGGGATCCTCTTCTGCAGGATGGACCCACGGTGCTGGTGGGCTCCTTTCTCTCATCTAGAGCTGCTCTGCTGTTATTCCCCTCTTTTTTTTTTCCTACAGCAAGGGGAACCTTGGAGGAAAAGTGGATTCTCTTGGTGTGCAGCCTCACAGGAGCACCAGCACAAAATTCGTTGCTACTTGTGACTCAGGCACAGGCCAAAGGAGCACAATCATGCACAGACCTGGAGGGTTAAATGAGGACCAGCTGCTCTCCCCATCAGATTAATAATTCCTTTGTATGATCCTCCTCCTCTTTATCCCTCTCTGCATAACTTGCTGCCTCTTAACAATAGCCTAAATCACCCAAACCACAGTAATTTTAGAGCCCAGCAGGCAGAGCTGTCTCACATTACTCCTCCTTCAGGGGTTTCCTTCTGCAGGAGGAGCTGGTGAGATGGAAAAAGGGATGTGCAGACAGAACAAGCAGGGAGAAAGCCAAGGAAACCTCAGGCAGAAGCAAAGACAGAGCAAGGTCCATTTGGGGTGTTAGGAAAACATGGATCTGAGGGAACACCTCGTCGAGCCACAGACATAAAAACACCTCCTGTGTCAGTCCTGTGAGAAAGGGAGTCAGAGGAGGTGGGAAGGAAGGAGAGAGATGGAAACTGGGCAAACTAGAGAGAGACTTTCTAACAAAATCATAACTTGAGCCTGAGGTCTGTCTCTCAACACCTCATGTTTTTGCTCCGTATGGCCTCACTTCTGGAATTTTCTTGTTCCATGGGTTTGGCTGCATTAGCCACTTGTTTAATGACCACCAAGCAAAGTTGTTGGTGGGAAAATGACTGGGCATGGGGCAAGAAGTGATATAACTACCTGGAGTTTACAGACACAAAAAAAAAAAAAAAAAAAAGAGATTATGCTACATTTCTTTCAAATTGTTCTTTTCCTTTTTTTCTTTGTGATGATGGCGAGGACAGCAACAATCAGAAGCACTTCCAACCTGCCTGGAGCTCTAGCTGGAAAATGCAGAACACAAGGCCCTTTCACCAAATTTTCTGCTTTGAGACAGTCCAAGAATTCTGTCACAACAGATTTTTCTGAAAGTCTTTATGCAGTTCCACATCTGGAGGAAACTGCACTTTGTCTAAAAATACTTCTTCATTTTGCACCCAGCTTTGGGGTCAGTTCTTGTTCTGTACTTTGCAATGGAGATCACAGTTTTAGTCTAAACCACTTCCAAACCATACCTCTTTCTTTAGTGCCACCCTTCTAATAGTCACATATTTTCCAGAACATATTCAATATATCTGGAATTTTTTAGCAATTATGGTGTGGGATAGATCCTTCAAACTGTGAATCAGGGCAGCGACTGAACAACACTGAAACAGTAGTATCAAAACTCCCTAAATACTCAGAATTACGAGGAAAAGCTTAATGCTGTGACCTGAACCCTGTGCTGCAATATCTGCATGGGTGTGCAAGCACACTGCAGCATGTCACAGAGGTTGATGGCTGCGATGGGAATGACACCAGCAAGATCTGGCTGCTGAGGCCAAAAATGGCAATGATTGCCCAGGGGATGTCTGTGGGGGTCAGCACTGGCTGGGCTGAGCTCTGCTGGTACCTTTTGGAGGGAGCAGTGGTGGTGCCTGGGACTCTTGTGTCTGCTTGGGGTGAGAGGGAATGCAGTCTAATCAAGGCTGTTGCAAAAATGAGGGAGATTTTCAGTGCTGCTCCCAAATTAAGGAGTGTGAGGAAGAGCCAGTGCAGGGATGAGGGCTGGGAGAAAGGCTCATGTGGCAGCAGTTAAGCCAGCCCTGTGTGGCATCTTCCTGCTGGGACACTGTGGGGGTGGCTGAGGACAGCCAAGGCCAAAGCTCGGGCTGAGTTCACTGCGAGCAAACTCCTTCCTTCAAAGGATCCAGGAACTAATTTCTGGCCCTGCAGCAGCTCAGCCATGGAGGGGCTGCTGCCTGCACCAGGCCCTGGAGCCTGCTCCATCTCTGAGTGGAGCTCTGTCTGGGGAAATGTGAGGCCTGGAGCCTGCTCCATCTCTGAGTGGAGCTCTGTCTGGGGAAATGTGAGGCCTGGAGCCTGCTCCATCTCTGCAGTGGAGCTCTGTCTGGGGAAATGTGAGTCTCGAGGCTGCTGAAAGCAGGTTCTGCCGGGCTCCTGGCCCTGCTGTAGCAGGCAGAGCTGTGCAGTCAGCTCCCAGGCTGGGGCAGTCCATAGCCCTGAGCCCCTGTGGCTCGGGGGTGGAAGGTAAGCCTCTGTGTCCCTGCTGGGAGACATTCTCCAAGCTGCCAGGCTGCTGCTGAGTCCCAGTCACTGCCCACTTTCTTGTGATTATCCACCTCTGCAATAGGATGCTGTTAAGTGTCTGATTACTGTGTTGTTAAAGCCTTAAGCCTGAAATCTGACTATCACGTGGTCCCTGGAGGTGCAGCCAATCCCCCTCCAATCCTCCACCAGTAATCCTTCCTTTCCCTTAGAAAAATAGAGAAACAGAAAGACAAGTGGTATCTGTCTGCAGCAGCACTTTCCAATCAAGTGAAAACTAGCTGGAAAATCAAATCAGCTGGTAAGTTGCTGCAAAACACAGCTCTATCTCCTTAAAATCTCCTGTTTTGAAGGGATGAGCTGAACAGCAATAGCTGCTGATGTAAAACAAACCATTATGCCTCCTATCTCCTCTCCGAGCCCCCCTCCCTGCAGACGCATGAGTCTGAAGGAGGCAGATGCTCTCTGAAGACTATTTTCCTCTGTTAAATAAATTCACTTTCAAATAATGTGTAATTAAATGTGTGGTATTGAATTAATGTTTTATTCTGAGTGCTTTGGCAGCAGGGGACCTAGGGGCCTGGCTGGTGGAAAGAAAACATGCTCACCAGAAAGATTCTCTTCTCCTCTCTCTTTCCCTTTTCCTCCCACCCTGCCAAGAATCCCAGTCCCTGTTTCCAAGAGCTGCTGGAGTGTATCAATGAGTTGGTGAGGATGATGCTTTGTGTAAGATCCCTGTTGTGATACGTTGTCATGGGGCTCTTGGGCATTTCACCCAGTGCAAGGACCTCTGCAGCCCACTCATTTCCCCCTCTACCCATGTCCTGATATTCTTAGTCTTCATCCTCAGAAGATGCCAGCTGTCTGCTAACCTTGTATACAAAAAGCAGAGTCCAAGTGTCCCCTCAGGATGAGAAGCTGGTGCTGGATGTCTAAGGAGACAGAAGTGCTGAAGCTGGAAAGGCAGTTTATCCTTCCAGCCTTGTGTCAGCCAGAAATTGAGAAGGTGCAGACAATGTTGGGAATCATTGGATGGTCTTTAAGCCTTTTGCCTGGAATATTAGGTTTTANGTGCAGACAATGTTGGGAATCATTAAGCCTTTTTCCTGGAATGTTAGTAAGGTTTTGGTCTCATCAGCAGTGTTTTGTGTTCCCCTGGGAGGCAGCTGAGGAGGAGTTGGTGCATGCAGAGACATTGGGAAGCACAGGGTGAACCTGTCCCCAGGCTTTGTAGAGGTGACAGTAGCAAGGGGGACCAGAGTGACTGTCTTAACCTGAGAGGATCTTGAAATGTGTCTTGAGCACAAGCAGATTAAGCAGAGACTGTGGTGGGGCACAGCTGGGAACCCATTTACAGCTGCCTGCTGCCTAACCCAAACCCTGGTGGCCACAGGGAGCCTTGGGAGCATTGGGTTTCTTTTGGTAAAATCTTCAAGGTCTCCATACTAAAGGACATTTTAATTATTGACAACAGCTCAGGTGAAGAGATTTACCTTGTTGGATCAAGGGAAGGTCCTGTTGATATGAACTCTTGCTTGAGTAATTCCAGAAAGTCATAAACCAGCAGGAAGAGGAGGAGGAGGTGGGTTCTGACTCAGTGGGCAAGAGCCCACTGCTGTGCAAGACATGGATGTGCTGAAGGGTTCTTTCATTTGCTGCTGTGGTCATTGTCAGGCTTGGGGTGATGCTCAGAATCCTTCCTCTTGCTTTATCTCCTTTTGTTTAGATCTCCCCAGGATAACTTGGTTCTGCAGTTGGTTCTGCAGGACTACGCAGTGTTGTGCTTCCTGGCTGAGGCTGCTCAGCACCCAGTAGCTGTGGGACACTTTGTATCGCTCTCTTCATAAAATAATTGCTAAGTGGTTTGTACTCAGATTTATGGGACTGAAATGGCTTGAAGTTGTGTGTTTTTTTTTAATAGGAATGTCAGGTGGTTTAAGGTGAGAGAAAAGTTTTTGCTTAAAAAGTGAGTGTGGAATGGTGCTGAGTGCATTCTAACTTTACTATTTTTCAGATTTTTTTTCCATGAAGTAAATGAGAATTTTCTTTGGTTTGGGTTTAAACTTTGCAGGTATGTCACACCAGGTAATGTCACCTGCTTCCAGGTGGTTGTCAGGGTGTTTTGGTGAGGGAGCCTGGCGGGCTCTGGAGCTGCTTCTGATGAGTTGCTGGTTTAAGGGGTGCTTGTGCTTTGCCTTTCTATCAGCTCTTTTACACACACACCACACACATACACGCAAAAACTCTCTTTCCATTTCCCTTCAGCTCCAAGAGCACTGTACATGTGCACTCTTGTTGTTGGTGGTCCCCGTGTGGCTGCTTTTGGAGCTGGTGCTGCAGCTCGGACGGTGCTAATCCAGTCACTGGATTAGCTGCAAGTCACACCCCTCTGTGGAGCTTGAGGGCTGTTCTGCAACATCTCTCCCTCAAATCAGGGCTGGCTGGAGTCAGTTGAAGGCTGAAAGGCAGCGCTTTGGGTCAGGGCTTCCTCTCCATCTGCTATTGCAGCAGCAAAAGCTAGAGGAGCTGGTGATGTCCTGATTACCAGAGGTATGCTTGGAAATGGTGGATGTCAGGTATTTCCAAAGCATCAGAGATCTGGCATGCAGAGGTTGCTCCTCTCCTGTTTTCCTGAGCTCAATTGCACTGAACTTTAGCTCCTGGTGTAGATTGGTATAACTGGATCATTCTTTTAGCCAAGATTGTCCAGCTAAATGCGTCAAGGCCTGTTATTTTTTACCAAGGTCCATTTAGCAGCATGTAGTGCATTAGCTCTGGGTCTGCTGGGTCAGCTGAGCAATAAAGCCTCCTTCCCACCTGGGAGCTGCACTCATGCCTTGTGCTGCTCCCAAGGAATGAAGCGGATGGTAAGAAAATGAAAAGAACTGCAGAAACATAAAATAGCTTTCTCTTAAGGTTTTTATGAAGGAGTATGATCGTAAACGGAGCTGGAGGCTGTGGTTGCTCCACCATGTTCCCAAAGATTCAGATATGCTTTACATAAATCTCTATGATTTGTGTCAGGCCTGCTTGGTGCTTATAATCATGACTTTTTTGAGTCCAAGTCCTTGAAGGGTCCCTTACAGAGGAACTTGGCAAGGAACCAGTGTCTGGGCACCGTGCCGAGTTGCTGGAACGTGTACCTGGGCCCTTTCCCAGAGGTGGCTCATGTCAGAGCTGGGAGAGAAGCCACCAGAAGTGAAGGGCTACCTACTTGGAGTCCAGGCAGAGATAAGAAACAGCTTGTTTATGTCTCCATTTTTTAAAATGATGTGGGACTGATTCTCCCTTTGTTTACATGTACTTCACAGCAGTCCATGATTGAAATCAATATCCTTCATTGACTTTGATGGATTTGCACCAGGTGAGGAGGGAGACTGGGGCTCTGTGCAGCCTGCCTATGTGTTATGTTCTCTCTCTATGACACAAATCTGTGAGAAAATGCCTTGCCAGCCCTCCAGTGGCAGGGCTTTTTAATCTGGTCCTGCCCGATGCACGAGCTCTGCTCTGATCGGGTACATTGGGTAACTCATCGAGTTTGGTTCCCATCCAGGCTGTGATTGACTGCCTGACATGAAGGGCTCTCTGCTTGCTACTTACATGTGGTGGTGACAAGATTTCCAGTGTAAATTGTAAGCTTTGTTTATTTGATTTTAATTGTGGCGGAGCAGCGGAGCTGTGCAGCATTTATTCACAAGAGTTATTCCAGCAGTGTTGAGGAAGAAATGAATGAATCACATTGACTAAGTGAGAACTTTGCTACCTTTTTGTGGACAACTTAAGTAGAAAGAAAAGAGACAATTCTTTGGCATAAATTAGTTGTTACAGCAAATGACTCAGCCACTGCTGAAAAATGTCATTGTTGTTATCATTTATAAAGCGCTGTTGATGCAAATGAGGCATTAGAAGCTGATGAAAACCAAGAGCATATCTACAAAGAGCCCAGGATCAGACTCAAATCAGGATACCCTAGAAACAGATCTATAATAAGTCAGGTTTAAAACAGGGCTTGAACAGGAAGAGGGGCAAAAAATAGAGAAGAAGAAAAAGAGCGAAGAAATGCCATGATGTGAAAAAGCAAAGGGAGGGAGGAGCTGGTGATGGAGAGGTGCAGGAAAGGGCCTACCTTTAGAGAAAACAGGGTCACATGTTGGGGGGAGAAGAAAAATTTATAGAAAATTGATATTGGTCTTTTCTAGGCTAAAAGAGGAAATTTCTGATAAAGAGGGCAGCAAAAGTAAAAAGGGAAATGTCTATAATTTTGGTCTATTCCACTAGCAAGCTACAGGTTGTTTGTGAATTAATAGTCCAGGGTCAGGAAACCCACTAGAAATACAAGAAGACTGCTCACTGTTTGGGAGTTTGAAAGAAGATGTGAGGAATTAATTGAAATTAATTAATTTAACAATTGAAATTGACGTGGTGTAAATGATCCAGGAGTAGTAGTTTTGCAGTTTGCTCTAACTTAACTACTGGCACTGCTCATGGTTTACTCTGGAGATTGATTTGTCCATTTTCCTCCCACTGTAGCCATCTGTGTCCAAACACAATCATGTGCATTCAGGTTTCAAGAGTATTAGCAAACCATGGTTTCAAAGATGCTGGTTGTGATGGGAATTTGAAATGCAGAATTTGCCATGTCACTGAACCCATCTCTTCTTCATCTGATGCCCAGGACTGATTTAGAAATGAGACAGTAATTGGAAAATTAGATTCATGAAATGTACTCATACAACTTCCCAATAACTGCTCATGTGATTGAAAAGTGGTGGTTATTCAAAACAAGGTGTTTCCATTGCACACAGTCTATTACCAGCTCCATATGCTCTACCTGGAATTTGGAGGTTGAGTCAGGGTCTTTTTGTCTTGACCTTGCCTTAAGACAGAGAGACTCTGAAATATGAGAGTAAAAGATGAGAGAAGAATAATTGAATCTGTGATGTAAGTGGAAGAGTTCTGACTTTTCCAGGCTCTATCACAAGGACCAGTGCAGAGTGACCCATCAGGACATGGTAGACTGATGTGTGAGGAAAGCAGAATTAATCTTGTTCCCTCTTCTTCTTCTTCTTCCCCAGTATCCCATGGCTTTGTTGGGTTCACAAGTTTAGCAAACTAGAAGTTGTTTGTCTCGAGGAGAGGAACAGACTTGACTAAGGACACATGGGAGCAAGTGATGGGGAGGAAGAAGTTTCTGGTTTCAGACAGCCACTTTTCTGACTAAATTCACTTTAAGCACAGATCAAGTAATCTGTCCTGCAAAAGGTTCAGAGGTGGTTAGGTAAAGATCCCTTTGCAGATCCAAAGCTGCCATCCTTCTGCCTTGGCTCTTCCAGAGAAAGGGAAACTTTCTGTTTTGGAGACCATGTGTGAAAGTGGGTCCCAAACTTACTGTTGTTAATGCTCTAACTTACCCCCATGCTGCCATCATTGAGCTAAAGTCATGGGCCATTTCCAACCAGCTGCAAGTCAGGTGCTTTCTGATGTGGTTAATGGGCTATTCAGAACAACAGTGAAGGCAAAAGTTTGAAGCACCTTCTCTGTGTGTTAAATCTTGATCAACAAGAAGGAAGGGTGGGAATCTGCCCAACTTTTCTTCTGTGTCATGAAAAAATATACTGATCCCAAACTAAAGACTGGAAGATGTTTCATTGTAAAGTGGAATTACTTCAGTGTCAGGCACTGACATCCTTCCTGTAGGTACAGCATGGCTTTGAATGAGTTCACATCATGCTGTCAATTCTGCTTATTTTCCTGTCAGGTCTTGCTGTGGCTTCTGCATAGGATCTTCTTATGAATTGTCTTGTTGTCTTGTTTTTATAAGTAAATGGTACATGGGGAGGCAAAAAATAAAAAGAGTGGTACTTAGGGAGAGGCAGTTTGCATACACCTTGTCTACAGGGCTGACTGCAGCACAGCCGAGACAGATTAGCACAGCACTGCCTGCCTAAAACAAATAAACACCAGCTGTTTATCAGACAGGGCTCGGCTTCCTCCAGGAGGAGGTAAACAGATTTATGCAGATGAACCTCTGAGGTGCCCTTGCAGCACAGCATCTTTCATGGCTATTTGGCCTTCCTCATGAGTTACGGCCAGGATGGGCGAGCGCAGAGGTGCAAGGTGAGCACAAAAACACCGCTGGCCACACCGTGCCGCGGGGGTTTGTCACTGCCTTGTGGTTAAACCTGTATTTTATAGTGGGTTAGAATTAATCATGGTGCTGATCTCGCCGTGAAGGGAAAAATTTGATCTAAACTTCACTACTTTAGGCCTCCAGCATGTGGAAAAGCAATTTATTATAACTCGCTTATTATTCCATTTGTGCCTAAAATACTATGAAGCAAAATTTATGGCTATTTGAGGTTGAGAGAAATTGCAATCAGCAAATGTACTTTTCTGATTCTACGTTAAGATTGTCCAGTTGCTGTCAAACTATTTAACTTCATGACCCTTTTATTTTTATAACCACCCAAGTTAACTTTCAATCCAACAGTGCTACACAAGTCCACTACTGCAAAAGGATTGCTTCTCCCTCAATTCAACTCTGTCTGCCACAATACCACATTTAATTCTTCATATAAATTTCCTCTGAAACTTCTCAGGTGACTCTTAACAGCTAGCTGTAAAATCTGGTCTCGGTGACAGATGGGATATTATTTTAATAATATAGATGTAATTACACAGTTTGGATGCCAGCTCTCAGAAATGTCTGATAATTTATTAAGATGCTTTGAGAGGAAAAATTGGGAGCTGAAAGTTTTGGGCAATACCCTGGAGAGTTTAGAAAGAGAGGTTTGCCTCAGTTCTCATGGTGTTACTCATCAGAAGTGTAAAAATTCTTAAATAGTATTGCTGGTTTTTCTGAGACTATTTCCTATTTAACTTCATGTCACACCAAATGGGACAATCCTATTGTAATTGCTACATTTTTGAGTTTTTAAAAATATCCTTGGGCTCCTCTTAGTACAAGATCATTCCTCACAGCTTTCTCGATTGCTGCTATTTGGGAGACCAAGAATGCAAATATGTGGTTTGTCAATACAGTAAAACCAAGGTAATGTAGTGATGAGTGCTATCGAAATGCTTGCCAAGCCAAAGAGGATAAACCCCTTTTCCTCTGCTCTATTAAGTAAATTGGTGCCATTTGAGCTTTTCTTATATTAGGAGTTTCCTCACCCAAGTGCATTGCTTTACATTTCAACACGTTATAGCTCAGATTTCTCCAGGTACTCCTTAAACACTCAGCTAAACCAGGTGGAGAAGGCAAAATCCACATATGATTTGTTCTCCCTGGCTGCCACTGCAGGTTTAAAACCAAAGTCATTTTGGATGTGCCTACCAACCTGTGTCTTAATGTTACTAATATTATTAATATTGGTAAGAAACAGTTTTCAGCCTATTGAACAATTAAGAAAGGTCAATGGGAATTCCCAGAGAGGTGTCTTTCATTACAAGGCCCATTGCTTGTGCAATCTTGCAGCATCCATCTTCCCAAGCAGCCAAGGGCCCAGAGATGGCAGCTCCATAAACCTGCCTCTGAGCTCCTAATTAAAAAGCTTAATTGCACGAAAGCCATTAGGATGCTTGTGTTCCATTGGCTTTTTGATGCATTAAGTGGTCCCTATGTTGTTGTCAGGCCTGTGACCCCTCAGGTTGATACAGGTGCCCGCTCGGGTGCCTGGGTGGCAGGAGCTGGTGGCAGATTGTCATGTGTCCCTGCAGCCAGTCTGAAACCCAGACTTAGTCACTTCCACCTCCTTCATCTGCAGTGCCCCAAGGGAAAC
Organism: Ploceus nigricollis; assembly: GCA_013399945.1. NCBI lineage: Eukaryota > Metazoa > Chordata > Aves > Passeriformes > Ploceidae > Ploceus > Ploceus nigricollis. The sequence continues at coordinate 2,183,114 of VXBC01010008.1, read as the reverse complement.
ACACCTAATCTAAGGGACACATACCTTTACAGCTCCTGTGGCACAAGGAAGAGATGAAAAAGGATCAAAAGTTGTCCAGTTTATGAGCAAATAGATTCAGGGTTATGAACATCCCATGGGAGTGGAAAGAGGGAACTGTCCCACATAATGCCTCTGCTTGAGGAGACCTCTCATACATCAGCTTTTGCTGACTGGGCACTGGAGAAGAGTGCACAGCTCTCCACTGGCCTGTCATGACCCTCAGGCTGGAGCTGGGAGTGCTCTGTGCTGCCACAGTTCTCATAGTGATGGAAAGCTGCCCTGAAGGACAGTTCACAGAGATGAAGTTTTGAGTGCTGTCCCTTCAGAAAATGCTGTGGTGGCTATGCATCTCTAACTGCTTCTACAGTTCATTCCAAGCATTAAAAACCCCCCTTTTTTTTATTGCTGAGGAGTTCTAGGGGTGCTGTGATGCCAGAAAGGTGCTTAGAGGTTTGCTGTGCCTTAGTGCTGTCCTCAGAAGAGAGCAAGCTCTCCCAGCAACCCGTGGCATTTAATGATGACACAGAGTCAGTGGATATCCCTTAGTCACTAACCTGCCCCTGTAGGTGCCTGGTATCTGGGCAGATTTAATCCTCAGGAACGACCTGTTAGCTGAGCAAACCACTTTCCATTGGCCTCTGTACCTCTGGTAAATTAAAGCTACTGCTCTTGTGATTCTTCCTGAATCCTCAGCTGCTATTCTCTGGGAGTCCTCGCTGTCCTAAACGTCAGTGGAAAGGATCATTGAAACTAATGGGTTCAGTTCATCTGTTGTGCCAGCGATGATATCCTCGGATGACCTTCTTTCCGAAGGAACAGTCGTGTAGGGGAAGCCTGCAGGGTCAGGGTCCTGCTGTGGGGCAGTACTCAGCACCTCCAGCCAGCTTCTGCTAATGCCCTAAGGAGCATGGGGGTCACTGGTCCTCCTCCTCCTGGGAATGTTTTGACTTACCAAGCTTCAGCCTCAAAAATCTGTCGTGTTTGAGTTTAAACTAATCCCAGCTGAAATGCAAAACTCAACAGGATCTTCTAATCCCACATGGCCTTTCATTGGAAGGATGTGACCTTTGCTACACCTCACAGGAGATGGATTATTTCCAGGATCATTCAAAAGAGATTCATGTCTTTGTAGCAGAATTTGCCCCGAAGGTTCCTCTCCCTGAGGACAAGCTTGCCATGAGCTTGTCATGAGAACTGATAAACCTAAGTACTTTCCTCACAGATGTTTTGCATGAGACTAACTCCATCACAGAGATGGCTGCGTTCTGTGGGTGGGTAAAAAGATCCCCGTAGATATTTTTGCGAAGCAATTTCAGTTCCCTTGCAGCTTGCAAGAAAATTGAATTAGTTGTTTTCCATTCGCTGAATTAACCCTGATTCATTCTTCCCTCAACCCTCTCCCTCTCCCTCCCCTCCCTCCAACAGATGTCCAGCATATTAAGAGGAGAGACATCGTTTTGAAGAGGGAGCTGGGAGAAGGTGCCTTTGGGAAGGTGTTCTTGGCCGAGTGTTACAACCTCAGCCCCACCAACGACAAAATGCTGGTGGCAGTGAAGGTAAATGCCAAGGGCAAACGGCAGAGAGTAGGGCAGGGGCTGGCCAGTGAAGGGAGACTGGATGAGCCTGTGTGGGAAAGGGAAGCAGGGGAGGGCTGGGGGCCAGGGGTGGAGATTTATCTGATGCCGGAGATTGTGGTAAATCCACTTAGTCACACCAAGTTTCAGTGTTTCGCTTCAAGGTTGTCTGTTCTCACCAGTGCCAAAGCCTCCCTTCCTGCTGACACAGCCAGGAGACAGACAGGGAAAAGAGGCTGGTCTGGGAGCTGTGAGCTCCTCTGCAGCTGCAGCAGCACAGTGTGGATCCAACTCCCTCCAGCAGGCACTGTGGCCCTGCTCCTCCTGGATTTTATCTTTTTGTGTAACATGCAGAAGCTGAAACATAAAAAGGCCTCAGCAGAAATGAGCAATGAAAGCTAAGCATGATGAGCCAATTTTCTGGGATCAATTTGCTGCAAGATGGGCAAAGCAACTCGGCTCAGCTCCACTCTGCTCCTGCTTGCCTAGCCACAGGTTGCTCCTGTTTTGGGTGTTTTAAGCCAACACGAGTTCAGCTTGGCTTGTGCTGTGCTGCTTGCATCCTTGTGATATTCCTCGTGAGAGCTGTGCCCCATCAGTGTGGCTCTGGGCAGAGGAGAACGCTCAGTGCAGAACTGTGCTCTCCTCTCAAGTGGCACCAGTTGGCAGAGACACAGTTTAATCCCTTGGATTTAACCAGTGCTTCATAACTCCTTGGAACAAGGTCTGCATTTGAACCGATGCTCTACAGGGAAAAAGGTTCCAGCACTCTCTCCAAAGTGCTGGAGGCATCCAGTTACTTGTGACTTGTTCTAATCATTGGCAGCTCAAGCCTTTTTTTTTTTAGCTCAGATGTCCCCTTTTGCTCCGGCAGAGAAGTGCAAGACTGCACCTTTCACCTCTGAGACTGGTTAAAGCCGAGGACATGAAGACACCCACGTGATTAATTGTTTGATTATAGGGTTGGTACCTGCCTGTCAGTGTCAGCCATCCCTCAGCAAGCCTGGCTCCCAAGTCTCTTCAGAGTTTCATTTACATGTAGGCAGAAACAGCATCCGAACTTGTTTCTCTTAATTGCTACTATGAGCTTACATCTCCAGAGTGCCTTTCATCCTGCAAGATCATACAGCTCCAGCTCTGGAGCAGGGCCCTGGAATCTGGCTTCTTGCCAGCTCTGGGAGTGGCAGGGAAAAAAATCCCTCTAATTTGGGCCACGTTATAACTCTGAGGGAAGAAAAAAAAAATAAAGGCAGGAATAAAGGCTTTACATATTAAGTCGAGATTTGGCTGCAATTCCTGAAGATCTCATGCCCCCAGCTGAGGCTGAGAACTACCTCCCCAGTCACTGCAGCTCAGGGCAGCAGCAGGACACACTGGTTAAGGGCAGCTGAGTCCACAGCCCAGGGCCTGCCTCTGCCCTGCTCTCAGGGACTCTCTCCCAGGGCCAAAGGAAAGGGCTGTGTTACTCTCTCGCCTAAATGCACTCAGATTTTTAGCAGATCTAAAGGTTGCAGCCCTGCAGATAAACTGAGTTTTGATGTGAAGGCATGGACAAGCTTCCTGTTTTATTCAGCTTGCTTCTAAAAGCATCCTAAGAAATGCACAAACACTACATCCAGCAGAGTGTTAAGGTGACAAAGTCAAGTACTAGAAATGCTGGAGGGACTGTGTTCAGGGCATGTCCTCTGAACACCTTATTTTTCATTTCTCTGTGGCTGCTCCATTGTGGGGATCACTCCTGTGCTGGAGCCCCCCTAGATGGGAGTGTACCCATTTTCACAGCCCCCCAGCAAGTTACTGGGGTTGTATCATCCCCTTTTGCAGAGGGCAGATACACAAGCAGGAAAACTGAACTGAAGAGATCTGCTTTAGGTGAAGGATGGAGTTACCAACCTCTCTCTCCAGCCCCATGGACAGCAGGTACCTGACTCAGAGTGAGCCCTGCTGCAGCAATAAACACATGGTGCTTGTGGAAACTTGGTCCTGAGGCTGCATAAGAGGGGATTTTCCAGGTAATATTGGAACAACTGGCACTTCATGAGGACAGCTGCAACCTGCAGATGCTCAGGGACTTGCCAGAAGTTATGGAGGAACTGTGTGATGGAGACACAAAAAAAATCCACCCCAAACCTTCCTGGGAGACGCATTGCACTGATTTTACTGAGACATCCCTTCTCTTTCTTTGGTTCTGGTTTTCTTTCCCTGTTCCATCCCTTCCAGCTCCCTCATTTCTAAATGCTTGGCTGTGCAACCTTAGCAATGAGGAGGGGGTTAATAGCTTTTTTTTTGGTGTGTGGTATCAACAAACTTACAACCTTAACGCCTTATAAAAATGATTGTGTGTGAAGGAGATCAAACCTAAACTCACTGCAGCTTGAAATATTATGTGCAACCACAGGAAAAAGGGGGAGAAAAGAGTGATGGGGGAAGGGACTATTTTCCTGCAGAAAAATAGGGTGGCATCAACATTATGAAGATATTAAATGGGTGCCTGAGATAAGGATGGATGCTTTGCCATCTGCACCATGTAACTAACATTCATCTAAATATCTCTAGTCAAGCTATCCCAAAGGGCAACGAATTAAAATAGATTTATGCCATGTGAATAGCAGTCTGGGGGCAGAATCAGATGAGGCAGTCTTCTAAGGCTTGGGGAAAAGCCTCACAGCAGGTCTGCTCCAAGGGGAAAAGCACCTTCTCTGGAGGAGTCTCTAGAGCCAGCAGCACCATGGGCCAGCCCAGGTGCAGTAACAGAGTGCTGGGCCCCATCCTCCATGCACAGCTCTCTGATATTTAGCATCCCTTTTTGCACATAAATTGCAGTCTGCAGCTGCTCAGGCCACCTCTGCTGTCTGCATGGGGAGATTCAAGGCATGGGGAAAGGGGGAAGGTATATTTGTGTGTAGGAAAGGGGAGAGCTGCCCAGTGTCCCCACCACTAAAGGGCAACTGGTGCACATCAGACCGACACAGGATAAGTGGAACAAGTTTCCTTGAGTCCTTTTCAGGACTTGAGTCCTTTTCAGCTCCTGTTAGGCTGCACAGTTAAAGCCAGAATTGGTCCTAAACAGTCCTGGCATGTGGAGGATGCAGAGAATATGATGCACAACCAGAAACTCAAAACCAGACTCTTCATTTTCTTAAATTTTTGCAAAGATTGTGCTGATTCTTGTGGCCATTTCATCTTGTCAAATGGTCTGGACTTAAACTTTTTTATCAAGTTCCCTCCCTTGATTCCCTGAGATGACAACAAGCTGCTTTCAAACTAACTCTCCAATGCAACTGCACAAAATGCACAGACAGGCCAGAACCCAACACTGGAGAATCCTCCCTGTCATCAGCTACAGCCACAGCAGCATCTTCATGGCAACTCTGCAATGTTGGGCTGGTCCACACCACCTGAAGCCTGCAAGCTGCCTTGAAATGGCAAAATGGCATTCTCAAATTGTGGGAGATGAGATATTCTCAATAAGGATACTGATTTCAGCATCAGTCTGCCAGGGGAGTTGTTATAAACAGCAGGGAATAAAAACATGATTTTAAAAATTATGAGAAAAGACTTGACAGTGTCCTTCTTCAGAGGCAGTTTGAAAAATCCACACAATAACTGCACAGCCAGGCAAATCCATCTTCTGAATAAAGGCAGTGTAGTCAGCTATTTCAAAATAAAAGACAGATAGCAAGGACTGGCTGGCTTAGGAATTAAATAATAATGAGATATGAAGCCATTCACCCCTAGGTCACCAGTATAAATTCTGCCCAAGCTGGGAATAATTGGAAGCTATTACCCTCTGAGGCATGTTTGCTGCTGCCTAGGAAATGAGTTGGGGAACCCACTGGGACAGTAACCACAGGAATGACACACAAACGTGGTGCCACCAGTACAACTGGCCCAGCGGTTCCTCTCCCCTCCCTTCCTCACCAGCTCCTCGCAGATGCTGTGACCCCTTTGTTCTGGCTTTCCCCCCACCTGAGCCCACTCTGTGCGTGTCTGCATCCCTCATTCCAGGCTCTGAAAGACCCCACGCTGGCAGCCCGCAAGGATTTCCAGCGGGAGGCCGAGCTGCTCACCAACCTGCAGCACGAGCACATCGTCAAGTTCTACGGCGTGTGCGGCGACGGCGACCCGCTCATCATGGTCTTCGAGTACATGAAGCACGGTGACCTCAACAAATTCCTCAGGTAGGTGGGAATGAGGGCACGGGAGCTGCTGTGGGGCTGCCCCACAGCTGTGGCCACAGAGAGCAGGCACAGGCTTTCCCAGGCATTTTCCTGGGGAAGGCTGTGAGAAGATCAGAGAAAAGAATGAGAAACAATTCTTATCTCCACTTGTTGCCCCTGCTGTTGTGCACGTGTGGAATGTGGCATGGAGATTTGTTTACCAAAGGGTGATTTCTTAATTGGACACTAGGTAGTGTTTAGATTGATTAACCAATTAGGACAAAGCTGTATCAGACTAGCTGTAAGGGTTACTAAGTTTCTTAATAAATATAGTATAATATAATAAAGCAATTAATCAACCTTCTACAATAATGGAGTCAATACTAATTATTCCCCAGCTGGGTGCCTACAACAACACACAGCCTCAGGGAAACTTGCGCTAGCTCAGTGGTGCACCAATGGTGTCATTATTCAGTGGGCTGAGAAGTGAGAGATGGTTGTTCCAAGGCCAGCTTGAAGGAGATGATTTAGGGCTTTAGTAGCCCTATCCCAACATTTTCCCTTAGGCAACCTCAGGAGATGTGGAAACCAGAGTTTTCATCTCCCACCACAGCAAGTTTGAAGCTGCAGGAAGCGTGGCTATGATCCTTCTCTGCCCTGTGGGGATGGAAGGACATGAAGCCACAGCTGTCAGCAGCTCCAAGTCCTGCACATCCAGCAAAGCCATGTCCCACTGAAGCAGGAAGGCCACTTGCCATCACTCCCTCAGCCACTGAGCTCCTGCTTCAACAGCACAAGAATCAAAATATCCCTTTGAGAAATTTGTTGGTGTCCTTGATCTGATTTGAATCCTGGGTGTTTACTGGTCACTGGTTCTCATTCCTGCATTCAGAAAAGACCTGAGAAATGTTGGAGGAGTCTCAGGCAGTGCCTGTGGGATCCATCCCTGTTCCCTGGTCCCTAACCTGTGGCACCAGGCTACTCATGAAGTCAGGCAAGGCCTGAAGAAGTGCTGTAATTACCTTCTCTGTCTCTAGAGAGATGCAAATTACCAGAGCTCCCAGTGCTCTCCATCATCATTCAACCATTTCACCAGCCTGAGGCAGATCATTTGTGTGCTCTGTATCCACCAGCAGCAAGGGCCAGGGAGCAGCTGTGGGAGGATGTTTATGGTGCTCTTCTGCCACAAAACAGAAATTCCACTCTGAAACCTGCGTGCAAGTGGAGTGGTACTTACCTCTTGAAATAATTAGTAGTTTTATTTCCCAATATTTAGAAAATTGGACCCTTGATATTTTCCTGTTTTGACTGCTAAGTGGGAATATGATTGCAGGAGGAACAAGAACCTTGTGCACAGCAGGTCTAGGTCTGGGGTTGGGATACACTCACTGACTATTTTTCTACCAACACAGTTTCTGACCAGGAAACACAAATTTTTCCCTGAGGTTTTCAATTCTAAGCAATCATCCACAGCAGAAGAATATAAGGGAGGATCCTAGAGATTTCTTCTTTCCTTTGCCAAGTGGTGCCAACCTGTTTCCAGCTTCTTTGGGGCATTTGCAGGGCAGTGGGTGAGCTGGGAACATTCCTGCATTGATTTTCATCCTCATTTTGGTATAGGTGTGTGTAGATTGAATAGGATTTTATAGCTCAGTCCTGTCTCAAGCTCTGGATAGATCCAAGACATCTTTGTCAAGGTAGGATGAGTGAAGGCTGTTGGCTTTACAGAGCTCCTCAGACCCACATTCAAGGGGGAGCAGCCTTGGTCACCTGGGACCTTCTTTTGTCATACCTGGAGGCCTCAGCAAGCTCCCAGCAGCAGCAGATTGAACTCTGCCACCAGCATGAAACCAGGAGCTGGGCTGAAAGGGTGTTTTAGCCCAGATTGGTGATGCAGTGTTAAGGACAGTGCCTCAGCCTTGTGACTGAAGGCAGGCAGTCTGAGAAAGAGGGCGAGAGATGCTGTTCTTCAAGTGCTTCACAAAGAAAAACTCCAAATTGACCTATCCTTTTTCCTGGCAGAACCAGCAACCCTATTTCCTTAGAGGAATCAGATATTACAGCTGAGGAACAACCTCTCTCACTGCTCTAGTTAACCTCCCAAAGAGTGCAGTGCAAAACAGGCTCTCTCAGTGTCTCAGAAAGATGTTGTGTGCCCAGTGCCTGATGGAATTGCTTCACTCAGCAGTGTGTTCCTAAGGCTGAAATCATGCTGGAGCCATGGACCCCTCACTCCCGTGTCCCAGCTCTTTCTTGGGACATGTCTGAGAAACACTCATGCCTGATGAAATTCATCTCCAGTCTCATTGGAAAAGAAAGCTTGTTGTATTATCTTTGGCCTTTATGAAGGAAAAGAAACTTTTTTATGAAGGAAAAGAAACTTTTCCAGGTGTGTGGTCCCTGGGATTGCAGCTTCTCATCTTCCAGCTGTGTTTAGCTGCCAGCTTCTCCTTCCTGTGCAGCCTTGGAAAAAGCAGCTATGTGCTCCTTTCCCTGCATGCTGGAATGTGGTAGGCAGTGAAAAAGCCCTTTGTGTCCCAAAGGAAGATGGCTTTGGGGACAAGGGAGCTTAGATCCTGCAAAGAGGCACTCAAAATGCCTAAGAGGTCATATGGAGAGTTTGGGCTTTGTCAGGTAAGGTGTCTGCTGATGGGGAATGGGAGCTGCAAGGGGGTTAGGAAGGGTTGATGATGCAGAGCTGCTTGGAGTCCCTCAGCAAGCAGCAGTTTTTGTTGTGGAATAATTGACCCAGCCCACAGCAGGAGAAAGTGACTCCCAGACACTGAAGGCCAGGGACACTGGGAGTCTGTAAGACACTCAGATGGACTTTTCCTAGTTTAACTGCAGAAATTGGAAAAGCAGTAAAATGGAAGAGGCTCACTTTAGACCCAGTTTCCTAGAGAAAAGCACAATAAATAAATTCCCCTCAGTGTTGTTAGACCTTTGTGTGCTTCCCAGAGAACAGAGAGTTTTAGTGACCTGAAACATTAACTGGTGAGGCAAGGGGAAGCACCAGGATCAGCACGTAGCAGCTGGGTTAGTGGTGGCATGTGCTGGCATGGCTCCTCGTGCCTCCCAGGGCCATGCTGGTGGTGCCACAACAGACCATGCTGTCTGCACCAGGGCAGGCTGCAATGGTGGTGTCCTGCCTCAGAAAATACTGATAGAAAAGGTCTTGGCATGGAGAAATACAAGCATGGCCTTCCAGGGAGCATCCCTAGGAATGGTGTGCATGGGAGTCTGCCTGCAGGTTGGGTGGGGGGCAAGGCTGGGTGTTCCTGGCACAACCCCCCACTGCCTCGGGGTCTGCAGTGACCGCATCCCTCTCTGCTCACTAAGGGTGTCCATCACTTCCCCCTTTTCCTTTGGTTACTGGTTTTCCAGCTTTTGTTTCCTGTCAGCAGCAGTTTTGAAGTAGGTGTAACAGCACATGGCCACCATAGACCCGCTCAGCAGTCTGCAATAAGTTGCTGCCATTTGCTGTTAGCTCAGACAGGCAGGAGGCTTTGTTAGAAAACTTGCAGAGTTCTGGCGTTCCCCTTCCTGTGAAGCAGCACCACAGTCAGACTGTCGTGGGACAGAAAAGGAATTTCAGAAGAGGAAGCCAGAATGGTGACTTTTTTCCCCTAAAGCCTCAACCTCCTGGTTTTTTTTAAGCCTTTCTCTGCTCCTTTCCACTGGAGCTGTGTGTCTGTCCTCACAGTGCAGAGCTGGGGGCTGGTCCCCATCCATCAAGAACAGTGACTGTGTGGGATTCCTGTCTCCTGGTCACTTCTGAGACCCAACTCTGTGCCTTTTGCTTTTTCCTCCCTATAGGGCACACGGCCCCGATGCTATGATCCTCGTGGATGGGCAGCCTCGACAAGCCAAAGGGGAGCTAGGGCTATCCCAGATGCTCCACATTGCTAGCCAGATTGCCTCTGGAATGGTGTACCTTGCCTCCCAGCACTTTGTCCACAGAGACCTGGCCACCAGGAACTGCTTGGTTGGAGCCAACCTGCTGGTGAAGATTGGAGACTTCGGGATGTCGAGAGATGTCTACAGCACTGATTACTACAGGGTAAGGCAGCTGCAGTGGCACTCTGGTACTCAGAGCAAAGGGAGATAGGAAACGTTACAGTAAATCAGTTTTTGGAGCCCTTGGGCTCACTTGCTTGGTTATTACCTCATTGAAACATGTGCACAGAAGTTGATCATGCATCCCTAAACCACTGTCCTTAATCCTGTTCAGTTCTGGCCATGCTTGTAGCTCAGACACCCATGCAGATGCCTACACACAGATTCTGTGATACCCCGGCACACAGTCACACGCTTTTGGATGGCTCTGAAATCATTCCATCCTTACTGCCTATTTTTATTCCTTGTTTTTTGAAGACATTGACAAATTAAAGGTAATCCAGAGAGATGATAAATACTGCAGGCTGTGACCTCTGGTGTTAGAGTAAAGAAACTTAATACAGGGACCTAGAGAGAAGGCAACTGAAAGACTGACTGATAAGTGCATAAAATATGGAAGAGGAAATAATAGTCAATTTAGGTTTGACCTCAGAACATTTTTTTTTTCCAGCAGGGTCATAATTTGAACAATGGAATAATTTGCCAGGGGTAGGTTGCTGAGAGCTTGTCATTAAAGAAGTTCAGGAAGCAACTAGACAAAAATGCCTGAGTTTAGTGTGGAGGCTAATCCTGTCCTCATCTCTGGGGAGAGATCAATGAGCCAGGAATGCCTTTCCAGCCTTTTCTCCTGTGATTTGTGCTCACACTGTTCCGTTGTCTTGCACACTCCCCCTGTACCTGTCTGCACTGTCCTGCCTGCCTGATGGCAGCATCCCTGAGGGAGCAGCATTTTTCCCTTCCCAGCTACAGGAGAAATGTGATGTGAGACCTGTTTGGAGCACACTGGAGTAGGAGTTTGTCTCTGGACCATCCACCAGCAGGGAAGGGCTCCTCAAGCTAGGGAGCCATGGTTTCCAGCCTGATGCTTGCACAGAGGCTGATTTATTTCTGCTTACAGCATGTGTGTTTGGCATGGAGGATGGTTTCTCCCAGCTCCCCAGAAAGGGGTGGCCTATTGTCTTGACCCGATTCAGGAAGTTTTCATTATGTGATAGCTGCCAAGTGCAGTTACTGTGTTGGGGAGGAGGGAAAACGTGATCAGATTTGTGCTGGGATGTATCACCTCTCCCAGGCCAGAACACTGGATTGCCACTGGGTTTAATTACCAGTGAGGGAACCAATCTTCACTGTGCAGCAGAAAAGCCCATGCTGGGAAAAGGTCTCAGTGCAGTTACTGGGCAGTGATGAGGAAAGAGAGGTGGTGTGGTCCCATAACTGCTGAAACTTCGGGAAGGAACGAGTAGGAAAGAGAAGAACCCAAGGGAGGATGAGAAGCAGCACATGTGATTACCCAAGTTCTTGCCTGCCTTCTTCCCTTCAGCCCTGTTAATCCTGCCCCAGCCACAGGCTCTGCTGGACACAATCCCAGCCAAGGTCGTGCTCCTGCAGCACCAAGAGCCCTCTGTGCAAGGGGAGAAATTGCTGGCTGTTGCCACAGCTGGGAGGGCTGAGATGATCTCCACAGGCCAGTTTATTGTCGTGGGATTTTTTGTCTTCTCTGTGGTGGTGTCCTGTAGCCCTCATCCTGTCTGTGCAAAGTGCTTTGCTGAGGACTGCTCCGTGCTGTCTCCTGCAGTGTCATAAGGCTCTTTAGTGGGCTTTTCTCTGCATACACAATTTCCTTGTAAATTGTTATCACCTACATACCAGAGCAAGAACTGAGTTTCAGACCATCACAGCCTTTTGTTCTTAGTTGATTTTCCTTTCTTTGTTTTCACTTACTTTCAGTATGTTTAAAACTTTTTATCATAAAGTTAATTCATGGAGGCCTTATCTCTGTTAAAGTCCAAAGAAGGTTTCTAGCAAAATAAGGTTCTGATTGCCCATATTTACACTGGTGGCATGAGGGGCAGAGGGTTTACATCACCTGCCCAAGGCCAAAGCAGGAATTGTTGACAGAGCTGGGAAGCCTCCCCAGGCCAGCAAAGAGCAGAATTCCAGGGGCCAGGTGTCCTTCATCCCCCTCCAGGCACAGTCCAATCACACTCCTCCCAGAATATGAGCAAACAAGCTCAAGTGGGAGAACCAAACTGCTCCTTGGTCTCAGCTATGAAAGCTGGAGATTTGGCTGAAGAGTTGAACTTTCAAAGCCTTCAGTGCTGTCCCTGGTCACATCCATGATCTGCCTGGTGAAGTTTCCAAGTCAGTTTCCCAGTGTTTGTGCATGACAGCTTTCCCCTTCAGACAGCCTGCCATTGCCAGCAGTGGGACCTGGAGCAAAGTTCTGCTTTAGCTGGTTCTAGAAAATATTGCTTGGTGTGTCCAAGCTACAGCCCTGGGAGAAGCTGTAATTTGTCATCTGCTGGAAACACAGGGAGAAATCCACCCCCCAAAGCTGACACAAAGTGACAGGACTGGAGCTCTCTACAAGCACTCTCTTCAGTCTGCTGTGTCCCTGTGTTTGCTCCTGCCCAGGCCCTGCAAGCCTGGATAACTGGGTATGTGGATATATTACCGTGTTCCAGGCTGAGGATTAGTTCCTAGCCATTTCCTTTCTTTCCCATTTTTTAATCTTTTAAGACAAAGAAAGTACACCATCTGGCTCCTGCATTCGTGGGATGCAAAATTACTTTAACAAAGGTGAGCTGATTAATTTTCTGTTACACATTTGGGTACAGAAAACAAACATTTGAGTAACAAAAACAGCAGAGAGGCTTGTTCCCCCTCTCTGCAAGCTCTCCATGCTCTGCCTGAAGACTGATACATCCTTTTCCTCCTCCATCACAGAGGGATCCCATCAGCTGCTGCCTTTTAACCTCCTTTTGAGAAGACAGGATGGACAGAAAATGATTGTGGAGGTGGAAGTGGAGGGGGGAGGTGGAACAGCATCTGAGTGGGAAGCAGAGGGAAGTGGAGGAACTGGGGAGCCAGGGAGAAGTAGCCCAGCTCCTGTGTGAAGAGGGAAGGAGGGGCTGCTGAAGGAGCATTTCTGTGCTGTGTTGTGTAACGTGCTGTGCAGTCTTTGGTGTGGGTCTCTGTGGGAAGGTGGGATGGAATATATCCACACTGGAGAGGAAAGGTTTGGGCGGATTTCATTTTCCTTGTTGTTTTCTCTAAAAAACGGAGTGAGTAGGCGATTTTTTTTAGGTATGACTCAGGACTGTGACAGCAGGTGGTGGGACGCTGCAGGTCAGGGACATTGTGCCTCAGCCAAGCTGAGGGTGGCATGGAGACTGCAGCAAGTGAGGCACAGGATGCCTGCCCAGTGCTGTCCTGGAGGATGTCTGGGTGGCTGTGGGGGAGTGTCAGAGCTGGGGGCATCACCAGGGCTGAGATCAGAACCCCCAGCTGCTCTTTCACCCTGCACACTGGGGTTTGGTTGCTCCAAGAGCCCTTCTGTGGCTCTGGACCCACCCAAGCTCCAGTAATACCAAAATAATTTTCCATTTTTTCCCCCAAAATGTGTAATTCAGTTCCAAAACAAAATCACGTGGCAGCTGTCCAGGGACAGGGCAGTATTTATTCATCTTCAGATGAGAACACGGTCTTAAATTGTAGTCAAGACTCCTTAATAACTCCCGAGGTGATGTCCTGACATGGGTGGGACATAAGCAGTGAAGTCACATGCCAAAGAGAGGAAGGATTTATGTAGACATTAAACCACATGAAGACATTCCTCTATCCATATTTCCTCTGTCCTACTCTTCTGGCACCCTCCTCCAAATCCTGGGTTGGGCTTGACACTTCTTAGGGATTTAGCTCCATCCTTCCACAGAGATCAGTCCTGAGTGTTCTCCTGGTCATTTCATCATGCAGAGCACACCTGCTTATCAAAAAAGAAAGACATATGCAGGACTTGAAAAGAGCTCTGGAATTTTAAAAAAATTATTATTTTTATTTATTTCTAGCAATACAGATATAATCATAATGACAAAAATGGTCCCTGTTTCTGTGTCCTCATCCCTCTGGAGCATTGTTTGGATTTGGGAGAAACAGGGTTTGCAGGAAGAAGTAATATCTTTTAATAGAACACACAATATTGTTGGAAGGGGGAGAAAGAATGAATTTTAGGTGCACAAACCCTCTCTGAGTTCTTCTTTTTTATTGTTATTTTCTGTTGTATCAGTTGGTTTAATAAAAGATTAATATCTCTTCCCATGAACCTTGGCTCTCACACCCTTAGACCATCAGAACCAAAAAATTTCTGCTATGACTTTGGCCTTAGGTCAGTGTTCCTTAAAAAGTCTGGGATCCCTCCTCCTCTGAAGCATGAAGGTTTACTGTGTAAACAATTTATTTCTTCTCTTTCTTTAAAATGGCCAGCAAAACCCCCATGTTCTTGATAATTTTCAGTACCCATTTAAGGTTGCTTTCTGATGACCATCTCCCATCTCGACCATCTTTTACTTTTCCTCTGCTATTCAAGATTGGCTTCTTCCTCATGGATACAGCCAGTTATTTTTCCAGTGGAGTTTCCATGTGTGCAGTAGGTCACTGAGATTTAGGAGCTGCCTGGGTCATGCTCCTTTGGAGGCTCATCCAGTGTGGCAGATAAGACTGACAGACAAGCCTTGCATTGAAACTGGATTTAGTCTGACCCACAGTCTTCTCCATAGAGGGCTCCAAAAATAATCACACCATCACTGGTGCTCTGTTCCCACCAGCTCTGAACTCTCTGCAGAGGGTCAGCTCTACTCTCCCTACTGCTTTTTTGTGCAGACTTGACAGAGCCCCTTAGAGCTCCTGTGGATCCCTCAGCTGCACAACACCCACTGTCAGCCCCCTGGTGCTTCCTCTGTGGTTTTGCTGTGCAGTTCATGCAGTGTGTGTGCAGCATGAGAGGTGGATCCCAGCACAGGGGAACTGCTGCCCAGCCCTGTCAGCACCAGGATGGAGCCCTGTGATGAGTGTGCTGGGGCTCTGGACCATCACCTGCTAAGGGAAAGGCACAGGAGAGGAAAACTCCCTCTGAATTTCTAGCTGGGATGTGGTACTGCCTCACTTTGGGAGGGAAAATAAGCTGCCACTCTCAGGTTTTATGGTAGAGCCAGTGTACACTGGCTGTAAGTCAGCTCTGGACAGAGAATGAGCCAGCCACTCAGACAGTGTCCTCAGGCTCAGTTCAGGGCTGCTGGTGGGGGAGAGCAAGCTCAGTCCCTGGCCATGCTGGCTGTTGTGGGGGATCTCTTGTAGAAGGTACAATGTGTGTGTCACGTTCAGCTTCACAATCAGCACCATTCCCAGCACCTCAGTGCTGTGCAGATGCATCTGTGCACCACCTTTTCCTCTCCTAGCCCTTCTCTGAGGAGGAAAATGTGATATGCTGCTCTCTCTACATCCTTTCTGCTCAGGTTTTGGGAAGGTTTTATGTCTATAAATGTATGTTCTATTAGGAAGAGGACTTAGAAGTGAAAAGTGTTTTAATTTTCTCCTTCTTAGCTGGGATTATGGAAATATATCTTGCTTTGTCAGATCTACAAGAGTAAGGGCAAAAAAGTCTCATAGTGACCTGGAGAAGTAACTGATACAGATGTGCCAGCCAAGCAGAGCTACAGTCTTCCTATGTGCAAGAGCTGTGTTTGAAAGTGTTACATGCCCTTCTCAACATCTCTTTATCCAATGTATCCCATCACCCCAACCCCTGATTTGTTATTTCTTCCCTTGTTCTAATTACCATCACTCCCCCTAGATGACATCTATGTGCCTCTTTAGGTGTGGATGGCTCGTGCCATGGTGCCTCACAACTGCCCTGGCTGGGCATCTGGGGGCAGAGAAACCAGATTCCTCCTAAGCTGCAGTAGGGTTGGAAAGGGCAGGTGAGGGAATGGCTCAGTGTGGGTGTGTGGGTGAAGTGTCTCTGTGCCTGTCCTGGTGTGCTCTGCGTGCAGGAAAAGTCAGTGTGATATTGAACGTGCTGGTCTTTGATATCTCTGTGGCTCCTATAAAAACCTCTGCAAATTGAATTTGTGGCACAGCTCCTTATCTCCTGAAAGGAAGATGTAACAGCATCATCTTGTGTTTTAGCCAGACATTTTCCTTCAACACTTCCCCATTTCTACACCGAGGGAAAAACAAATGTTGAGTCTTTTTTTTCCCTCCTGTTTGAAACCTTAAGAGCCCTTCACACAAAGCAGCTCAAGTGCAGAAGAATTAATTGGGGAAATTAGGTTGTGCTGTATTCCTGGCATTTCCTCAGAAACGGTAATTGCCCTAATTCTCCACCCTGTCAAGACCTGCATCCGCACCCTATTTTCTCCCTCTCCTTTTTCTCAATGTCTACCTGTTGTTCTCCTGCTTGAGTTGCTGTTTTCATGCTGTTGCCATTTATTTCATTCCAGTAATGAGAGGGATGTGGCAGGTGAAGAGCTCTCACAATCTGGTGACATCTCCTTTGAAGCACAGGCACAAAAGAGCGGTTTGTTTTTGGGAGATAAAAACTCCCTGTTCTGGTACTTGACCTCCACGCTCACCTCTTCTCCTGCTTGGGGTATGTTACTGCTGTTATTGCAAGTCATTTGGCTCAGAATTTTTGTTTAATACAGTCTCAATATTCACCTAAACACTGACCTCCAGCTAAATCCCTGTGTTCCCCCCAAACCCTCACATACCTACTGAGAGCTTATCAAACTTAGGATCTTTCAATCAAAGCTCAGCCCCATTTCCCAGGCATTTGAATTGAGGCTTTTGATTTCTCCCAAACATCAGGCTGAGATCCAGAGGGCTGGGAGTTCAAAGCCTTTCATTTTAGCTTCCTGATGGTTTTTAACCTTCCACTTGCAGAGGTCAAAGATGTAGCCAAACAGGGAGGAATTGTTTGTTCAGTATTTCCTGACCTAAAACACCTGAGCATGTATATGACAAGTTTGGATTCAACAGAGACGATTCTTCCAGTCCATGTCCATGCTGACTGGACTTTGGCTGCTCTTAAAAGCTGTCCAGGCTGATCTCTGCTTTCCTGGATTTGGGGAGAATCCTGGGAGTAACCAGTCGAATGCTGGAGCCATCACTGGAGTAGTGACACCATCCCCAGAAGTTAGAGTCAGTTCAGTTCAGAAAGCTGGGGCTGTTTCTCAATGCAGCCAAACTACCCAAGTCTGTCACCTCTGCTGTAAAAACTTGAAATAGCAAATTTCCTGCAGGGAAGTTCAGGAACCCTTCCTTTCCTTCAAAGCAATTCCCATTGCATAAAACTTTTCTATGGAGGGCAGGACTCTTTTCTATTTTCAGTGTTCCCTGGCTGCAGCCAACAGATCTAGAGAGTCAAGAGAAGCTACTTGTGATCTCCATCCATCCTTGAGTAGTTTTTCCCCTCCCCCTGACTGTGAAACTGTTTTTCTTTCCCCTGTTTTAATTTGTTTTGTCCAAGTGTGGTTCCCAACAAATGCTAGAGGCTGCCTGCATGCAGTGTGCTCGCTTCCTCCTCCTGTCCCCACTTGGAACATCCCATCAGTCTGAAAGCTGCGACAGACAGGGAAAAGAACTCAATGCCTCATTTTAAGCAAGATAGACTCTCCCTTGGTGGAGATCCATCCAAAACGTGTTTCACTGTGGTGTCACCAGAAACAAGGAAGGATTTTGTAGACAGTAGGTCAGAGACACTGATGGTTCTGGGTTTTATCAAGGTGGGTACACATTTAAACTGTATTTAAACTGATTTAAACTGCAGCTAGAGCAGAAGAAGGTAGAGAACCTTATGCCAGCATATTATTCCAGCTTCATGATTGCAGCACAGGTGGACCAGAAAGAGTGTGGTTGGTGAACTGTTCATGCTTTGGGAGGAGCACTGCTATTTACAGTCCAGCGAGACTGGAATATGAAAATGTAAAACCCTCCCCTCATCTTGTCTGGGTTGTTAAACCTCACTGCAGCCCAGCTGGCCACTGGCCTCCTCCTGCCTTCCCACCTGCATGGCCATGATCTCAGCTCTCCTTTACCATGGGTGCAGCCAAGAGATCTTTTGTGTGGTGACACACTGATCAAGAAAGGTGGGGAGCACCCCCAAACCTCGGTGTGATCAGCAAATAAACTGGAGGCAGAGAAGTTATAAGCCAGTTTAGTGAGATCATGGATAAATTATGCTTTGCTTCATGACAAACTGAAGGCCTCCCTGAAAAAAATTAAAATGCAAATATCTTCATCAACATCCCTAATTAAGATGCTTGTATGGAAGGAAACCACTGCTTTTCTTTTTTCCTGCTGATTTCTGCACAGTCAGAGTTTCTCCAGGCTTTCCCCTCCTGTTCCCCCCCATTTCACAGTCCTGCCTCTCTCAGCCCCAGCGAGCTCCTTCTCCCCCCCAGCTGGATGGAGAAAGCCCCTATTTGCCAGCAGCTTTAATACCCAGGCTGTTTAGGGCTCAGCTGTCAAAGAGAGCGTGTTCAATGTACAATCAAGGGGCAACGATGCACAAAATTGCACACACACACGAAATGGGAATCTTTTCTCAGTGCGTGTTGAGCTTTGAACGCTTAAGTGATTCCACCTCTCTCTTCCCCATCCAATTATGTGGGCGACACATGATAAGATTGCTAAAGGCATTAGTGAGGGAAATCTTTATACTGCCTAATCAATAGTGTTCTGCTCAGCAGAAGGCATCTCCCTACTCTGGCCTCAGCCCTGCTCCTGTTTGCCTTCTGAAAACACCTGAAGTTCACCTCCTCTCTATTTGGGCTGTGGAGACCAGGAGTTAAAGCAGCAGTGTATCTGTTGAGAATGGCTGTAGTTAAAGAGTTTCTTTCTTGCTTTAAAGAAATAAGGAAACCAAAAAAAAAAAAAAAAAACAAACAAATATAAAGAGAGAACCCCGCCAAACTCACATATCAGGGTTTTTGCTGTGTAGGCCAGAGGGACCTTCTGCCCCTTTCTGCTGCATGGTCCTTACAATGGCCAAAAACCTTATAAGCAAAGACGCTGGATGATAATTTTTCTGAGCATCACTGAGGCAAGACGCCAGATTTTATGGGCCACTAGACAGATCCAATATAGCAAATCCTCTGTTCCGCTGTGGATTCTGAGACCAAATTATCAATTAATGTGAAGCATTAAAAAATCCAAATCCCTTTTAGTTCCCTGCAGTCATTAGTGACAAGATACAATATCTATAGCTCAAATGCTTTGCCAGCATCCCCTGGCAGCAAGGCAGAAACTTCGTTCCTATTTTTTCCAATGTATATAAAAAAACATATGAGATCAGTGGTTTTTACTCTCAAATTCGGCTGCCTTTACATATTTACTTAGATGGAGAAATAAATCAGGTTTGGGTTACTCTCTGGGTTAGTTATTTGTTATTGGAATAAATGCATGGTAATAGATCTGACAGAGGGAGATGTTTCCCTTTCAGCTCTGTGTTTGAGGTAGAATTTGCTTTGTTCTGCACTATATTATATTGATGTTTTTCCCCCACTGCTGGATGACTTCATTTACTCTGCTTCTTTCCAACATCCGTGCCTCTTCCACAGCTGGCTTTAGGATGCAGTTTTATGCATAGACTTCTCTTTTGTTTTCCCCCAACTGTAACACAGAGGCAATTTAAACAACCAGCATGAAACAATTTTCTAAGCCTTCCGCCCCCTCCTCCAATTCCTACCTCAACTTTTTGGGAAGGGAGGTGAGTCAGTCATCCAATGGGCAATCCTCCAAGCAGAATGAGCTGTCAGCTACATTCAGCAGCTCAATTTCACTGCTGGTGCAGGGTGGGCAGGTGCCCAGGGCAATGACCAGCTGGACACACCCTGAGGCCATATTTTGGGTATTCCCCAGGCAGTTCTCAGCCTGAGCTCCTCAGTAGCACAGCCAGAAGTGTACCTCCAAATCACTGTGTTCACCAACTGCCTTTCCATCTTGGGATTTTGTCCTAGTGGGAACACAAACATCTCACTGGAAAGTCAGCAGACTTGATGCCTCTCCTAATTCACTCCTAATGTGCTCACTGAGATCCCTACCCCTTTTCCTCTCTCCTATTCTCCAAATCTTTCCTACTTTGATGCAGAGGAAAATGTAGTGCTGTATTTCCTGCCCCAGAATTTTGCTTCCCCTGTCCCTTTCTAAACTTCAGTTTTCTGATTGCTGGCAGGTTTGTGGGTGATTTGGAGCTGTGGGATCAGCTATTTTCTTCCCCAGCCTGTGACAGTACTGATGGGACAAAGACTTTGGGGCCAGTGTAGGGTGATGTGCGAGGTGCTTCACTGGGACATTTGGCCAACAATACCCTTAACTCTGGCTGCCCTGAGCTTGTTCAGTGAAGATATCAGGCCTGGGCCTTATTCTGCTGGCAGAGGCAGATGAGTCCCTGCACCGTGCTCAGGAGGGCTGGCAATGGGCAATAAGCAGGATGCTGAAGCACCAGATACAGAGGAAGTGCTCAAGCATCCTAAAATTTCTCTTGTCCGGACAAGAATTCTGGGTCCCTCATGGGATGACATTCTGTGTGACCATTCTGTGTGGCCTCACAGTCCAAGGAGAAGTTTCAGGAGGCTGAGTGCCCCTTGACCCTTGCCCAGCTCCCCCTCTCTGTGCACTGGTGCAGGTGACCGTGTGGGGTGTGAGGTGGTGGTCACAGGGGCCAGAGGGTCTCACCTGCACCACGCCCTCACAGCAAAGCTTGAGTAGTGTTGGGATGTTGCAGCCAGCAAAAGACTTTTGGTTCAGTTAAAGACACACCCTTTCCCTTCTTGTCCCCTTGCTTCATCCCCCCCCATCCCTCCCTCCCTCTCTCACCCTTCCCTTCTCTTTTGTTTGTCTCCTTCCCTTGTTCTCACCCATTCACTGTCAGGAAGGGCCGCGTCTGAAGGGCCAGCTCAGCGCAGCGTGGCAGCGACAGAGACTGGCACCGTCGGCAGCTGCAACAGTGAGTGGATCCCAACCCTGGGGCAGCTGGAAGTGGGGGACTGGTGCTGCTTGGGCATGAAATGACACCTGGGGCTGAGTGGCTTTGGGAATAGGTCGGGTCTTGTGCGTTTGGCAGTGAAGGGGCTCCTGTCTGTGATGGGAACTGCACACGTGTCTACTGTAGCCACTCTCTGGGGCTTCTCTGGATGGTGAGATAATATGGGATGAATGCAGAAGTCCTCAGTGCCACCTTCCTCTGTGGGTGTCCAGGCTGTGTCTGCACTAGGGGACAGTGTGGGCTGTCCTTGGCCTGTGATGGCAGCGAGTACAGCATGGTTTGTCTCTGTGCACCTCAACTACCCCATGCCTCCAAGCAGGGTGGCATTTACACTGCTCACTGGGACTGTCCCTGACCTGTGTTATCCTCTGAACGCTGCTTGGACAGTCAAACTGGCATGGGCCAGACCGTTTGGGTGGTTGGATTGTCACATGTCAGCCCTGAAAGCTTTTGTGTGCTGGTCTGGACACACTCTGGGTGTCTGGCCGGGTGTCTGCAGCTGTGATTGAGTGGATGTCACCCAACACTTCCCACTGCTGCTCCCATCCCTTGGCCAGAGGAGAGGCAGTGAGGGCTTGTTGTGAGTTTGAAGCTCTGACAGAGAAAAGGAGTTCGGTTCTGCCAAGGGTGTGGCTGATGGGAGCCATGTGAGCTGTGAGAATCCACTGAGGGTCGGTGACACCTCTGTTCCCCCTGCCCTCCCTCCCACAGAGCAAAGCCAGCATCCCGTGGTGCTCACTGCAGGATCCTCAGCTCAGTGTCCCTTCCAGGAAGCTGCAGAGCTGCTGAGGCTGAGCTGCAGGAGCCTGAGAGAGGAACAAACATCCAATTTCGTTGTCCTGTGGGATTTTTCTGCTGGCACACAAAGAAATGCTCTGTTGATCCAGAAAGATTGGGAGTCTTTGCTTGAGTCTGTTTTGGAAGTGGATGGAGCTAATCCACCCTAAGACACTGAACAGAGCAGTTATGACCCCTCACAGTTTAAGGCAGGAAAGTGATGGCTTCCACACTTTATTTCCCAATAACTTCCCTGTGCCAGCAGTCCCAGAGATGGGCATAAATATTTGCAAAGAAGGTATGTCTGGGATAAATCACCTGGGTCCAGTTGCCCCAGCCTCCCTGTGGCTCTGTGAGGGGAGCTGTTTGCTCCTGGCCAGGCGATGCAGGATGAGTGTCAGGACCACTCCTCCTGCTCCAGAGAATGCCTACAGCAGCTGAGTGGATCTTGCAAATCCTTCCTGGGATACGTGACAGAGCAAGGCTGTGGCACTTCCTGACTGTTGCCAGAACCAAATGGGAGTGTGAGTTTAGATATTGCTGATTTTGCAGGGGATATGTCAGCAGATAAGAAGATTTGCCACTGAAAGGTGATTTTGTTACACTTATGCCTTTCTGAGCCAAAATTGAATTGTGGGGTGTGGATGGGAATTTAGTTCTAAGCACTGATGTAATTTTGTATCCTTGGCCCTGAAGGCAGTTTTAAAAAAAATTATTTTCCCCTGTGCCCTGACACTATTTTGTTGCCTTTGAATCATGTCCTTATGACAGAACAGATACTGGGGCTGACCTTTGCAATGTGACATAATAATATGTGACTTCTTTATAGCTCTTTTCATTCAAAATGCTTGGCACACTATGAATCTGATCTTGCAACCACTTGCCACTGTGCCTAGCACTCACTGCTCCAAGCAATCCCTGGGGAAGCCAGAGGAGCACAGAAGTGCTACACCTGGTATTACTTGCAGGATCAGGCCCTGGAGAAATGTAGCACATCTGTGAATAACCACATTTTGGAGAGAGAAAGCCTTACCATCTATCTCGTTTATCATTTTTATTCACTATCAGAATGCCATGCCCAGCACTAACATGACAGCCTCCCCTTGGCTACAGTGTCATGGCAGGTGATGCTGGGGCAGTATTCATAGCTATTATCTACCACCCTCTTGGTTTTTTTATTTTTTTTTTCCCGTCTCTAAAAGCCTGTTAATTAATGAACTCCTTTAGCTTATCCTGCACCATTTGATCCTGCAGAAATCACAGCATTTTATCTAATTAGCAAGTAGGAATTAAAGAATTAAAACTACTAGGGGGTAAAAAAGAACATTATCACTTTCTCTGGGCATCACTTCTGAAAAAACCTTGCCCTGTACCTTCAAAAACCCCAAGCTCAGCCCCCAGGGCTTGACAAAGGATGGGAATCCCAGATCAGTGAATGCTTGGGCTGAAAACTGCTTTGTGCTCTGCTATGCCTGTTTTGAAAGGGAGGGCAGAGCCAGGTGCAGGGAGAAGAGTCCAACAGTGAGATCCCAGACCTGGACTGTGCTGCAGGTCCCTTTTCTGCTACTGATGTCCTCTGCCACCATAGGAAATTCCATTAGTTCCCCTGGACCTCAGTTTGTCATTGTTAAAGAGTGATCTCTGTTTGTGCTCACCAGGGAGATTCACATGAAAATAAGATTGCAAGGGACACAGTCATTACAGCATTGGGAAACAGGTAAGTACCTTAGGAATATGTAGGGAGTCTGTGAGCTGAGATATCTGAGGTATCAGTTCACAGAGAGTGAATTTTGGGAGTCTTCAGTGGCTGGAAAATGCAAAGAAGGAAGCAGGTAGGATCCTTGCACCCACCTCTGCTTGGTTTGCTCTAGATCAGTAGAACCAGGAAAGATAACTGCTTCACCCTCTTGTTGATGAGAATTGGTTAAATCTGGGGATGGGGACCCACTAACCATCATCAGGTACCTACTCACTTCACCACAGTTTGCCATCAGCAGAGCACTGCATCCCCATCACACCCTTAAAAACTCCTTTGAAAAATTACTTCATTAGGAGTAAAGAGATCTGGAAAGGATTCCCTGGATCATCAAATCCAATCCCCTGTTGCATCAATCACATTAGATTTATCTTTTTCATAATCAAGCACCACTATGAAACGTGCTCCTAAGGGGAAGAAGACAGTCCCAGAATCTCATTGCTTTAAATCGTAGCTGCCCCTGATTTCCAGTCTATGCTTAGTCATGGCCCATTTGTTAAACAGCAGGTACCTGGCGTAGAAGCAAGAAATTTAACACAGTTTTATTAAAATAACCACCCAGAAATCCTTGCCACAAAGAAATGCTGAGGTAGCAGAAGAGAACGTGCAAGGTCAGGTAATGATCATGGGGAGGCCTGAGCTCACTCTTGCCTCTGCCTTGTAGAACAGACTTCATGTCATCGCCTGAGTGATCCAGGTGAGGAACAAGGCAAAAGTACTCACAGCACAAAGGAACTTTTTTTTGCTATTCTTCACCATCATATTCATTGTGTAGCCCTCTGTCTTTCTTGCCAGGTATAACTAATGCTGAGCTAAACATTTGGCTATTTTTTTCCTTTTGCTGACAGGCTTTTCCCTGCCATTTATAGCTTCACTGTACAAGCCATTACCTGCGCAGCATTTTTGAGAAGTCAGTGAGTTCACAGAATCATGGGATTGTGTGGACTGAAAGGGACATTAAAGACCCCATCTAGTCCCCCTCTGTGGGCAGGGACACCTTCCACTGGACCAGGTGGCTCAAAGCCTCATCCAGCCTGATCTTGAACACTTCCAAGGGTGGAGTTTCATCATCCTGTTTTGCAGATTAGGAGAGGAATTCCAGAGTTATCAGCCATACAAACCCATAGTGCTTCAAGGGCAACTCTCCCCCTCTAAAATGTCCCTGCTTTGTCCAGTGCAGTCTGATTGACTCCAAACCATGCAAGTGCTACCCAGGCAGAGGAAGGTGTCTGGTGCAGCAGCCTGTGGTGTACACTGCATGCCATGAAAATGATGGGATGCTCTAAACCCATGATTTGTCCAGTGAGTTCATCTTAATACACAATGAATGGACAGAGGGGAGAAATTGGTGAGTACAGGCTCAAGTGTAAAAACTCAGTGTATCCCATCAGTTGTGATGACCCAGCCCAGCTGTGACCCATGGCACATGGAGGTGGTGCTTAGCTCAGGCCACTGCTGCACAGAATGGCCAGAGTGACTAAGGAGGAGGGCTCCTTTGCCAAAACCAGGTTTGGAACTGGGACGCTGCAATCCCATGTTTGCTTATTTAACTTGGCAGGTATTCAAGTGAAACAGACACAGAGGGGAGGTATCAGAGCCGGTCTCAGTACCCACGTGTGGGATTTTAAGCTTCTATTTCAGTGCTTATGCTTGGAAAAGAAATGCAAGCAGACCCTCTCACCCTCCTTTTTCTTTTTTTTAAAGCTCTATTTAAATGTCATAATAATCATATAGTGCCCACCTTAATGTGCCGAAGAAATTAAGATATTTTATTAGTCTATAATCTGAAAATCATTACTGTGCTTACCATAAAAAACTGCAGGTTTTCAGAGGGAATGATGTCAGTGGGTCTGAAATGAATGCAAATATATTTTGTTGCCATGAAGGTAGCAGGGGTCAGACAGACAGCCACCAGCCCCAGGGCAGCAGGCTGTTAGCATGGGAGAGAGTGAAATGCATCTCACAGTGGGGAGGGAGAAAATGGATCTCTTGGCTTATTTTCCTGGAGTTTTGCAGGATGAATACCTGGGTCTGGGCCTGGCTGGATGGGATGATTTCAGAGGAAAGCGTTGGTGCTGTTGCCACCCACCTCCCTTGCAGTGAGGGTAAGGAAGCACTCCAGACAGCTCATCCCAGCATGGCTGAGCTGCTTGGAACCTCTGGCTCCATCCTGCTTCCACTGACAGCACAGGTGCCTGTTCCCCTCGGGCATCCACATGCTCCTGGTGCCCCCTTCCTTCTGCAGATGATTCTGGATGTGTCTCTCCAAATACCTGCTGCCCAAGAGGCAGGAGACAGCTGCATCCAGCTCTAAGAAACCAGCCCATTCCCACTGTCTCTGGCAGCTAGCTCCTGGAGAGGCCAGGTGACAAGGTAGCCCCTGCTTTGGCCAGGACACTCCCAAGCAGTGGCTCCTGAGCCCGCTGTCCTGCACAGAGCCAGTGGGCTTCTGCTGGTTATTCCTCACCGCCTTGGGTGAGTGTCAGATGGTTCAAAGATTAATTACCATTTAATGGGCTGTGTTTCCATCTCTGTGGAAGGCTGCAGTGGAAAAGACAGGAGTACTGGGATCATTTACTCTGGTATTACACAGCAGATTACCCTGTACTTACGAGGTCACCAGTTACTGTGTAATTAGACCTCCAACGCAGGGAAGTCTGTGATAGGCTTCCACACCACTCTTCTTCCTAGTGCCAGAGAAGCAGAGGGATGGCAGCAAAGTGCAGGATGAAGCCTCATTAGGTGCATTTTAAGCTGTTAAATAGTTTAAAATTCAAGCCGGGGGAGGTGCAATGAGAGGGTAGCAAGGCCACCTGTACCTGTCAGAGAAAGGGAGCAAAAAAACCCCAGAGTAGTTTGTCTAGGAAATGCAGGAAAGCCAAAACAGAAAGGGCTGTGAGGGAGATCCGTGTGCCAGGCAGCTGAAAGGCAAAAGGCTTTTGCTCTTCAGTGTCATCAGGGACAGCTTTGCCAGTGGTGAAGGACTCTGCTGAGCCAGAGACCCCGTCCCTGTCCCTGACCACGCCGTGGGATGGAGCCATGGAGGATGCTGCAGTGGATCAGGACAATGCCTCTTGCTCCAGATTGCTCTCCTCCCTTTCTCACGTGCACCCAAATCAAACACCTATTCACAGAGCATTTGGAAGAATGACAAATGCCTTTGATTATCAAGCACAAATTCCAGTGGCAGCTCATTGCATCTCTTGAGTGGCTAATAAAGCACCAAGCCCATTCTGATCAATATACAGCAAGTAGTGCTGTAAAGTGAGATTGTGCCCGCCCCAGGCCACGTTGCATTTTGTCTTTTTAAACCATGTCCTCTTCAAGCCAAACACAGTCTCTTTTCAGTGGCAGCTCCCTAGAATTTCTGGCTTTCAATGAGCCGGTGAAACAAATGCTGTTCTGAAGCCTTCTATGTAAAGAACCCAAATTAAAGAGCAAAGTGTGTGTCTCTACAGCAATCATTAGTTTAAATACTCTTTTATTACATAGTCACATGTCCCCAGTTCAGCCCCACAAAGAGCATCCATAGGGTCAACAGCTTCTGAAGAGGTGAGGCAGAAACAAAGACAGTGTGAAGCCATTGATTACTGAGGATAGAAAGGGCTGTATGTAAATAATTTGTCTAAAGGATGGCCAGAATGGGGAGATGTGCTACCTGATTGCAAATATTTACAAAGTTGTGAGCTTGAAGGTTAGAAAATGTTGAGAGAAGTATATAGAAGTTAGCACAGGGATAATGTGGTGAGGATGAGAGTGGGGAAAATCAGTGTGGCAAGCAGGAAATTTCCGTCATGTAGGCAAGATTTGTTCGTGATTTCCAGAGGGAAGCTGTGGGTTGTTCACTGGGTTATATGGATTGGCACCCATCAATACCTTACCAAATCCTTTAGGGCCTGCTCTCACAAAGAAAAGGGAGAAGAATGAAATTTAATGGGGTTTTTTTTCAGCTCTACTCTCCCCCTGTAAAGCGTTTTCCTAGGCAGTTGCGGGGGCACGGTGCACACACACCCCTAATGCTCCTGGACTAGAGGGGATTATCCAGAGGAGCCAAAGCAGCCACGGCTTTAAACCCAGCATCTGTAGTCACGTTTATCCTTGAAGTAAATGCTCTAGGAGTGACATAATTGAGGACTGTCCTGTCTGCTCAGCATATATCTGCAGGGGTCATTCATCCTTTCTGACACTGCAGAACATTAGCGGTTTTTTAGACTCACTTTCTCCTTCCGTCCTTCCGCTTGTGGCTAACCCTAATGGAGAGCTGGTGGCTAGAGACTCTTCTAGGAAAACTGGCCTGTTTGGAGAGCTGACTATCTTGAAGCAGTCCTCTATTAGGGCAAAACCAGTCAGATGTGTGCTACTGGGTGCTGGGTTTGTGCAATGGCCCCAGTGGGGCTGGTTGGGGTGGAGGGTCTGGCTGGCTGCAGGAAGGGGAGCAGAAGGCAACTGGTAATATTTGTGATGGCCACTTAGTGCTCCAGGGCTCTAATGGCATCTGGGAAACAGGTTCCTGTGTTTGTGGGTTTGCTTATTTATTTATGCTCCTGGCTAAATAAAGTAGGGAGGAAGAATTTTAACGCAGTGGTTGAAATGCATGGGACTCCAGCAGCTCTGTCCTACTCAAGGGCATCCAGACAACTTGATAGAGAATGGAGGGAACTTCAATGCACAGAAAGTCTTAGTTGGAAAAATAGAGAAGAGAATTCAAAACTTGATTCCTTCAAATTTTTAAAATTTATCTTGTTTTCCAGCAGAATCCTGCAGCCCAACCCCAGCCTCACCATCTGCACGTCACACCCTTTTGGCTTTTGCTGGTTTTATTTCTTCCCCTCCCTGGTGCCACTGCTGCTCCCCCATGAGAGTGGTGCTCAGACAGGTGCTGTCACTGTCCTCTCCTGTGCCTGTCCCTTTTGGGCTGTTGTCACCATCTGCAGCCTCTCTCCTACTTGCCACACCAGCTTTGGGCAGGGATGCTTGAGGCAGGCACAGAAAGGAGATGTCCATGGTAACTTCCCCTAGTTTAGGTCTCGGGAAGTTTAGCCAAGAACATCACTATCCCCAGTGTGTCTCTACAGCGCTGTGACTGATGGAGGGTGGGGGTAGCAGGTTGGGGTTTGCCCTGCTGTGAAATGCAGCGTTTCATTCAGCAGTGCCAGAGCTGGCACAGCTTTCCCACTGGCACTGATGGGTTTAATCACATCATTAGTAGGTGTGACACTGCAGCCTCCGATGATGAGCTCTTTATTCTAACACAGCTTTCAGCGTGTTTATCTGAGATGCCATCTGTGCCTGCACTGCCTTCATTAGGAGAGAAAGCCTATGTATCTTCTGACGTTGGTCTGTATTTCTG
Source organism: Ploceus nigricollis (assembly GCA_013399945.1). Classification (NCBI taxonomy): domain Eukaryota; kingdom Metazoa; phylum Chordata; class Aves; order Passeriformes; family Ploceidae; genus Ploceus; species Ploceus nigricollis. The sequence continues at coordinate 2,154,535 of VXBC01010008.1, read as the reverse complement.
TGATGTTTCCCTGCTGAGAAACCACCGTTCAACTAGAGGGTGAGAACCCACACCTGAAGGAAAGCAACAATACCCAAAATGTCTAAACGGGCCAAATAGACCATTAGGAAATGCACTGTTTGGAGGAATCCTCAACTGGTACACAAAATTGGCTATGATAAATGATCCAGCTATTTTATTCCTGAAAGATTTTCATCTTGGTAAAAACTTTTTATTTTTGTACCTCCATACCATGCTTGTACATAGAAGTTTTTGGGTTGCGTGTCCAGGTTTTAGATACAAAATCATTAAGATTTGTGGGTGCAGATCTGAGTTCTAGCCTTCCCCCTTAAAAACTCCATGGTATACCTTGTATCTATTATTAACTGTATACTAAAAATGCAGCTATATATTTTTGTAGCTGTCCATTGATCAACAAAGTGGCAGCATGGTGTGCTCATGGTGTTCTACTGCTCTTGACAAGATTCACAAAACACAAACCAGGCAGGAGCTGCCACATCATGGTCTAGCTACACATGAAAAAAGGGAATGCTTCCATAGAGAGGTGGCATGCCCTGGCTTGTATCAGTTTTCTGTCTGCATGCTGCCAGGCCGATGCTCAGCGAATCTGACATTAACAAGAAATAGATTTCCAAACAATCTCGCCTAATGAATTTTGAATACTCTCATGATTAATGCTAAGGCAGTTGAACTGATTATCCAGTATCCAGTAGTAATGGAGCCTTATCTACATCTTGTGTAGTCCTCAGTCAGGAATGGCTTTGGCTGCAGACAAAGATGAGTGTTGTTGGTTACCCAGAGGGGAGGCATTGGCAGGACAGAGAGAGAGACATGATGGAAGGGAGATGATGAGATACCCATCTGAAAGCATTTCAGCAGGGAGTGATCACACATGCAGGTTCTTTATTGCTGCTATTTCCTAAGCTACATTTCTCAGGCCATTTTCAGACTTGGCTTTTATACCGCCAGGTTAAGATTTATTGGGCAAATATTTTTCCTCCTTCCCAAAGCCAGAAACTGGGTTGATTTTCATTCTCTGCATCGCCAAAAGAACAGAATCCTGATGGATGTCTTTCTTGCATCATGATGGTTTAACTTGACTTCTATCCGATTAGCTTTCGAGCTATTAAACACCTTTTGTAGCATTACCAGGGAAATGATAATGCAGATCATTCATGGACAGTTTCTGTTGGCACAAGCAGCCTTTGCAGACTCCAGATCCCCTTTAAAGCTGGAACCAGCAGAGAGCTGCATTGTCTCATGGGTATTACATGTCTCTGAGCAGGCCTGTCCTTAGAAAGTGTGTTCTGATGGAAGGGTCTCCAGCCTTGTGGAGACAACTGGAAAATCTGTAATGTGCCTGACAAACTATCTGGAGGCTGCAGTTTGAATAGATTTAGTGGCATTCCCAGCCTCTGCTGTTATCTGGGCAGTGACCATGAGAAAGGTAGCTTTTGACTGGCTATAATGTGTGCCCATCATGTTATGTCTGTGATGCAGAGGACTTGAGAGGCCACCACTGGCACACACAGGTCCACAGCTGCCCCATGCCCACCCACAGCTGAGCAGGGAACTCCAGGGTCCCCTGGGAAGCTGACCAGAGAATCCTCCCCCAGCACTACCACTTTGCTCTCTGAGCTCCCAGGGGCTGTGTCATTCTGGGCCACCAGAAGCTCTCAGTAGGTGGCCCAGGGAATCACTTTGGTCATCTTTCCTCTACCTGGGAAGGCTCTGGCAACAACCTTTAGGACAAGGGTTTAGAACTGCTAGGAGCTGGTGGTGCCCTTGCTGACCTCTTTACTACAGGTTTTACAAACTACAGCTCCTCTGCTCCCACAGCCCCCCAGCTGAATAAGGCATGGATGGGGTTTCTCACAGTTCATATCCTGGTGTTGGAGATCATGGCTTCTGGAGCTTTTACTCAGATGAACATGGAACTGGCCATTCCTCTACAGGCTGATTGTGCAGCTGTTTGCAAGCAGTGAGTGCAGATGCTTTGAGTTTTGGGAAGAAAAGGTGAAGAGTGAGTTGCAGTAAGGTGCACACCAAGCAGATTATTGGCAAACATAATTAAAAATATATGTGCAATTTCTCCTCTGTTTCCCTTGTCTTAACCATCTTCTGCATTACCTCTGGCATTTTTAGGCAGTAGATAATGTGGCTGAGAGGACTCTTGGGCACAGGCAGCTCTTAGAGCAGCAGTGATTTATCTCAGACCGTTTTGAGGTAGCAGAATTTACCTCTAGCTACAGCCACCCCTCCATGTCTGCCCTCCCTCATTTGCATAAGTAATTGGCAGCTTGTTAATGGCTCATTAGGAATGCTGAAAACCGTGGGATTAAAACACACTCAGTGGAGCAGAGATGAGGGGTAGGGGGGGGAAAGGTTGCTGTCCCTGCTTGCAAATTATACTGCTTGATTCAACGTGATTCAGAATTACAGGTCATAAAGCAACTAGATTGTTAAATGAAGTAAGGAAAAACAATGTCAATGGCAGGATTTATTTTTAGACTCATGTTTAAACACAGTATGTGCATCTAGGGGGAACAAACAGTCCCTTGCCAAACAGTCCTACTGACAGCAGGAAGCTCTCACCCCTTTCTCGGTTTCACATTAACCCTGCCTGGTCAGTGTTTCCTGCTCCTGAACAAGTCCATCTGGCTCCTTGCATCACCTCGTGGCAGGGACATTTGGTTCCTTTTCCCATGTTCTCTCTGGGTAAATCCAATCTTCTCACCTCTAGCAGCAGGCAACCAGCAAGTCCCTTTCCTTGGGCACGACTGGGACACCCAGCACAGCTCCACGCAAGTAGGAGAAACAGCTCCAGGTTGCTTTGTGCATTCTGTACATCTCAAAAATCCCTAGAAAACTGCTGTGAGATGTCTTTGGTTGCTGGCACGCAGGGAGGCAGGCAGCCTTTTGCTGTGGCACTGCCAGAGCCTGCAATGCAGGAGATGGGTGGTGTAGCCAGTGAGAATTGTGAGAGGATCACATCTGCTGTTCCCAGAGAGTGGATGGAGCGTGGTGAGGACACAGCCAAGTAAGTTGAAAAGTTTGATGGAAGCTTTTCGTTGTTTGCTGACTGTTTAATCTCCTGTTCAGCACTGGCTATGACAGCAGTGACTGCAAAGCACGAGGGTGAAGGCAAGGACAGGGCTGTGATGGCTTTTGAGTCACTTAGAGGAGGCCCAGCCCATGGGCTGGTGCAGCCACAGCACACGATGCCTTTCCATCAGGAGAGCACCTTGGGGATTTTTGGAGGCCAGGGTAATTCTGGCAATGGTGCAGTCTCAGATATAGCTAGGACCTTTCTTCCTGGATAAGCTGAAAGGAAATAACAGATAAAGCACTTGGGAATCACATCCAGTCAAAATTTGCAGTTAAATTCAGCAACCTCTGATCTAAACTTGGGTACTTAAGAGCCTACTAAGGTGACAGTTGAAACTATGAAGTGGGGACAGCTAAGGTTCAGCAAAGCTCAGCTCTGTCTGGCGTGTCAGAGTTAATCCCTCTGCTTTGTAAAAGGTGCCCAGGAATCTGTCAGGACTCACAGAGGCAAAATACTGGCACATCTGAAAAATTTCTCAGTGTAGCTGGATCCAGGCTGAAGGCAAGGAAGGAGTGTCTCCTCCTGGATCCCCAGCCAGCAGCATGTGCTGCTCTTTGCAACACCCTGAGAAGTCATCTCCTTGTGCCCCAACCTGAACTGACAAACATTGACTCACAAAGGCACTATCTACAGCAGTTTTGTTTGTTGTTCTCCAAGAGCTCAACTTAGCCAAACAGAGCAGCTTTTCCTCCTTCTTGCTTTCATTGCTTTTTTTTTTTTTTTTGCCCCTACATCCTCTCAGATGACCCTGAGAGCCACCTGTGGCTCTTATTCATACAAGGCTGTCCAGAGCTGCTGAATTAACAACACATCCTGCCTGCAGCAGGAATCAGCATGTCCTGATGGGGACTTACAGCTGGCTGCTGGGGAAGGCTCAGAGCTGGATCACCCAGCTCCTAGAGCTGAGCTCTAAAGGACATATAATTTGGTGTGGTCCAGGCTGGGATGGCATCCAGGCCTGCAAGGAAAGCAGATCCCAGGTCACCCCTACCTACAGCAGCAGGAACAGAGATGGCAATCAGAGAATGTGTGTCTTATCACTAGGCTGAGTGGAATTTCCTGGAGAGGAATGGTGCCAAGGTCTCCACTACTGCTGTGTGATTCTGTACAAACTCAAATGTCTCCGCTTCCTGCACAAAAGTGGGAAGTTCAAATAATGCTGCCCGATACAAAGACAGTGGTTCTTGTGATCTTCCCACAAGAGCCTCCATCAAGTGTGCCAGAAGGGTGTCAAATGACCTTGGAAAGCGAATGTCAAATGACCAAGGAAAACAAAAACACTGTTTTGGGTTTTTTTGCTGTTTGTTTGTTTCTTTGTTTTGTTTGGGTTTGTTTGTTTGGTTTGGTTTTTATTTTGACATTGCAAAGAAAACTGCACAAAAAGAAAAATAAGACACAGGCTAAGAGCATGCTGGAGACAAATCCCAGTCTGAGATCCGTGGAGGTGCCTTCCAGCTGTGGGTGTAGAAAAGATGGCTCAGTAGTTCCCCTTTGAATGCTGCTTTGGGCTACAGCCCTGGTGCTGCTGTGTAAGCTGAGGAGGGGGGAAAACAATGCTTCCTACCAAAAGCTGCCTTTAATGTGCTAGTATCTGTATTCCCACCAGTCCTAAATTTGCATGAGGGTTTTTCAGCCCTACTCTGGTTTTGATTTCCAGGTTATCTCTGCTGGTGGCCCAAACTGTGGATTTGTTGCACAGTCTTTGCTGAACACTGCTGCTCCATTACCTGCTGCTGCACTGTCAGACTCACCAGGGGATACCATGTCATCTTTTCCTTTCCTAATCAGCTGGATGTCATTCAGAAAGCTGGGACAAGGAGAACTTTTCCCCCAGACACCAGCTTTCCTTGGTAGCAGACAAACCTCAAGCTTTATAATACTACTTGTACATAGCACTTATATAGCTTTACATCCTCAAAGTGCTGTACCAGCATTAAGTAATTAACTCTCTCCCTAATGGCCATTAATGCTGGCCTTTCATGAACCTCCCCCAGCTCCCTGAGGTTCATATCTAATCCAGCAATAAGCTGCTCAGAGGGAGGGGCTGGCTATCTTGTGAGTCCATGGGCTTGGATGTGTAATGGGGCTTCAGAGCAGGGGCCAGGTGCCCTGGAGTATCAGAAACATGGGGCTGTGGACCTGGTCATGCTCTTGGGAGCATCTACTAGACAGGGATGGAATTGAGTAGGTGATACTGTGATCTTGAAATGGAGAAGAAGAAAACTTGGGCTGTTCAGAGGATGTGCACTGATTGCTCTATTTATTACCAGGATAGCATTGTGAACAGAAAGAGCAGAGCAGTGGGAATAACGTGTCAGTGTGGGCATGGGGAGTTGATCTAGGGAGACAAAGTTAGCTAAAAATGTCAAACAAAGCTAGACAGCCATGGCAATGGGATAAAGAGGCCAGTCTGCAGATCTGTGAAGCATTAAAATAACAAGGCAAAAGGGCAAGCTTGGCAGCATCATAGGATTTAAAGAGAGGAGCAGAAGAGGATTTACTTGTCTTATTTGCTTGCAAGCAGAGCCCTCTTCCAAGCTATGGAGTGTCTCCAGGGGAGATGCTGTAATGCCACTGTTCCAGGACATTTTACCCTTGGGGAAGGTGAGCCTACCTGTTAGCAGGGCTCTCCCAGCCCTAGCTCCCAAATGGAGAAGATGGTGTGGGAAGTTGACATGGCTGTTTTAGAGAAGTCCCAGTAGCATGCTCTTAACAAACACCAGTCTTGCATGGTCACTTATTTCTGAAGCCTGCTAGACCTAGCTCTGAGCAAGCAGAGGCTGAAATAAACTTTCACCTTCTCCCTAAAGGCATGGTAATGATTCTTGCCAAAGCCAAGGACATGCCTTGTAAGCTAGCTTTGCAAAAGAAGAAAACAGCACCCATTTTTTCAGCCTGATTTAATAGCATCATTTTGTTTTTATGCTTCTGGCAATGGCTGGTCCTGTAAAACAAGTGTGTAGCTGTGGGAATCACGTGCCAATCTACAGTGGCAGAACACAGCTCACAATCACTACACGTTATGCAAAGGATTTCTGTCACCCTGGACACACTCTGCTTCCTGTGGCATCACTAGCACAATCCCTCTGTGCTCAGCTCTAAATCATTTTGCTACATCATCAAATAACAGGGTATGGCTGACTGCAGGCCAGGAGGACTTGGTGTTCACTTACTGCACAGCTTCAGAGCAGGGCCTTCCCTGCCTTCCTGCATCTGTTTTCTCATCTGTGAAATGGGAATTTTAATCCTAATCAGTTTGCAAGGGAAGCAGTAAGGGATAGTAAAAGGCAATCCTTTAAAGAGTAATAGTCAGCCTGATGTGCTAGGTTAGACATTGGAGTGAGTTTATGGTAGAGTTTAATTGATGCTTGTTCTGCTTATGGCTGGTAAGTGCAAGGCTTAATCTTTGCTCTCAAAAATGTGGCACCCTGTTTGAGATGCAAAGGATGCCTCTGCAAGGAGCACCTCATCTCTGAGCATAGCTGGGCTGTATTTTGGGATCCACAGATTTCTGGGCATTGCTTGTTTGAATTTTCTTCCCCAAATTAATTTGATTATTAATTATTACCAGATTAATTTGTAGTAAAAGCTGTGTCTCACATGGCTGGGAGGAATGCTTTGGCTGTTCCTGAACTTCAACCTATGAGCTAAGCCAAGGTTGTGTTGTTACATCCTTGGGACAACTCTTGGCTGTGTATGTCATTTTGCTGGCACATCTTCACCAGGGTGTGTCTAGAGGAGACCAAAGACCTTGACTTTATTTTAGTTTATTAGAACTGAGATGGCACTACTGGCTTCTCTGCTCTGTTTCCAGGGCCAGATCCTTGAGTGGTGTAAATCAGGACCCTCCCTTTTGAGCAGTGCTGCTGTGATACTGTCTGTGTAAGCTGAGGGCTTGGTTCACACATTCTGAACTGCTCTAAGACCTCTTCAAAAGGGAGTTAACTGTGCTCACTACATTGTATTACCTGTAATCACAAATGATCCTGCAAGATTCAGGGTATTGCAAACATAGAGAGCTTTTCAGCAAGTAATCATTTTGAGATTGCTGGAAAACTGAGAAGTTAGTGTTACTTAAAGGAGAATAAAATAAGCATTAGCACAAAACAGTTTTTGCAACAATCAAGTTTGATGTATGTCCTGTTCCGCTTGTAACATTTCCTCAGAGCCCTTTCCAAGAAGGGGAAGCAACCTGTAAAAGCTGGGAATGTAGGGAAGAGCTAAATTTGCAGCCAGGGTTTTGAAGGAACAAACAAAGAAAAGCATATTTCCATTACAGCAGAACATTCTTGGGAGCTCAGAGCAGCAAGCTGAGAACACACCAGCCAAGCCACCTCAAAACAGGAGGTGTGGAGCTGCAATGAGCTTTTTATCCTCAAGCATCTGCACTTAGGAAAGAAAGATCTTCCTGAGACTTTTGAAAAATCCTCTTTTTTGAGGGAGTAAGGGAAAGGGCTGGTCTGCAGCCCTCTGAGTCTGCAAGGCTGAGTCTCAATTCTGCCAAACCCCACAGAAATCTGAACCCCTCCATGCAGAAAGCCAGCTGAGCATCCTACCCCTTTCACACCCTATTCCAACACACCTCCCTCTTGCTTCCAAGCGCTGAAATGTCCCTGTACTGACCCTTCCCCACACTAGTTCTGCTTTAATCAGTCAAAGAAACCTTTGGAAAAACTGGCAGCTCAGAGGAGAGCTCTTGTTTGTAAAAGAAATGTTTTCATCCGAGCGAGCACAACAATCTCATTACTTGGAATAGGCACACATATGCTGGAATCCTAGACAGCAGACACTGTCTCCCCTCATCCTTCCTAGGACCAGAAAGATTTCTGCCTGTTTGATTCAGCTGCAGTGCTACAAAGTTATTAGCATTGCTTTTTTGGTGTCCCTAATGAGACAAGCATCATCCAAGCAGCTCCACAAAAGCACTTTTCTCATCACTGCTAAAGCCTCGGACACTTTGCCCTCACCAGAAAAAAGTGTGGAGATTTGCAGCCCTGCTGCTTCCAGCACTGGTTGGTCGTAGCAATTAGCTGTTTCCCCACAGATGGAGCTTCTTGTGCAGTAAGACAGAGAAAAACTTGTCCTGCTCAGAGAAACTTGTTTAGGAATCTCTAGTGAATCTGAAGGTAAATCCATCTACTTTGGAACTGTTTGCATGTATCCTGCAAGCCTCCTGTGTACCTGCTGGATTCATGTGCCTTACAGAAGGGGTGACTCTTACCTGAGGAACTACCTTTCCCTGGCTTGGCATACCCCAGTTTTATACATCCAGTTCCAAACTCTCCAAAGGGGTTGGCTTTCCCTCCTCCATTAATTGATGGGCATATCCCTGCCTGTAAGAGCCTGTTCTTTACCTACAGACCACATTTTGCAGTCATTTACATATGGAAAGCAGTCTCTGAAAAGGCCTGTAGCACAGTCTTGTGAGTGCAAAAGCTTTCATGCAGTTAGGTGATGCACAGATGCCTGTCTTTCTGAAGAGGAACAGCCCTCATGCTGTATTTCTGGTGGGTGTCTCAGAGTCCTGAAGCCCTGAAATGCTTTGCTGACCATTCTTGCTCTGTGTCCAGGTTCACCAGACTGTGGGGCTGGAGTATGTTCTTGGCATTTTGCATTTGATTGCCTTGCCAGCCCATTTTGGGTGGAGAGGATGTAATTCATCTTGATACATTTCACTCCCTATGCATCATGTTAACCAGGTGGGATTGGTGGGTAAACCCATGAGTGGCAGGGAGGGCAGGAGCCAGCCCAGCTTTTTGGAACAGCTCCTTGTTGCTGTAGTTCACAGGGAGGCTCTGATTTTGTGCACATCATGTCACAGCTGACATGACATGCGTTGCTCAGGCACCAGAACAGGCTCCACAGGGAAGTGCTCACAGCTCCAAGCCTGGCAGAGCTCAAGGAGCATTTGGACAATGCTCTCAGGCACATTTGTGTGATTATTGGGGTGTCCTGCATAGGGCCAGGAGCTTGACTCAATGATCTAATTCTATGACCCCTTCCTCAGGACTGTCAGCACTGAGATTTCCCTGTGCCTTTGTCACCCAGGTTGGAGGACACACCATGCTGCCTATCCGCTGGATGCCTCCGGAGAGCATCATGTACAGGAAATTCACAACAGAGAGTGATGTCTGGAGCTTCGGGGTGATCCTCTGGGAGATTTTCACATATGGGAAGCAGCCCTGGTTCCAGCTCTCAAACACAGAGGTACAGCAGTGCTGAGACACCTCAGATGAAAACTGTATTTTTTGCTATCTCTCCTTTCCAGGTTGTTTGCAACAAAATTTGTACGTGGATGGTCCCCTCCTTGGCACTCCCATGGTGAAGCCATAGGATAAGTGTCATTATCTCAGTTTAAGAGCTGGGAAAACTGAGGCCTGCAGGAATCAAAGAGCTCTGCCAAAGCCACGTACTGGCTAATCCTCAGCCCCCCACTGCTAAGTTCCTGACGTATCTTTCATATCTTATAAACTCTTGGGGTGCTGCCAGAACTGGGGATACCCAAATTACTGCTGGGATCTAAGTCATGCCTTGAATTTCCCTGGTTTCTCCTTTTGCAGCTAAAGCTCACTGCAGGCTCCAGTTTGTGAGACATTGTTTTAAGCCTGATATATCTCATGTGGCACATTTCTTCGGGGTTTTTGCCATTGGGTTATCTATAATATGGTTTGCCCCAGTTCACTGAGGGTGGAACCCATGGAGCTTGTTTGCCCTTGTTATTTCTTTGACTAGCAAAAGTTGCAGCCCACCAGGACAGGGCTGCACTGTAAAAATGTTGAGGGAAGGCTGGCTTGGATTAGCAGGGTGTCACTGCTGAGGTTTGAGGCACATCAGCAGAAATGCATTGGAGGATTTTTGCTTGGAATAGCAGGAGGTATTATAGAAGAGGAAAAAGATGCTTTGACATAGCAGTGTGTGGGAACCTTGAACATTTTTATCCTACTGTGTATCTAATGGATTTCAGAAATTTCACCTTTTGTAATGAAAAATGTGCATTTTCTGCTTTCTGGATACAGATCCCTTAATTAAGTGAGTTGCAGAGATGGCAAATCCAAGGTGTTGCTTTACAGCTCTAATACTTGCCCATTCGTGTGCTCAATGGGGCCTGACTGTACATCCCAAAGTAGCACACGCAAACATTTCAGAGGCACAAACAATGGAATCGACAGCGACAGAAGTTATTTGTCACGCTATTTAATGAGCTGCTCTTGCATTTCCCTGTGAGGGCAAATACAAACACACACAAATGAGCACATGGAGCTTGAACGTGGGCAATAGGCACGCTGGAGCGTGACAGCTCGGCTTTGCCCATGCATTCTGCCTCAGTTTCCTTTGCAGGGCAGTAGGGCTGAAAACAGCCACCCTTAATCTTGAGGGTGTATTGGTTTGCTACCATCCCCAGGATAAAATGTGATCCTTCCCTTACCTCTTGGTGCATCCACTTCTTTCTGCCTGCTGACCACAGTATCCTGGTGGAGGGAGCCACATCAGTCTCATTTTTCAGTTTGTGGAGGGATGGGCAGAACCTTTGTGGCTGCAGAGGACTGACACCTCCACCAGCTCCTGGATGCTGTGGCACCAGAGCAAGTCCCTGTGGCAGTCCAGATGCGGTGCCAGAGCCCCATGGAGAGGCAGAGCCCATGGAAGGACAGGTCAATGAGCCTGTGCCAAGCTCCTGGCTGCCAGGACTGGACCAGGAGCAAGCACCAGGCTGGCTGAGCATCACCCCTGCTGGGTGTTGGTGTTGGCAAGGCTGGGAAGCCCACTCCCTCCTGTGCCACCTGCATGGCCTCATACCCCCACAGCATTTTCAGCAGGTTTTTCCAAGGATGGGAGAAACCCTCTCTGAGCAGAGGAACGAGGCAGGGCACCACTCAACCAGTCCATTAACTTCTCTCTATGCCTTTCCTTTGCCCTGGAGAGAAAGAGCCCAGCACAGGGCTCCTGTGCATGTCCAGGATGTCTTGACAGGAACCATAACTCACCTCCTCCCCACAGTGAGCATCCAGCAGCTCTGTGGCAATGCAGGCTTCTCTTCGTGCTGTGTCTTGCTCTCCTTGCTTTCAGCAGGTCCTAATCTCTCCCTTCTGTATTTATATGCAAGCAGTGATAAGTATCCCTTGAGCTGCATGGTGGGACCATTACTATTCATAAATGATAAACTCCAAACACCTCTTGCTGGGTGGCTTCCCTCAGCACACTGCCTGGGACTGGTGTTTATCTGCAGAGCGTGGCAGGCCGCTCGCACGCTGCAACGCTGGGACTCATCAACCCCAACCAAGGAGGCCAGGCAGTAATAGCAGCTCTATGGAAACTCATATTTCCCTTTCCTTTTCATTCATTCTTCCAGTAAACAGTACACAAAGAGACCCTTAGGGGAGTCCTTTCCAATGGCATCCCTCCGAAGAGACTACTGTTATCCAGGACCTCACATTTTTCTCATTAGCAGCACTGATCTGACCCAAAACAGAGTGATAGCATTTTTTTTTCTCCTTCACAGATGTGATTTGACATGAAATTTCATTCTTTTAGTTGCTTTTCTATGTCAGAAAGAGGAGAAGTATGTAGGAAAAGATGCTCTGAACTCTTCCTTATAAACCTCTCCTGGGCTTTGCAATGGAACGGACTCTTGGTTTTCAGACAAGAAAAATATCATTTCAGCTGTGCAAAATATTACTGTACTTTGGGGATTTTATGACTTTTTTTCCTTCTTCATTTAGCAGGAAAAACTGACATAATAAATTAAAACCTATTTCATTTGCTTGGGAGCTCCTCTTTGGACAGTGCATTGAGGTAGGTAGGTGTCAAACGGGGAAGTTTTTGGGATCTGAAAAACTGCAGCTGGAGACAAACTTTTCATGGTAAAATCATCATTAGCAACAAACAGGTGATCATTGAGGATGTGCAGATCTGAGGTTTGGCTTCTCAGTGCTCCCATTCACTAAATGGTGCCACATCAGCCAAGCAGTATCAGGCACAGGACATCCTCCATAAACTGCCCAGCTGGTGTTCAGTGTTTCTTTTCTTTCTTTCTTTCAGGTCATTGAGTGCATTACCCAAGGCCGAGTTTTGGAGAGGCCCCGAGTCTGCCCCAAGGAGGTTTATGACATCATGTTGGGCTGCTGGCAGAGGGAACCTCAGCAACGGCTCAACATCAAGGAGATCTACAAGATCCTCCATGCTCTGGGCAAGGCCACACCAATCTACCTGGACATCCTTGGCTAGCAGTGGCCACTTGTTGGAAGTCCCTGCTCCTTCCTCCCGTCCTTCCTTCCCTCTCCCCCTCCTAAACCCTTTTCCCCTCAGCTCCCAAGCAAACATCTTCATATAAACTCAAGTGCCTGCTACACATACAACACTGAAAACAAAAAAAAGCAAAACAAAAAGCAAACCAACAAAAATCCCACAGAACAACAACCTGTACGGCAGTTTGGCTTATATATATTTATAGATATCTCTCTATATATAACTTCCACACCAATACAGAAAGAAGCTGCTGTTACAGAAAATTGTGAGACTATATATTNCCTTATAAACCTCTCCTGGGCTTTGCAATGGAACGGACTCTTGGTTTTCAGACAAGAAAAATATCATTTCAGCTGTGCAAAATATTACTGTACTTTGGGGATTTTATGACTTTTTTTCCTTCTTCATTTAGCAGGAAAAACTGACATAATAAATTAAAACCTATTTCATTTGCTTGGGAGCTCCTCTTTGGACAGTGCATTGAGGTAGGTAGGTGTCAAACGGGGAAGTTTTTGGGATCTGAAAAACTGCAGCTGGAGACAAACTTTTCATGGTAAAATCATCATTAGCAACAAACAGGTGATCATTGAGGATGTGCAGATCTGAGGTTTGGCTTCTCAGTGCTCCCATTCACTAAATGGTGCCACATCAGCCAAGCAGTATCAGGCACAGGACATCCTCCATAAACTGCCCAGCTGGTGTTCAGTGTTTCTTTTCTTTCTTTCTTTCAGGTCATTGAGTGCATTACCCAAGGCCGAGTTTTGGAGAGGCCCCGAGTCTGCCCCAAGGAGGTTTATGACATCATGTTGGGCTGCTGGCAGAGGGAACCTCAGCAACGGCTCAACATCAAGGAGATCTACAAGATCCTCCATGCTCTGGGCAAGGCCACACCAATCTACCTGGACATCCTTGGCTAGCAGTGGCCACTTGTTGGAAGTCCCTGCTCCTTCCTCCCGTCCTTCCTTCCCTCTCCCCCTCCTAAACCCTTTTCCCCTCAGCTCCCAAGCAAACATCTTCATATAAACTCAAGTGCCTGCTACACATACAACACTGAAAACAAAAAAAAGCAAAACAAAANTCACAAACCAGGCTGCATTATATGTCAGCTCACAGACCAATTAATGCAATTTAGGATCTTTTTTAGACCAAGAACTTGCTGAGATGGGAGCAAATGGCTGAAGGGAAGAGGCTGGATGACATACTCTGCTGAGCTGTATGTGAAGAGTGATGTGAAACTGTTTGAACTCACTGGTCAGCAGAACAAGACAGAGAAGGCTCTTGCACTTGTATAAGAAAGATAATGTGAATTGTCTACATTTTTGTGAGGGCTTAACAGAAAAAGGAGAAATTAAAAGGAAAAAAAAAAAAGAGACGGAAAGGAGAAGGTATCTTTCCCCCGAGCAATCAAGCAGTGAAATGTAACCCTGCTGTGAGTATGGTTCGGGCAGCTGGGCAGGGCTCTAGACTGGCTATGGCAGCAATGCCATCCTGGGTAGGAGCTGCAGGAAGAAAGCCTTGCCCTGGTTGTATGATATGCACTGAATGTGTGAAATCAGTCCTCCCTTTTCGTCCTTGCCTCCCTCCCTCCTTGCCAGCCCGCAGGTGATGGGCACAAAGCCAGGGCAGTGCCCCTGGATGAACTCTCTTTCACCAACCCCTTCCTCTTAGTCCCTCCTCATCCCTTTCTGCCCTTCCTGCCTTTTTCCTCCCTCCAACATTTCAGGACAATTTTTCTAATTTGCTGATTCTTAAAATGTATAGACTCAAGGCTTTCGAACACACAGTCAAAGGATTGTGGCACCTACGGGTAAAACACACACCGGGGAGCAGCCGCCCTCCCGCAGGCTGCGGGCTCCTGCCCCAGCCCTCCTCCGCCCCTGCCGGCCGCTCCAGCGCTGGGACAGCAGCGGGACCGAGGGGCTGTGCCTGGGAGGCGAGGGGGGGTCCTGGGGACCTGCTCCCGAATCATCCCCAGCCCACTGCAGCGTGTGAGACAGGAGTGCTGCTCACCCAGGGCGTCCAGCACAGGTCATTTTGGGAGGAACAACCCCATCCACCCCGCCCTGCTGGCTGTTAGTGGCCATGGGGCTGGTTAGTGGCCATGGGGTTGTTCCCCTGCCCTCAGCTGTCTGCGCCAGGGCCAAATCGGCCCCCGGTGGAACCTTTCAGTGAGCAGGGTTGGATCCTTGCTCTCCGCATGGGGGAAAGGCTATAGGGTGCAGACAGCTGGGAACATGCCTGCAACCCTGCTGGGCATTCTGTGGGGTCAGCATATCCCAGCGCTCTTCCCCCCCATCCTCTCCCCTTCCCCATTCCTGCCCCATGCCTCAGTCCAAGCCTCAGGCACAAGCCAGCGGGGGACAGGGAGGGGGACCAGGCTTGTGAGATGGCTGGGAACCTACCAACACCTGCCTGCAGCTCCCTTGCCATTCTCCTCACGTCCCCATCCCCTGAAAGGATTGATGCATCTGCCTTTGAGCTGTTGTGAAATGCAGAGGCTGAAGAATAGCTCCACAGGCAGCCCCGGGAGGAGGGGGGAAGGAGGGGAAGGTGCCTCCAGGAGCAGACGGCTCAGCGGATGGCCGCAGCGGCCAGCCTTGCATCTCAATGAGGAGAAAGGCCTGACAGGCAGCAACAGGGGGTGCTGGGGACAGGGAGGCAGAGACAGCAGCATCCTCACTATGGCCGATCTCCCCGGGGCGGAAAATAATCCCAACCTGGTGTAACACTCACTCAGATGCTGAATCCTGCCTGTCCGGACTGGGCTGAGATTACAAAACCTTTGTGGGCCTTTTTTTCATATGGATAATGGAGGATGAGGGGGAACCTCAGCTTGGCAGCTGCTCTCAGGAGGCAGGGAACGGGAGGCACAGGCATTGTCATGGCAATTTTGAGAAGGTAACAACTGCCAGCACAAAAATAGCCTGCTCGGATGTGGCACTTGTGGAAGGCAATGCAGATGGGGGAAGATGAGACAGAGAAGGGATCTTGGCTCCTTCCCCATGGCCAGAGTAATATTCATGTCCAGAATGCAAGGGGAGCTAGGTGACTGGTTATGGCTTGCACTGAAAGGGAAGATCTTGCATCCTCTCCCCATCCCCCATGTCTCCTGACAATCGATATCTCTCACTCATGGCACTGGCATGACCTGTCTGATGGTTTCAGATAGAGGCAGGGGACACTGCTAAAGGAGGACTGTGGTGGCAACAGCAGCTGTGGGTTTCTTCTGTGCTTGTGTAATGAGCAGTGAGAGCCTGGGGTGGGAGATGATGGGTGGCAGTAGCCACGTGGGAGTGAGGACATAACTTTTCTCTGCCTGTTAGAGAGATCTGGGCTAGTGGGACAGGCTCATGCCAGTGGGGCCTGGGCAGACTGCCATTGAACAGGCACCAGGTGCTCACAGCATCACCAACAATGGCCTGGTCTTGGACAAGGCTGTGGGCCAGCACTAGGAGTCCACACACAGGAACACTGTACCATGCTGCCTCTCCATAGCAGGATCTTGCTCTTTTGGGAGAGGATATCCTGCCTACTTAGGTCCAACTTTGAAAGGGGAAAAGACTGATTAAAAGGTTGCTGGCCCCAGCCTGGCTCCCTTTCTGTGCAGGCTGCTTTGGCTGAAAGGATTGGAGATTCAGCACAGGGAGAGAACAAGCAATGGCTGTTAATTGTCCAGCATCTCCAGGAGAAAACCCTTCCCTGGGGCAGCCTGTCTCTTACCCCAAGTGGCTTCTTGCTCTTGTGGCTCCCAGGCACTGTGCCAGGTTGTGCAAGGACACAATTTTGTTCACCCCTCTCTCTCACTCCCATGCTGTCATTTCTTTTTTGGCCAATGTCACGGGCTTTTACACTATGAAGTCACCTACAGACACTGGTTCCCAGCTGATGAGATTCCTTCATCACAGCTGCACAGCAGCTGCATCCTCCCTTCCTCACTTCTTTCCTCCTTCCCCTCCTCCCCAGCACCACCACCCTGTCCCTTTCACCACCTCTTTGTGCTGTCACAACCACAAGGTGAGCTCAGGAGCCGAGCGTGACACCGAGCCTTGACGCTGCATGTTTAGGATTAGTTGGCCTGTGAGGAGAGTTTATGTATCCCCAGAAGATGGTCAATGGCTGAAGAAGGTGGTGAGATGCTCAGGCTCTGGCTGTTTTGCTCTTAGCCCCACCACGGGCAGTGACTGCCATGGAGAAAGGTCCTTTTGTCAGAGTTCATTGTGAACCGTTGCTCAGAAGAGCTGGATAAGCTGCAGTTCTGTGCTGTGACATCTGCTCTGTTGCTGCTCAGGCCCCCTTGGCCTGTCATTGTTGGATGGAGGTTTGTTGGGAGCAAGGAGAAGATTGCTTTTTGTTCAAACACATGATAGAACCTGCTGCATCTCTTTTTGGCATGACAGTTTTGGAGGGGAAGAGGGAAAGCAGCTGTGCTGCATTCCTGGTGAACACCCTGAGACCTCGTTTCCAGAAGCACCTTTCCTGGAGCAGAAGAGAGCTTCCCATCAGCATGGACTGGTGATCTTCCCTGTAGGAAGAGGGGCTCTGTGATGGGGCTATGTGTGAGGAGAAGAAAGGCAGATTTTGGGGGAAACTCTCACAGAGTATCAACATCTGAGTGTTTGGAGTCAAAGAGAAATGAGTTCATGCTTCTTTATTTCTTAGAGAGATACTTCCCTGTGCCCTGCCTCTACGCAGAGCAGAGAGCTATCTCTGCTGCCTGGGAACATGTCTCACCCAGCTCTGGGGCAAGCCAGGCCAAATTCCCAGCACACCCAGGCAGACCTTCCCACCACCCAGCCTCTTCCATCTGCAGTTTTGTCAAGGGACTTGTGAAAGGGAGCTGGAGGGAACACCAGTCTGAGCACAGCTGAGAAGGGTGTCTTCCCTGTCCCAGCTGCATGCTGCTCCCTAAAAATTAAAATTGTTTGCACCAACTCAGTCACCCAAGGGTGTCACTGAAGTGATGCTTTCTTGGAAGTGAAGGTGCTATTTTGGTGCATGGTACAGGTGGAAATTTTGTGCCAGGGCTGCAAACTGCAGGCAGTGAATGTGGCTCCAGCCTCAGGGTCTCATCAGTGACCTGGCTTGTTTTCTCCTGCCATTATTTTTCTTTTCACCCCAGTCTGTCAGGTTGCAGGACAGAAGCTGAGATGTAGCAAAGGGAAGAGATGCAGAGATCTGTCAGACTGAAAGTCCATCCTGTCTCCTGCAAAACTTGCCCATCTGCCCTTTTTAGCTGTCCCTCAGTGCATGGATTTTGGGGGGTGAAAAAGTCTGAACTGCCTATCCTTGGGTCTGCAGGGTGTTGAATTGCAGATGGATGACTCTGGGAACTGTGCTGCCCAGACAAATGTGAAAACTTTAAAGAGGCTGCTTGCTTGAGAGACATTGCTAGCTCTGAGCTGTTTGCTTGTCCCAAAGAGTGGGTGGAACAAGGTGAGAAAATGTGTGGAGGAATAAAAGAGCCAAGGAAAGGGAAAAGCTGGTTTTAGAAGGCAACTGAGTATCTTGGGTTGGGAAATCAACACACATTTGGGGAGTGTGGTGTAGAATTTTAAGTAGCACAATGGATACAAGCAAAAACAAAAGAAAATAGCAATGTACTGCAGCTCCAGGAAAAGTTAGCTGTGAAGCTGGGCAAATACTGGTTTAAAAAGGAGGCAGAAACCAATAAAATCAAGGGACCATTTATGCAGGTGGGAAACAAAATCACTAGGCTTTGTGCTTTTCTGTGATTTTTTTTCCTGTAAGAAAATGCAACTGAAAGAAGGTCTCAAAAGTTATGCTGTTTCAGGGGCACAGACAGAAGTATCATATGAGCTGTTTCCTTTCACATGAAAGGCTCTTATTTCCCAGAACTCAAATGTGTAGGTTTCCTTACTTCAGGATATGGGTTGAAGAATGCAGACACTGTCACCACAAGCCCCCAAACCCAGAGGTAATTTGGAACACTTGATCAGCATTCATTCATGTGCCAGTCTGTGTGAAGACAGTATTTTCTTCACCATGTTATCTTAAAAAGTTTTTTTTAAATCTTTCTAATTTCCTCCCTCCCCAGGGAGTATCTGCATCCTTTCCTGATCTGGCCAGGAATCAGCTGAAGCACTGCAGCCATGGCTTGTACCCAATGTTTTTGTAACAGCTCTAGGTGTGCTCTCTGGTTGTAAGGCAATGATGAGAATAAGCAAGGGGAATAAAGGAGATCCTGGCTGTGGTACCATGCTGTGGTGGCTCCTCTGAGAGCTGGAAGCCTCTGGACATCAACAGGGCTCCTCTGCCATGGGACTCACAGGCACAGGCGTGTCTTGGTGCAACCAAGTTTTGTTCTCCATTTACGTTCAGTGGCTGTCTGATGGATGGTGGGCTCATGGAGCCTTGGCATATGGTGGTGTGTCCAAATGAGTACCAAAAATAGAAGAAGAGAAAATTCCCCCCTCAGCACTGCTTTTCAGGAGTGGATAGACTTCCTTAAGTCTAAGGTAGCTTCTCCACTCCTGCACCAAGGCGTCTCTTACATCAGTACCCATTTAATGTTTACATAGCTGCTAAATCCTAAAAATTCTTTTCCCTTTGCTGCTGTCCTTGAAAGTAGAGATATTGAGTTTCAAGCCTGGAGAAAGTAGGTGTTTTCAAAACATCTGTTCTGGCTGGCAGTGTCATAAATGACACAGGCAGAGATGTCAGTTGCTGCTCTGGGAGGAATGGAGGAATATTCCATCTCTCCTGTGTCTCTTTTTCCTTTCCAATGCAACACTGAGCCATGAAATCGCTCCCTGAGAGAAGTGATTGGAGTCCTATTGCTTGCAATTTTGAAAAACTGAACTGAGGAAAGAGATAAGAGACTGAAGAGAAGGAAGGACAAAATATTCCAGCTTTCCCCAACAGTTAAGTAAGCTGGTAGGTCGGTTTCATGTTGGTGGCTTGGGTTTCTCACAGACTCAATCTGACAGCTCTTTTCAAACAAAAGGAATGACCATTGAATTTTAGCATCTCTGCAAGGGGAAGAGGCATCACAAATCTAACCATTGCTTCCCCACACTGTCAGGAGTCTTCCACAGGAGCTGCTCTCCCTCCCAGCACAAGTGACTGATCCCACTGCTGAAAACTGGAACAGTTGTTCTGAGGGGGAGTTTAACTGCTGAACGACTGACAGCTTAGGACAAGGTCCCAGCAGGGAAGGGCTGAAATACCTCTAAAGAAAATCATAGCTCTGGGCAGTCCAAATGTCTTCTTGCATGTTTTCTCTTGCTCTCTGCTGGCTTCCAGCCTCTCCAGTCTTTGCTGCTTGATACTCAGAGAACTGAGTTTCTGCGTTCCCTCCCTTCACTGAGCTCAGAGGACTGGTGAAGCAGTTTGATTTCAGTGTGGTAGGTGAGATCAGATTTCTCCCTCCATGCCTTCTTCTTTTTCTCCCTGTGCAGCTCCTGTCCTTGCAGTTCTCAGGACTTGACTAGCAGAGTTTTTAAATGAAGTGAAAGTCTTAATGTGAGGTGAATCCCAAGACCACAAACAGTTTGGACTTCAAACAGTGAGAAAATTGGCGCCGGATGATTCCGCACACAAAGCAGAAAACTTTCATTTCCTGCAGGCAGGATGGAATTGACTGTTATATTAAGACTTCAGAAGGAGCACTGCCCCGGAGTAATTTCACTGCTGTCAGGCAGTGTTGACATCTAGATTAACCTCTGTGCAGTGAATTTTACAGCAACGCTCATTGTAATGCATGTGGGGTATCTCCTGTAAATCCCAGCTGAAGCCCACGGTGTCCCACCCTTCTGCACAGGAGGAAGGGTTGGGGAGCAGCTGCTATCATTTTTGACCCCAGCAAAGCGTGACTCCAACCTCATCCAGGCCAGTTCTGCTGAAACTGATTTTCTGCTGTGCTAAAGTGACAATAGCTCCAGCCTGTATTTTTTTATTCTAATTCCCCAAAGAGGTTTACATCACAAGGCTGAAATTTTTGCCAGTGACAAACAGCTCCCTTCATGTATCCAGCCAGCAGTACAGTCCTAATTAAAAGGCACTAGTTAACTAGAGGCAATTAGCTGCTTGCACTGATTAATTCCAAGACATACAATCCCCAAACACAAAGCTCTGATCAGATGTGATCTAAATGGCAGACAAACTCCCAGCTGATGTGAGATGGTGGCATCCAATCCTGCTCACCAGCACACAGGCACACAATGCACCCTGCCTACCAAACCAAAACTGCATGAATTAAAGAAATTCACACAGTTAACTCAGTGCAAGTCAGAGGACACTGCAAAAGAAGCCCCTTGGCTCCAGAAATGAATGCCCCTGCTGATAAGTTGAAAGCATAGGCCTGACCCCAAGTCCTTCTGTCTTTTGCTGTAGGAGGAGATTGAGCAGTGGGATTTCCCAGGCAGGACCACAACAGCTACTTCACTTTTGTGCTGGCAGAGACAATCCTGTCTGTGGTTTTTAAGATGCATCTCTGAGATTCACTTTGTGAAAAAAAAAAATGTAAAAAAAGATAGGAAAGGAAGGGAAGGTTTCTTTGTGCATTTTTGCCACATCAGCTTATTCATACACTTATTTTCCTACTCAGACATTGCTCTGCAGTTGTCTGCAGGAGGTTCTAGGCAAGAGAAAAGCTATCAGGTGCTGAAGAGATCAACCACTAGCCCTAAGGGCAAAATCCCAATAGTACTTCTGGAAATCTCTTTCAGAGCCCATCTCTCCTCTCACCCACAGCTCTTCACAGTAGCCTTACCATTATATTTGCCAAAGGTTTTGGACAACCTGTGAAGAGGTGACATATCTTCAGTTTCCCCTCATCTTCAGGAGGAATTGTGACATTTCTGTAATTCGACCCATCAGGAAGATTCCTTCAAACTAACATTTATTACCTCCAATCAGAATACAGCTGAAAAGGCTACCCAAGGTTATAGAAAAGGTCAAGCTCTTGCTTTGGACTGGAATTTGCTTTGGAAGGAATTTGATGGACCAATTTAACCACCACAGCACATCAAAACCTGGTGGCTTCATTTAAAAAGTAATCAGTATTGTATTTCGCTTTAGACATCCGTGCATTAGTGTTCTGCAAATATGATTTCCTCTTTGTTTGCATTATTGATGCCATAAAATGTCAGACACATTAAAGAAAAAAAAAAAAAAGAGGCCAACCTTTGGGGTTTGGAATGATTCTAGCTGAATTGCAGTTGGGTTACTTTCCTTTTTATTTCCCATGGCAGCGATGCACTGTTACTCATTCTGCTATTGTTTTACAAAGAGTTCTCAGTAAGTGTATTTATTCAGCCAACCATATTTCAGGAAACACATAACCTTGATATTTTTTCTTGCATGTGGCAGCATATGTGAATGTGTGTTGGGGAGAGGAGGGGAGGTGAAGCTTTTTACAAGAGCCCTCCCATGTCTGGTAATGTGTTGGCTTTGCGCAATGTTGCATGAATCCCTCCTGCTCAGGTGCCTGGTTTGATTTAACCTCAAGAACTGGCTTTTGTAATCAGGATTTGAGGTCTTCTGGTTTAGCACTGCCCAGAATCTGTCATCTGCTCTCACCATTCAGCAGCCATCTGCTATCCACAGAGGTTCCTAGATGTCTATGCCACAGAGATTACACAGTAATTGAGTCTCAGGCATGCGATAGAGGAGTTTCAGCTCATTCTGATCCTGGACCAACAGCAAGTTTGCTGATTTAGCTTGGTTCCCACCCAAGGTTCACTGACTACAGTTCCCAAGACAAATACTCTTAGCTGCTCAGGGCTGTTTCTCACAGACCATTACAAGTACAGGCCTTGGTGGCTGTAGCTCTTTGCCTCACCTCTCTATAATGAATGCAGATCCATTTTTCAGTGATCCTGGGAAATTTTTTGAAGGATATTCTCCCTCCTAAAATCTAAGAAATTCTCAAGTATTCTGTCTTGTTGAAAAGTGAAGAAATAAGGTGGAAATATCTCCCCTGTGTAGAGATTTTCATCAGTGGTAAAATTTCAGCTTTTCCTCCCAGTGACAGCAAGACTTGGTTGCAGGAGGAGAATACAGTGGAGCAGTCTAATGAAGGGACTCAGCTAGGACCTAGACTGCAAAGTCATCTGTTCACCTACTGAACCATCGCCAGCTTCATGCAGGAAGAGATCCTCAGCTCTTCTTGAGCTTCAGATTCCTGCCCAGCTCTCTTGTTCCTACTCCAGTTGTGAGGAATGACCTTCAGATGACCTTCAGATCTCCTTATCTTCACAGATCCTTCCCAGGGCTATCCAAACAGCCCAAAGAAGTGATGACGGGGGCTGAGTGGGTGTGTAATTCAGTGTCTTTCTCTCCCTTTTTCGTCAGGGGCAGAGATAGTGAAAGTGACAGAACAGAAAAATTATTTTCCCCAACAGCAGTGATCCAGTTTCTTTTTAAACTCTGATTTTTAAGATGCCATACAGCAGTACCTATAAATATGCCTTGAAATGTTGAATGAGCACACGAGTATATTTGATTTTGTTTTTATGCCTATAATTTCTCTCACCAAGAATTCAGCTGTTGCTCAGCTCCCAGCAGGTTGTTCTGATTGCTGGAGAGATGGTTGGGATTGATTCTGGCTGTGACCTGCTCCAGTCCAGCCTCATTCTTAGGTAGCTAGATTGAAACAATAGAAATCAGCAAGAGACTGAATTGTTGTTCCTGTGCAACTGAACCTTCTTGTGCAACTCCAGGCTAAATGTAGAAGACGTTGATGACCCACAACTTTGAAGTCAGTAAAGGCTGTAGATACTGAGAGGCACTGAACAGATGTTAGGAACGGAACGGCAGGAGAGAGAGAAATGCTGCAATAGGAAAAAACCCCAAACCAACAACCGTGGTTGGTTTATAATACAAGAAAATCCACTGCTGTACATGAGAAAAGACACAGAATATTCACCCTGGTAACCAAGAACATTGGCCACCAGGATAAGAGCAGCTCAAACCTCCTCTCACCTTTAATTTCCTTTTTCTTCTTCTCCTGCTAATGCAGAACAAATCCTGGCTTATGGCCTTCCTGGAAACTGAAATTAAGAGGCAGATTTGGGAGAGGATGAGAGAGTCTGGGTCCTGCTGGATGATACAACAGCTTTATAGCCCAGCACCTCTCAGTAGCAAGTGCCTGCTGTGTCCTTTCTTTTAATTATTTTTATTTATTTATTACAACCCTTAATTGCTTCAAGTAGTGTTCACAAAGAGCCTGCAACAGTTCAGTCCCCAGTCTCCTGGTAAGGTGGGGATTTCAGCAGACGGACAGACGGACAGAGCCGCGTCCCTGCGGATCAGCACCGCGGACAGCGGCATCGCCCGCGCAGGACCCGGCCCGGCGCTCCGGGAGGAGGAACCCCGCCTGCGAGGAAGGAACCCCACTTTTGAAGGAATCATGCCCACACTGCCCGGGGAACTGCTGTCTCACCCTTCTTTCGTTTCTCCCATGTTTTTTCCTCGTGTGAAGTCATTATCTGGTATCTTGTTTTCAAGTGATGGAAGAGGGATGGTTTAAAACACAAACCAATCTCATTCCGATGCAAGAGAGAACCATTTTGTCCTTCAGAGTTAAACTCTCTGCCCCCCTTTTTCCTGCACCGGTGTTCCACCTACGAAGGCTCCATCTCTAATTTGGATTGTGGAAGGTTCTTATCTTCTCATCCATTGGGACAGTTTGACAAATGGAGAGATATTACGCTGGTAGCCCTTTAGAAACAGAATCCTTATTTTATTGGAAGCGTCACATGATTCAGATTTCAGCCATCAATTGCATTTACTGTTGGTAAAGGGTAAACAGACAAATCTCTTGGAAAATTGCAAGTAAGGGACATATAAATGACACTGTGGCCACAGGAAGTTATGTTCACCAAAAAAAAAAAAAAGGAAAAAGAAAAAAAGAAGCCACATTACTGAGTAGTAGAGGGTTGTCAGAATCACAGAATCACAGAATGGTTTGGGTTGGAAGAGATTTTAAAAATCACCTACTTTCAACACTCCTACCATGGGCAGGCACATTTTCCACCCAACTAGGTTGCACAAAGCCCTGTCCATCCTGGCCCTGAAGAGTCAGACAAAGATGAAGAGCCATGCAGGCACCAACAGGCAGGGCCCCAAATGGAGAAGCAGTCTTATCTCACAGAAGAAAAAAAGGCAAGTGTCTCAGCATTCATCTTGCCCAGCCTGCATAGTTGGGATTTCATCCCACAGGTATTCCTGGATCACATTAAGAACCCTCAAATTAGGGTTGAATGTCTCCTGGACCTATTCATCCTGGTGAGAAGCTGTTGGGCAGGAGCATGCAGGCTTGTTACATGCCTGAAAAATTTAGTGTGAAGAAGAAGAGCCAGAAAAGTAGGCCAGAAAGTTGGGCTATTCCCCCCACTCAACATATGCTGCTTTCTAGAAGCAGTTTCCTCTGTATCCCACCTCCCACACACTCCCCAGCTGTGACTGGAAGCTACTACAATGGGACATGTGGATGGACACTCAGAGACAGAGAGGACTGGGAAGTGTCTGAGACACAAGACTTCAAAACTTGTAAGTAGCAATACTGGAAATGAGGGATTAAGGCCAGACTTCTGATGCTTAGGGCTGTCTGGGAGTCAGGAAGGATGAGCTTGCAGGGGATGGCAAAGGTAATTTAATAAGGGGCTCAGAGAACAAATGATGCTAAGAGGAGGGATCAAAGAAACCTACTGGGACACAGGGAGAGGAAGGAAATGGACAAGGACTTGATTCCCAGTGAGGGGTCAGTGACCAAGAGGGTGGTGGAAGTCAGATAGGAGCTGTGGTGAAGCAGAAGAGAGCCCTGGTTGGGGATGAACTATAGATGTGAGGAAAGAGTCCCTACAGAATGATGTGTGCTCATCCAAATGGGTCCTGAAAGTTTCTCCAAACATTCAGTTCTGCTGGGCTTCCTCCAGGCCCACAGTTTCTGCTTCAAACCTACAAACACCATAACTTTAACTGCATTAATTTTGCTCTCTGACAGCTCTGGTTTCAATACTAACAGTCTAAATTGTTTTAGTCCCCCTCAATCCTCCCGTTCAACCCCCGCAACCAGCTAATTCCTTGTGTGAAGGAGAATTGGCTTTTTTTTTTTAAGTTTTCCATTATTTTTCCCAGAAGTGTCCATTAAATTTTCAGCTAAACTGGAAGGCAATTTTTTGCATGAGAGCTTTACATAGATAGGCTTAAAGCAGAAGAAAAATAAATAAATAACTATACTAAATTACCTCCCCCTCCCCCACCATGTCTTAATGAAGTGCTGTTTTATGTAAGTTATTTCCAGAGAAATGAAGTATTTTTGGGCAGGCAAGCAATCAACATTTATTTAGGTTTCCAGGAGTGTTGCAACTCCCTCTGAATCTTCTGGTTCAGGCAAGGAGGCAAGTTTTCCCCAGGTAAAGATTGAGGATACACAACCTTCTTGGGTGAAGGCTGTCTTGGAGTCTTCAGGCTGTGCTTGGGAATGTTTTTAGGGGCTGCACTGTGCAATTGCCTCTGGTAATTTCTCCAAGGTTTGTGTGTTGAAGCAGTGCTGCCTGTCAGTGGTTTGCGTGGCAGCGTGATGGCCTAGGCAGAAAAATCACTCTGATTTCCTGTGCTGGCCTCAAAAAACCCCCATGCACCTTCCAGAAATCTGCAAGGGTAGACAATTTCCAGGCAACTGCTCCTCCTCCCAGCTGAGCTGCCCTTCAGCAGTGCAGGCAGGCTTGGCCCCCAGAAGGTGCTGCTCCAAGCTCACTCTGGCAGGTACCAGAGTACCTCTCTGGTACTGAGAGGAAGGTGGGGCTACAGCTCAGAGGAAAGACATTTTGATGGCATTTGTGTTGTTACTACTATTTAAAACAGCTTATTTTAATCGCTGCTAATGTCATGGAAAGACTGCATGAGCAGAAAACAATCCCTCTGGCGATCTATGTTGAATTGATTTCTATTTTTTTGGCAGACTTTTTTTACACTATGCACCAATCAATGTTTGCTTAGTCTGGGGCTTCTTTTGCATCTTTTGAGTCCTATTTGCCATTTTGCAAGTGAATTGGTGGTTCTCAACCTTCTCCAAACCGCAGTCTCCTCCAAACCAAAACTCACCATTTTCTCCTGCTGGGAACAGGCCAAGTTACTCCTTAAGGGAGAATCTGGTGAGAGCAAGGAAGTTATGATCTCTGCCTGCCCACCCCAGCTCCACTGGCTCCAGCTCAGAGGATGAGGAACTCTGATCTGAGTTTTGGCCAAGGTAGGGTCCCTGCTTGTCCCCTACCTGCCACATCATGTGCATTGAGTGCACTGCTACCCTGGAAAGGGATGACTGATACAGCATTAGTCACACTTACATGAAGAGTTTTTAAATTAAGAATTTGCAGTGAGGTCCAGGGACCTGTTAAAGTGCTGAGGTATTTACCCTCCCCAGACCTTCCCTTCCTTCCTGCCCTGCTTTGGCCCTTCCTTTCTCCCCAGCCTTGAAATGAAACAGAAAATTATTTTTTTAAAACTGTGTCGATAATTTATGTTTAGTATAAAGGATGATTTAATGGCATCACCAAAGGTCATTTTTTTCATCTCCGTGTTACTATCCCAGCCCCAGAGGCTGTGCATCCCCTCTTTCCCATAACTCCAGTGCCCTCCCTTTCATCCACCTCACACATCCTCTGTCACCACCCCACCCCAGCGTTCCACGCACCCGACACCTGCTTCAGGTTCAGCCAACGGCCGATGGAGAGCAGAGATTTCAAACCGAAACCTCCACTCCAGAGCACCCCGAACTGAAACCATTTCCACTTTGAAAACAGTCAGTTGCTGCAAACGCCAGGCAGACTCATTTCTTGAACGACGTAAGGTTTTTTTTAAAGCCTTTTATACCTATTTACGTGTGCGCGTGCGTGCACCGAGTGTGCACAGCGGTACCCGTGTGCACAGAGGCACACGAATCTCTCTCTCAAGTATAAATATATTGTATGTTAGAGCTGTAAATACTCCTTGGTCATGTGTCTATGTCTTCTTCAAAGTATCATATCCTCAGTGTTACGTTAACAACTCCATTTATTGATTGATGAAACTATGTGTAGACCTGTACCCTCCTGACATAGTTTATGTAGCTCTCTCTCTTCTCAAATAAAGTACAAAACTACCACCAGCAGGTCCTCCTCTCCTCTTTGTTCCATGTTGAAGATTCAGCTTTAATTCATAGAAACCTGACACTTAAAATTTATGCAGTTTTCAGCTATCTCAACAGTACAGAAACTTTCTCATGATGTTTTAAGAATTTTATGGTGCTGATCAGGCTGGTAAGTGTTGTTAACAAAAGGTAATAATCTGTAGGTAAAATGCTGTCCCAACTGCAGTAAATGATGATCTCTGTACGGATCCGATTCATCCTTCCCACCTACCTCCAGGTGCAGCCTGCACCAATCACAGCTCCCTTCATCGTGGTAGAGACAACAGGAGTCCATCCTCCTCCTCCCCTTTTGGTGGATCTCTGCACCATTGCATCAGCCAGCCCTCCCAGGGTGCAGAAATTTCCCCTTGGCTTAGAAGGATCCAGTCTCTTCCCTGTCATGTTGTTGGCTTGTTGCTGCTTGGATTGCTCAGCACCCAAACTCAACTCCAATCATGGGGCTGGAAACAAATCTCAGGATTATGGCAAAATCCACTGCTGTCACTTGTTTCCCTTTGATTCCAGGCTTCATGCTGAAATCACAGGAACCAGAGGATATTTACCATTGCAAGCTGGAAAAAAACCCTCTTTGCACAGATACACTTACTGTAAAAAACTATAAAGATGATTTGTGAAGTAACACTTAATTTACTGCAACTGACACCACACTCCAGCTGCCAGAAATTTGACTGACAATTTCTATTTATTTATATCCTGCTATACAATATCTGCCTTAATGCTGTAAATTTTTCTGATTGGAATTTCACAGTGTCTGCCTGGATATTTATTGATCATAAAATAATCTGCACAACCCGTTAAAGTCAAGGCAGGGAGAATGGATGCCAGAGAAATCACTCGACAGGATCTGGGTACCAGTGCCCAGGTAACAGGAGATGCTCAGATGCTATTTTTACAGCGTTCTGTATCACTGAGAGCCAGTCATTTGAACTGCTTTTCTGCTGTTTCCTGAAAGCCCCTTCTGAAATGCTTCCAAGAGCCTGGTATTGAGTTCCTACCAGCAACTCCATATGGACCCTGCAACATGCCTCATTTGCAGCTCCTCACCGTTGAGAAATCCCACCTTTACAGTGAAATCTGGTGTTTTCACAACTGTTCTTTCAGACAGCCCATGAGGGAAATGTTTGGCTCTTCCTGCAGCAGTAAGACCACTTTTTTTTCAACTATTATTTTTGGCAGGCAAAGACAGAAGCATTCAATTTCTGCCCACGAGAGAAAAAAATGTGAAACTTGGTCCCAGCTGGGAGTTTCTGTATTGCCTGGTGAGGAGAGTCTCTTACTTCATTCCCAGCTTCAACCATGCAGCTTTCCAATATTGCCAATGGATTTTGCCTTCTGATTTTGGGCTTTTTATATTTTTTTTTTGTTTCATTTTGTTTTTTATTTTCCTAAGGGACACCTATTCTCTCCTATGGAAGTTAGAGGTGTGTGCTCTCCACGTGTGGGTGAACACAAAGGCATATTTTGGTCCTAGCTAAATCCACCCATTCTCCCAAAAGTCAACACATCCCACCCCCAATCCAGCACACACCCACTTTCTCACCAGTAGCCTCCCAGTGTGACACCCCTCCCTACCCTGTACACACACACATCCCTACTCCAACCCACCATTCTTCTGCCTTCTCCTGCTCTTGTTCAACAAGTAACACTTGCAAATTCCTGCAAGGAATTTGCTCCCTTCCCTGGAAATGCTACACTGGCTATTCATTCCTCCTGCTTTCTGGGGTCCCAAACCAGGCCTCGCCTCACTGCTCACAAAACACAGCTCCCTTTCCTTTCTCAGCATCAAAATAATAAACCAGCAGCTGAAATGCAATAAAGAAAAAAAAAAATCCCAGTTTGATCAACTTCCCTTGGAGTCGCCCTGTTCTGCCTGCTCCCAGTACCTGCTGCAGTTTGCCTTTGCCTATCCAGGATGAGGTGGTTTCAGGAGCATGCAGCAGCTCCTGGAGCATCTAATGGGCTGGAAATAAAACTCCACCAAAATAAACAGCAGCCGAGGAGGCACTTGCCCCAGACTGGACAGCATCCCCTGTGGGAAGTGGACAATGGAAGGACTCAATGTGCTCAGGGCTCCCTATGACCTTTTCAAGCTCCATAAAACCCTTCACAGATTACCCTTCAGAAAGCAGGGAAGGCAAGCAGATCCCTGTATGCCCTCTGGGCAGGGGGAATGGAGAGGTCCTGGCCTTCCCCCAGGTTGCAGAGAGAGTCAGATGAAAGGTTAACAACAAGATGCAATCACAAGGTAAAAGCACAGGGCAGGAATGGGACAAATAATTTCCTGTTGAATTGTGGCTTCTGTTTTTCCCAGAGAAAAGCAGCAGGTATTCAGGAGCTTCTCATTAGCCAGCATGATTTCCATTAGGCTTTCTATTAACATTTTGTGCCCATAATAAACACCTACATAATTAACACACAAAAAAAGGAGCCCATTCCAGTTGCCACAACAAGCTGGGAATGGCACAGGTGGGTCAGTTCCTGTCTGGAACATTTTACTTGCAAAGGAATTGCTCTTTACACCCACCTAGGACAATTCCCTTGCAAAGAGTTAAGTTTTAATGCTTCTGTCCTCCTGCTTTAGTCTAGGAGAACATCTACCTCTGCTTTGCAGCTGGAAAAAAAAATAGAAAGTGAGAGAACAGGGTAGAAATTGTCCCTGGAGAGATTCAGGACACTCCAGTATTCCCTAGTCCTTTGGCATAGCTCTGAGGAGCCTTTTCCTGCTAAGAACTGACGGAGAAAGAAATCCTTTAGGAACACATGCATGATCCCAGACAGTAGATAAGCCCCAGGAGCTCATTCAAAGTCCCCATGGAAAGAATATGGAACCTACTACAACCTGGGCTTGTTTACAACCGTGAAGCACACCAGCACTTCATGTCCACTGAGAACTGATGAATTATGGGGAAAATAGACACAGAGGTAAAACATGATCTTCTCCATGCCAAGTTACAGGCTCTCCATGCCTTATCCATCCTGCTAAGGGCATGAATATAATTTCTGAGTATGGTACCCACAGTGAGAACTCACAGGTAGCTCTGGCTCCTCCCCAGCCCTCGTCCTCCTTGCCCAGTGCCAAAGGTACCACTGCCAAGCCTGTGCCCAGGAGATTGAAGACATATTTTGACAGGGCTGCCTGTCCCCCCCTCCTCATTTCAGACTCCTGCTGCTAAGAATTTGTGTGCCCTTTATCATAGCTCTAAAATACAGAGAGACACTTTGGAATTCAATTAGTCAAACAGTTGCCACAGCAACAAAAACATATAAACTTAAATGATTTATACTCACAGACACCACTTCAAATAGGAATAAATTTAATACAGCAGCTGGGAATGAAATGCATTGTACAATAAGAAAATTGTATTTTTTCTCTCCCTGATGATAGGCCTCAAGGTCTTAATGCAATATAGATGAAAAAAGATATTTGGGCAGAAGGAAGCAGAATACGTTGTGCTGTATTTACAATGCCTGCTCGGAGAGTACAACACGTAATGAGCATGTACATCTAATCACAGAGCTGTGATGCTGTTTGCAGACAGCCACAGATCAAAGATTGCAGCTACCAAGTTGACTGCTTGGTTTCACTTTCTTTCTTTGTCTCTTCTTCATCTCATAAAATCTCTCCTGCTGGCCTCTTCCCAGGTGAAATACAAACCGACCCTCATTCCAGCAGCTTCTCCATCCCCTACAGCGCCAGGTCCCCACCTGGTAAAGTGAGACTGTGGGGGTTTTTTAGAAGAATAAAGATTACTTTAATTCAAACATAGTCCTGGGACTCAGAGCAGAAATTAATTTCGAGATATATGCAGGAAATATTTTCCTCTGCAAGATCATTGCAAAAGCTTGCAAGAAAATCCAGAATAGTCATCCAAGTGATGGTCACCTGCAGTATTTTTTCCCATAAAAGACTGAACATGAAGTGAATGCCACACTTCCTACTGTTCTCCTTTGACTCTGAGATTCCCTGGGGAGAACTACAGGTACATGGGATGTGAGATCACAGAGAAGATAATGCATGTACAGACTTCTGGCATTAGCACCGTTTCAGTGCATCCTCCTTCCAGTGCATACAAATATATCTTTTTCCAACCAGCAAAGGTTTCATAGAATGAAAGTGATGTAGGAGCTTAGAGGGGCCTTATGGTGAGTTTCAGTAAACAGGATTCGTCCAGAGGTTGTCCAGAAACTGCCTCTTTTCTTTCTAAAGGCACAGCAGCTGGTTTAGCTCAGAACTGTGGAAAGTTGTGTGCTTGTAGCTCATCTGCCTCTTTGTTGAGGTGCCAAAGCCAGCTGCCTTGGCAGTGCCTGGGCCAGAAACAGCCAAGCAGTGCCTAGACTGCAAAAGAAATGGAAACCCAACCACTGGCTCTTCATTTTCCCCTAAGCAGAAGTTAGCCTGTCATGCAAGGAGGCATTTTGGAAGCCGTCACCTGCCTCCACAAAGCCTGACCAGCAGGGCCAACCACTCCCATCAGTGGGAGCTGAGGCTGCCAACACCCTTGGGGGGCTCAACACTACGAGCAATTGTATGAGATCTCTCATCTGACCTGCTCCACTAGACAGCATTTATGGTGGGAATAAGAGCTTTATTTCCTGTCCAGATCGTGCTCATAACACCTTCTCCTGCACTTCACAAGAGCTCAAACAGGACGAGTCTCACGCACTTCAGGGCCCTTTGTGCAAAGGCAACCTCTCTGGCTCAGCCCGTGTTTTGAGTAAACACTGCAGATCCAAGTGCAAGAGGGAAAAGCCAGAAAAGCACCTTTGAGACAAACCCAATACTTTTGTCTAAGTACAAACAAACAAAACCACAGAGGTCGCAGCTCTAACAGAACTTATTCGCTCCTCAGCGTAAAAAATTATGGGGGTGAGTTTTCACGGGTTGTTTTAGGCAGGAGGTCAAGAGTACTGCTCATTATTAGAGTTGGCAGGTGGGGTAGAGAGTTCAGGATGCTTTGGGTGCAAATTGAGATCAACACCTGCAATTCTCTTTGGCAGTTTGGGAAAGGAAAGCACACAGATGCACAACAACAACTAAACAAAGCTAATAATGAAATCATATTTATGTAGGCAGGAAGGAAGCTCAATTGCCAGGAGAGTACTAAAGTCTACAAGTGTAAATACATACCAAATAAGTCAGCTTGATGAGATGCCAAGTTTGTTCAGCAGAGTATGGCACTTCACTGCTGAAGTGTTCCTGCAGGAGGGAAACCAGGAAAATGTCAAAAAGGTCATTGGGTGAAATGTGTGGCTCCACCAGAAAACTGTGCAAACAAGCTCATGTCAGTAGATTCAGTGCTGTCTTGCAAAGCGCCTGTTGGTGCTGTCACATTGAAGCACAAGCATTTCACTCCTGAGCTGATCTAGAGCTCACTGCTCTCTCCACGTGGCAAAGCAGAAACCACCACAATGTATGGGTCAGATGTACTGAGTTTCCCCCTTGAAGGTTCTGGATTTCAAGTAGAAAATCAGAGAAAAAATACTGACATCCTGAGGGATATGGTGGGGCAAGTGTATGAGGATTTGTAGGACTTATATGGCTAATATTTGACAATGAAAGATCCAAGACAATAAAGGAAACGAGCAGCTTTACAACATCTCTGAGCCTCACTCTCAGACCGGACTATTCACATATTCTGAGTCAAGAGGGGAAAAAACCTACAGAACAAGAACAAATAGTGCAAAGTATCTCTGGAGATGTTTTTAGAGTGGAAATCAGAGACATCACAACATTTAGATCCTGGATCAATCTTCCACAGACGTTGCAAAAGGCGAAATCCTAAACAGCTGAAAGATGGAGCTGAGCCAAAAGTATTCAACCTGTGACAGCAAAAGTCTTGGCTTGGCTGGGAAGTCCCCTTCATCTCCCTTTCCCTGTGAAGGCAACATCTGCTCTTCTCTTTGCCTGCTCCATCTCTCTTTGGTATGATGGCACAGGGAACAGCAGGCTGGTGTGTCCATTCCTGCTCCATTCCTGCTGGATTAGGGGATGCAGCAGTTGAGCAACCAGCTCCCCAAGCCACAAACTACATTTATCATCATCTTTACACGCCTTTACACAGCTGGCTCTCCTGATGATAATGTGTTCTACAGTTTCCCTTGCTGGCGTGGCTTATGTTAATACTCCATTAACATTGCTAATCAGAGACAGACTTCTGGCAGCATCTCCAGGGGATGAGCAAATGTTGTCCTATGCCTTTCAGTTTAGGAGATCAGACTTTCAGATTAAATCCATTCCCAACATCTCTGATTTCAGCAATTAAATGGAGCTGCAGCATGTGGGAGCTGTTCAATGCTGGATGCATGTGGTTCCTACTGCTCCAAAATAAGACCTTTTATACTGCCTTTTATGCCAGTCCTCAGATATGTGACATTTGGAACTTTTATTCACTTGGGAAATCAAAGACTGCTGGAAAGATGAGATGGATTCAAATCAAAGATAAAAGGTACAGAGGTCCTGAAGGTCTAACAGTGCATGCTTCCAGTTCAGCTTACTCCATCCAGAAATCTATACTTTAGTTTGATCTATTCCTTCTCACATTTCAGGAGCACATCCAAATCCACTTTAGCTTTACAAAAGGAGTTGACTTTTATTTGGATTAAGTAGAGTCACCGTGATACATTTGATCTCAAGAAAATGTCTGGAGGTTCTGCTTGTGTTGGTAAAAGGAAAGCAACTGCTTATTAATGCAATTTTCAAGTCACCTCAGATTTTAGGTGGGTTGGCATTCTCTACAGGATTCAGAAAGACTATAAAATTAACATTTGTCAAACAAAGCCTACACTGTGGAAATAAACTTATTTCCAATCCAAATATCATAAATGAGGCAGAATGAAACACAACTTTTGAAAGGAGATGTAAAGCCTTTATCCTCCCCAACTCCTTCAACCACAAGAAACAGCTGAGCAGGGAGATGATGCAGTTGAGCCAGTGAAACAGTGAGTCTGCTCAGCAAATTTACACTCTCATTCAAACAGATGCACCAATCCAGTCAAAATTAGGACAGGCTTCTTCTCTACTTTTCCCTTTCCTCTCCTCTCATAGTCTCCCTAATAACACCTCATGCCTTGTTGCCTGAAATGGGAGGCACTTCCATGGCAGGAAGCGATGCCTGCTGCTGCTTCTCAATGATACAGACACGAGGAAGAGCAGCTCAGTTTTAACAAGCAGCTGCAGACCAGTTACATCTGACAACAAAGCCAGTGCCTGCCTTTCCCCAAAAAAACCCAATTCAATTTACAGAAATAAAAGGAGAGCTCACAAACAAACAATGCACATCAGTACCTAAATGATGAAGTGGTATATGACTCACAGCCATTTGGAAAGGCTTCTCCAAAACCCCAGGGAGCTCACCAGAACCTATTTAGATACACAGCTCAGACATGCAGTAGATGCAGAGTTTATTTCAAACACCTCAGGAGTGTGGCTCCTATGCCCACTCACTTTAAAGGTCTGAATTCCAAACTCAGTTAACGATGTACCACATTCACTGAAGATGGAGAAAACTGTGGGCATTCGTGCAAGGTCCATGGCACATGGATATGACCTTCAGTCACTGGTTGGAAGTGATTTCTAATGCATCAGCTCATTGCTATAATGATGTGCTTTGGAGCCATTAATTAACTCGCTGCTCTCTGAGGAAATTCTCCTTTCCTCCATCATTCATATCTGCTTGGAAGAGCTGCAGACCTGCAAAAGCTACGTGTGAAAGCCTGAGATGTGTGGGATGTAGCCGAGCAGACTGTGGGCAGGTGCTATGAAAACTTCCTCATACAGTGAGTGCCTCAGTGCAGCTCCATCACATCCCACAGCACCAGAATGATGCTGCCACAGCAGCTCTGCCAGGCCCCAGAATCACTGCTGCTGGGACATCCCAAATCTCAGCCCTGTGATCTCTGGCTCTCCAGCCTCCTATTCTACCTCAGTGGAAAATGCCAATTAATGGAAGATGAATAAAAATGTAGTGAAAATATTTACTTGTTTCTCCTTGGCACAAATCGTCATCTCTCTCCTATTTATTCATTATTCAAATGTTTTCACAAGGCTGGTTATGGATTTTTACCTTCTTGGACTAGAGCTTGTTTGCAGGTAGTTGAATACATATTCTCCATATTCAGTGCCAGAGCATGAATGAAGAGCCAGTCCACAGATACTGCAACCCTCCCCTGGCAGGATGAGGCTTAGCTGCCTTGACTGAGGACTGAGACCCAAAAAGAAAAGATGATATGTGCCTCCTGTGCTGTTCTACAATATTAACTATTCTGCAGTTCACTTCTGTTTTGTTTCAGCAGCTTCCCTCACTGAATCATCAGAGAGCAAAATTGCTTCCAAATAATAACCAGCTACATGGAGTGTTGTTTGGCAAGGGAAAGAGCAGAGTTTGACTCTAGATTTACATAAATCTCAACTCACACATTTCAATTGCCAAGTAAAGTGTTCAGACACCTCTTTCTTCAGAGCCAGCACCTTGGGAACCCACCTCCCCAGCCTGATCTCTGCTTCCTCTCTTTACAGAAGAAACACCCTCACTTATGTAACACAGATATCACTTTTGAAAAGCCTTTCAGCTCAGGAAGGCAATTTTTCCAGGTTAGGACAGTAATGAATGGATTTTAGGCCAACTCAGGTCCCAGACACCCCATTTAATATTGTGGTGCTGCTGCAGGTTAGTACTTCTGAAACCCTTAATAGACTGGTCCTGTCAAAGCACATAACATCTCTGGCTCTGACTAACATCACCGCACGCTCTGGAGCAGCTCTATCCAGTGGAGAGAATGTACATTTGTAAGATTTCCACTGCACTTGTCTCTCTCTTTTAGGCACACAAACGAATCTTAAAGTACAGATTAATATTTAAACAACCAGGGTTACAAATATCTTCCAACCTTCCTGGGCAAGAAAGTTCTTGCATGGAAAAACAGAGTGGGGAAAATGCACAGAGGGGGAAAAAAAACCTCTTGTCAAGTGGGAATTTACTTTTCATTCCTGCTCCCTTTGATATAACCAGGATTAACTG
Source organism: Ploceus nigricollis (assembly GCA_013399945.1). Classification (NCBI taxonomy): domain Eukaryota; kingdom Metazoa; phylum Chordata; class Aves; order Passeriformes; family Ploceidae; genus Ploceus; species Ploceus nigricollis. Next base: position 2,118,009 of record VXBC01010008.1, on the reverse strand, counting down.
CATTTCATCCCTTTCTAAAGGTCTCCAGGTGTTTTTCCAGTATCAATCCCTGGAGAACAAAGCTTAGGAAGTTAAATGAGTTTGGGAATCTCATCTTCGCTTTTAATTAATTTGAAATGAATGCATGCTAATGACAGCACCACAGCAAGATTGCCAAAACTTTCTCCATCTCTATAAGAAAGTGGTGAACACCAAAGAGCTTGGGACCTCACCAACAGCTTTAACCCTTGCTTGCTGCAGCTACAGCCAAAACCTGTGGGCAGAATAGGTTCTGAAGGGTTCAATGGTTTTCATCTCCATGTATGCCATGGAGACATCCTGACTACCTCCACTCCAAGCAGAGAAGCCCAGTCCTGCTGGCTGCCAGAGTCTCTGCAAAAAGGATGACAGTCAGAAATGCATCTTGGTGGGTTCAGACTGTGAGGAGCAGAACTGCTGCTTCCCTGTTCAGAGTCACACTTGCAGCTCCTCCTCTTAGCTTTACATGAATTATAAAACTACAAATGTACTTCAAGCCCCTCATGTGGAAAAAAAAAAGGCAGAAAACAGCCTGGTGAACTTATTTTCCTACCTTATTCTCACTCATGGGCAGCATTACCAGTGGCATATTAGAAGGAAGGTTATTTGCAGATTTTTAAAGGCAGAGAGTGTGGTCAGGTTGAAACAATGAGTGTTAGGTTGCTCCTAGTGCTGACAAGGTGAGCTATGGCAGGAATGAGTGCTGGGCCAGGGATGTTGGAAATCTGTGTGTGAAACTGGAGGCTGTTAAATCTGAGAACAGCTAACTCCAATTTTGGCACAGAGCTCACAGAGGTTGGGGAAACCATTCTGCAGAGACCACAACCCCAGCTGTCAGGAGTAATAAAAGCTCAGCTCAAACTGTGATACAGACATGGTTGAGGGGAAGGACAAGCTGAAAAGTAGACTGGATTTGCTGATCTTACAAGAAGATTTGTTTACAGTCACCCCTGATAAAATGGAAAATAAAACAAGGGAGCCAGGCAGGTCTGTACTGGAAATTAAGCGAAATGAGAAGAGAGTGTAATGGGAAAGGAAAAATTTCTACCCATCAGTATATGTTAAGGGTCTTCAGGAGGGACCTTAAGGACATTGTGGAGGGCAAGGAATGAGTTTAAACAGAGCAGCTCCCACTGTCCCAGTTCAGTGGGAACCAGTCATCCATCACAGCTCTGGTTGGCTTCTCTCATTTTGAGCCTGCAGCTTTTCAGGAATTAGGCTCAGGACATCTATCCTACCAGTGTCTCCTTGCTTCCCCGAAAAGCTTCTGTCTCCAGTCTCCTCCTCCAGACCCCAGTTTGTCCATCTTGGTGTCACTGTAAATACAGAGCACTCCTTGCTGTCCTACAAAGGAAGGCTGCCAAAATAACGAGGTTCAGCACAGGAACATGGGTTAGAGAGACAAAGATGACCACAGGTAGGAAGGAGGAGAAGCAGTTCATTAAGCAAGCTTTGATATCTGCCTGCTCTGGACCCTGTGTCTGTTATGTAGTGGAGGAGCCAGATACTTGCAGATATAGGCAGACACAGTTTGTAACCATAAACATTTAAAAATACCATGCCCAGAGGAGGCTTTTGTTCAGTTAAGGCCCAAGGCATTAACACCAGCATGGCTGTGATCTGAATCTGTGCAGGTAACCACCCTGCACTCTGAGGATAACATTAGAGTGCCTTTACAGATGAGGAAAGCAATTACCTCATTTAAATTAAATAAAGATTCCTGAAGCTGCTATTGTGCAATGCCTTCCCTTCTGTAACTGAGCACCAGCATATTTACATGGGGGCTTTTGTGGTTGGGCATAAGTCATTTGCAAGATATTTTTACTGCTTGCAGGAAATCTATGAAAAAGGATGAGACAGAATGTCTTGGAATGCAAAGTACCAAGCTGGATTTTAACCACTCCACAACAGCAAATGGGTTATGCTTGGCTTTTTTACTATTCAGCTGGTAGCAATAAAACAGTGCTTGGCTTACTCCTTTACAGAGCCAAGTTCTTTATCTTGAAAGAACAATAGTGAAAAAAGGCCTGTAGAGGAAGGAGGCAGCCTTCTGAAAAGTCCCCTTAGGATTTCCTCAGAGCTGAACACAGAAGCCTTAACTCCTACACCTCCAGCCCCCTGGCACAGCTCTCCTGGTTCCTCAGTGCACCCAGGGTGGGAAAAACTACAGCTCAGCCTTGTCTCTGGTGAGGGAGATAAGCACATTCACAGCTCCCCATCTTAGGGGACGAGGGAGACAACTTCTCAAGGCAGTGCTCACCCGTAAAGTGCAGAGGAAAAGCCCTTCCAGGTGATCAGGGTGTGCAGCTTTGCCTCCACATTCCGGGAGCTCTCCCTGCCGCCCGCAAGCACCTGCCTGCGTCACTGGCAGCACAGGTATCTGCAAGGATGATGGTGTTCACCCAGAGGCTCTAATCATAGCATCCACTTAAAGGCAGAGAAGAGACAAGCCTCAGCAGCAATGAATAGAAAAGGCTCCTTAAGTAAGACTGATGGTCACAGACAGATCCTCTGGTGCTCTGCTCCTCCAGCTCCCAGATCCGTATCAGCACCACGTACATTACACGGTCGTCTCCCTTCTTGGCCAGGGACACAGCCATGGTTCAGTGTTTTAATTAGCCCACTCCAGGCTGTCTTGGTCATAAAGGCTCGCAGAGAGGAAGATAAACATTGTGCAGAAATCATGTTAATTTATAAAATATTCAATTAAAGAAAACAAACAGCATAAACTAAGATCGTCAGAGCGAGATGGCAGGGAAACCATCCTGCTGGGAGTCAGCTGCCTCTGGCCTTGGGCAGGCAGATATGGTGCTGCTCTGCACTTCTTGCACCAGAAGGGGCTCGGGAGAGCAGGACCACCTGGGAGGTGAAGTTACAGAATATCTCCTGCAGCAAGTGGTTTTGACAGCTCAGCCCAGGGCCCCTTCACCCCTTCCGGGATCAAAACACTTGCCTTCCTATTATATTTTCTTCAAAGTAAGGAGAGGCACAGTCCATCCCATTTTCATTAATGTGCAGCAAAATTCTGTTATTTTAAAGCCCAATCCCACCATTTGCATTTCAGGTATCTGTAAAGTGCTGAAATGCAAAGCTGACTCAAGGGCTTTTCCTGCACTCACACCAAACTGTGACCCTTGAACCCTGCTGAGGAAGGACCATTTTCTAATAGGATGTGTGAAATGAGAAAGAGGATGCTGGGAATGAGAGCAGCAGCATGTTCTGCCCCCAGGGTTGGGCACACAGCTGCGGGAGCAGCAACTACATTCAGGGCTGGATCTCATAAAGGAAATGAGGAGTGGAGAAAATCACAGCATTTAAGGATGGAAAGGTCCATTTGCTGTCTTTCCTAGCCCAACAGTGACAGATCCCTCCCCTGTGCTTTGTACTGTGTGTAATGACCCAAGCAACCAGGGCTTCTAGTTACTCTCTCAGGAACAGCTCCACAGCTTCAGGAATCTCCATGATAACAAAGCTTAAGAGACACAGCCGGGGTTTACCTCAGTTAACAAAATAGGGTGGACACTAGGTTTGAGGATAAATATTGCCTTTAGCCAGTTCTGTACATCTGGAGTACTTGGGCCAGGTTTGTGTTAGACCTCCCACCATTAGTGCTCCACTCAAGTCCTTCTTGCCAAGTTGCATCTCAGCTGAGAGCTCAGCAGCCCTGCCATGGGGCCTGGCCTCCTTTCCTGGCAGCCTGTGGAAACAGAGTCCCTCTGCACGTGCCCAGGCAGCGACAAAAGGACCAGTGGAGGAGTGCCTGTGCTGCTGGCCCTTGGCATTTCTCCTGCACCTTTTCCCAGCCTTTCTCCTGCAGGGCCATTATTGCTTTCAGGGAAGGGAAGGAGGCAGTGACCCTGTGAGTATTACAAACCATTAAGCCTCGCCCTGGGGAGTGGAGAGACAGGACTGCTCTGGCCTCAGTAAGTTGTGTCGCTATCTGAGATTCTCATTATCTCCAATGGAAGCTCTGATTTGTTTCTCAGTTCTCATTTCTCTTTGTACACAGTTGCCTCTCCTCTTCAAGGCAGCTTTTCGTGGGAGCTCTAGCCTCAAAGGTTCCTTTTTCTTCATGTGTGAATTACAGATGTCACAAACACCTCCGACATGGTGCAGGATTCCTCATTCGAATGCAGACTAGCTGAGGGGGAAAACAAGTCTTTAGATCTATAGCATCCCCTGGGGATATCAGCATAGGACACATGCGTGCCAGTGATAAGCCAAACTAGACACTGGATGTCACCAGCACTCCACTGGAAACACAGAGGAGGGAGCAGGTATCTGGCAGTAAAAACCTCCACTCTTAAAGCAACACTCTGGTTAGCTAAAGGAAGGGTTGGCTGGGCATGAATTAACAAGGATCATCTAACATGCTCTGGAACCAGAAAAAATCCAGCAAAAGACATCCAGGTGAGGAGGTGAAGGAAAGGATGGAAGGAAATTGCTGTCCTAGCTCGGAAGGAAAAGCAAGACCAAGGATGATGTAGGCCTCCCATATGGCCACCAGCCCACAAACCTTAAGAGCTGCCAAGGAAAAGAAGTGGTGGGATGGAGAAGGCTGCTCCTCCTCTGGCAAATCCTGAATACCAACATGCCTTAAGGGCTCCACAGAAGGTCCCTGCACGTCAGTACAAATGAGAAACACCTGCCAGCTAAATGGACATCTCCCAGTGAAGGATGACTTCCAATGCACATGAGCACCTGGAATTCCATGCTCACAGAATCCTTTCACTTCCTTTCACCTCACCAAACACTCTTCCACCCCAAGGCCCTGTGAGAGAAGAGCAACCTTGACAAGATCTCAACCTGGCTGCTGTTCAAATCCCAGTGAGGGAGAAGAGAAGGAGAAGACTTTGGGCAAAGACCCAACCCTTTCTCAACCAGACCTTTGCTCTGAGGGACGCAGAGAGGAAAAAAAGATGCTTGAGGAGAAGAGAGGTTGCTACACATGTAGTATCCCAGATGAGCTGCTCAATCCACAATAGCACACTCAAACTGTGTCTGATGATTTCTGGAAGGGTCCCCACCTCACAAACACACGTTGCACAGTTGATCTGGTTGCTTCCTGCAGAAATGACTGGAATTACAGTGTGTGCAGCACCTTGAGTAGACATGACCCACGCTGAGCTGCCAGACATGTGGAGCTCCTGGACAGATACAAACAGTGGATCTCCCTGTTAGTCAGAAGGCAGATTACTTCAAGAGAGCTTAATGTTCCAAAATGCTGTACAAAAACAGGGATTCACACCTTTCTGTGTACATTGACAACATCTCCCTCTGGATAGAAACAGCACAACTGGGTGGAAAGAAGCAGCTCAACTGCCTGTCATAGACTCAGCCCTGCCAATAACTGGAGTGGAGTCCCTCATGAGTGGGCTGTGTTTTGGCAGAAAAAAGTGGGATTTTGATCCACACCTCCCTCCCAGCTCTGCAGCAAGGATTTGGGTGGAGGCTGTGAAATATAATGCAAAACTTGGGATGGTGATGGCTTTATTCCAGTCTGGGAAGCAAAGGCTCCCACCGCACTTTTCCTAACATTAAGAGCTCCTACCTGGCTGCATAATCATACTTCTCTGTACAAGATGCTTTGTTTGTTGCTTGTTTTAAGATCTCTTCTGTTTAATACCTGGCTTTGCTGGAGCACTGAGGGAAATGGGCACTTGAACTGACTGCCACCCTGCTTTCTCTCTCCATAAATGAAAGCATGGGAGTGCTTCACTGACCTTCTAAATACAGAGGCTTCAAATTAAATTATAACATTGCTGATAATCAGCAGACCAGGGATTAAACTGATTGGGGCCCTGCCAGACGAGATTTAGCTTTCATTAAGTTCTGCCCACAAATCAGACTTACCCATACCCTCGCTCTTGAAGTTATAATGGGCACAAATGCACAGAGGGAGAGCAAAATCCAAAGTACTTTACTGTTTAGAATTCTAATCCTTTCAAGGTCTGGAAATACCTGGGGTCCAGCTACCACATTGTCTATCCACATCTGCTGTCAGAAGTAAAAACCTGAAAGCAAGTCATTTACATGAGGGTTTAAGAGAGAAATGACAAGAGCAGGGATGTAATCACTAGCACAGGGAAAGTCTAAAAGGAGCTTGTCGATCCCTATGAAATAGAGCAAGAGGCTTATATGTTTTTTTTTTCCTTGTGTGTGTAAATTTCCTAAACAGCTGACCTAAATGAGTTCTTACCACGATCAGATAGCCTGGGACAACAGAGTAATCCTTCTAATAGGATTACAGGCTGTGCTAAAGGAGACTTCAGGCTTCTCTGCTCTGCATTGTAACACGTACACACATACACACACACAGAGAGATGGACCTGATACCTGTAAACCCAGTGTTCTCCCCCTTCATTCACCCCCTTCATTACCCAGCCCTTCTCACCCCACTGCTTTTTTTCTCCACAACTGCTGTAAAGCAGTCACCAATATTGGATTGAGAAAGGAGGAAGGAATAAGTCAAAGAGCTGAAATCATAACACTGGACAGATGGAATTGTGGGGAAATTGGCAACCAAAGAGTCTAGTTTCACTATAATTCCAGGAGTATTGCCTGATGCCAGTCAGGCTTTCCAGTGCTGTTCAGCTAGGCAGCATAAAAATCCCTGCCATTGAGATTTGGAGACAGCACGAAAGCTGGTGAGGAAGCACAGAGCAATTCAGCAGGAGGCTCCACAGAACTTTGCAGACCTCCTGGTATGCTGGGTCTGTCCAAGCCAAACACCTTAATGGATGTAAACACAGAGCTATATGCAAGCAAAGCAGGAAGATCTACATCCCAGCTGTGGGTGGAAAGCTGTAGGTAAGTGTGAGGGAGTGTCTGTGCCGTGAGAACAAGAAAAGAAAGCAAAGCACACACACCAAAAGGAGCTGTTTCCTAATAAAGAAGTAACTGACTGTGAGCTCCCAGGGAAGGTTGTAGTCAGTAGTGTCTGGTGCAGCCTTTAGTCACATGCAAAGGGATGGAGAATGTGCCTTGTAACTTCAGACTGCCTGAGTGAAACCAATGCTGGTGTGCTGATAACAGCTCTCACAAATATATGTTTCAAAGGTTGCTAAGAAGCACTTAGAGATGGTGCTGGAGAGAATTACAAAAACCACCAGATACAGTGGGGGAAATGCCTGGCTGCAAGGGACTAAGAGGAGCTCAATTCATTTTATCAAAAAGATAGTTATGGGGGATAACAACTTCCAGCAGGAAAGATCTCAAACATTAGAGAGGTATCTGCTCACACACAGCAAGGCATAGTGAGAACCAATGGCAGCTGAAAGATGAAGGCAGATGAACCCAAATGGGAAATCAAACATACCTTTGCAATAATGAGGAATAAGAAGGAACTACATGCTCTCTCTCTCTCCCTCTCTCTCTCTCTCCCCCCCCCCCCCGGTTTTTTTTAATGCCTTTAAATTAAAACTTGGAAGACACTCGGAATTATCCCTGGGAGGCATCTCTCAGCCAAACACATTCCTGCAATCAATGGAATGGAAAGGAAATAAAAGGCACTGCCCAGCAGTACTTCAGAGCGCAGCCTCGACCAGGTGGAGCTCTCTGGACCTGTCTCTGCTGCAGGATGACTCCATCCCCCCTGCCTTTTCCTGGGTACACTGGGAACAGCTGAGCCAGGCAAAAACATCCCAGCAAAACACCCTGCTGGAACAGATGTCTCCTCCTGTGTTTGTGCATGGACAGACACAGAGCAGCTCAGCCCTTTTGGAGGGTCCATCTCTTCTGAACGTATACTGAGAGCATGCTCCTCTGCACACATCAGCTCCCACAGCTGTGGCTTAGAGCAGGTGTCCCAGGCCTGTCCCCAGTCCTGGAGGAGCACGGAGGTGGCATCTCAGTGCTGAAGGCACATCTGAAGAGCTGGCTCAGTTCACAGTACACTGCTCCTGTTCTGGGCTCTCCCTGGCAGGACACATGCCAGTCTTCCAAGAACTCGTGCTCATCAGCCATGTCACCTGCACAGGACCCTCTGCCAGCTCCCAGGCAACACCACCTCACCTAGTGATGGAGGAGCTACCAACCAGAACTGGTTCTGCAGAGAGGCTGATTTTTATTTTATTTACTTATTTTTAAAGAGAAAATTGGTGAAAAGTACCAAAACAGATTCTGCATTTCTTTCAGTATCCTGGACTTCACTTGCCAGGAACCAAAACAAGATCTCACAGCAAAGCAAAGGGCTGGCAAATGAAAAGTTAATCCCTAAACCATCAGGAAAGGGAAAGAGGTTTGAAAGATTTAGAAGTGACTTGTTGCTTGACCTGGGAAGAAGATGCTAGAGCCCTGGGTCAGCAGCTCTCCTGGGCCTGTGATTGAGTAGGTGACATAATACAGATGGCTGTGACTGAAAATTAATTGATGTTACATCCCTTATAAATGTGGACTACCTGGCCAAAGCATAATGCTCTCAGAGTGACTGAGAGCTGCTGAAATATTTATAAGATTGAGATATTACTTTGGCTTAGCTGGAGGATTAACTTCATCACTCCCTCCTTTCTCCTCCCTTCTCCTAAAAATATGAAATCTGGTTCAAAAGAAGGAAGCAAAACTTTCCTGTATCCACTTGAACAAAATGTTATTTTGAAATTAGAATGAATTTCACTTTTTGGAAGTATGAAATCCCTGTGACTCATATAGATATATATATGTGTGTATATATATATATATATCCCACACAGTGTGCCTGCACTATATAACCAAAACACAGGCTGGTTCCCCTCATCTCCCTCACAGAACTGTACACCTGACCTCCCCCAGCAGCAGGACCATCCTAATAGAATTCCTTTTGAAGGAGAAGACTACAGGAAGGCCTGGGATCCCTTTTCAGATGCTGCAATAAGCCATTGAACACACTCATGTGGTTGAAGTTGCTCTAAATACACATACACAACAGTGAAAAGCTTGTCCCTGAAGCTGACCCACGCTTTGGGAAGTGGAAACGGAGCAAGAGGACATTCATCACTGCCAAGAGAAGAAAGCACTGCTGGAGCCCTTTCCACAGCCCATCTGCTGGGTGAACCAAGGGTCTAAAAGATGAAAAGATCACAGAAATCCCTGCAGGCTTCAGGCCTTTCTTGTTCAGAGCTTCGTGCTGGAGGGATGGCAGGAGAGAGGCCAGGGGAGCTGCAGTGATAAGCAGCCCCAGGAGGAGGAAATGAGGAGAGAGGAAATGAAGAGAGAAGAAAACAGGTGAGGTGGTGAATGAAGGAAATCCAGGTGGGAGCAGGAGCCTTCCCACGTGCTGGTGGTGTGGAGCAGGACCTTAACCCGAGCTGGTCCCCACTTCATGTGCCTCTGCAGAGCAGACCTGAAGTCTCCATCTCCCCCCGGGCAGCCCCAGCTGAGCTCACACACTGAGCATTCCCCACTCACTCATACAAGCCATGCTTCTCTCTGGTTTCAGCACCAGTTATGAAAATATCTGTACATGATGGTATCTGTAAGATGTTTTATTATTATATTTATGTTGAAAAAGGAGTTTCAACAGCTGTTTCCCTGTTACCCTGCTCTGCCCAGCATTGGGCATGCAGAGAGCATCCTGCAGCCTGGCCAAAGGCCACCAGCTCCCTCCTCACTGGCAGCTCTGAACCCTGACAAGACAGCACCTCTCACCTTGGAGCTGCTGGCTTCTCAAAAACTGTTTTTCACCATGTTTCTCTCTGCAGACACACAGAACTGCAGCCAATATCTTTGCCAGTTGCCCAATATTTATCATTGGGAAATAAGGGATATTTTTTCTCATGGACCAGGGACTAAGCAACAAGAATTGCCCAGGGTCTAAAACACAGCCCCCACCCTGGGCTGCTTGAAGTGTCTGTCATCTACATGGTGGTAACAGCTGTGTTGTGTGCACTCAGAAGTAACTAACACCCCACTTTTATCTCTGACTTTTCTCACCAGCTCTTGGCCTCATGAACCACAGCCCTGAGCTAAATAAAATTTTAGCCTGTGCTTGTTAATAGGCCTAAGGTTTTGGAATGATCCCACCACCCCCTCATCAATGGCAATGGCTAAACTCAGCACAAGGAAAGGCACAATCTCATTTCTTGCTGGCCCATGTGGGTAACTGGGGAAGAAGTCTGGTACGCTCTCATCCTCACAGTATGAATTTATCCCAAACCCAGATCTGCCCCTCTTCCATCATTTTTCACCCCCATCATTTCCAGTGAGCAGCCAATGTGCAACCAAGAGCCAGGACAGACCTGGTCCTTTTGCAGCCCTAATAAGCCCCAGGATCCTTTCTGGTGGCTCCAATCAGCAACAGGTCGATCACAGGAAGGGTTATTGTCAAAATATCCCTTTCTCCATTGTCTGGGGCTCTTCCACAGCTCAGAGCCACACAAAAGCTGCTGGCTGGGAGGATGACAGTGCCAGGTGAAAAGCTGTCCTGCTCCTCTGTGTGATGGGCTCCACGTCCAGCAGGATCAGCACTTCAATAGCAACGCAGGGAATTTTTAAAGACATTTGTTTATCACAGCCATGTGCCACTACTTGATTGCCTGAAAAGCCCAGGAGGGCACCTCAACACAATATCTCCCAGGGAGTGACAGTCAGGGCAGTCGTCAGTTGGAATTAAACAAACACCTTCAATACACATGGAAAGGACTACAAAAGAAGCATTAAAAGAGGAGTTACATCCCTCTCTTACCCGTGGTACCTGTTTCAGCTGCTCAGGCTGTCATTAGGGACTGCCATGGGGGACGGTGTCACAAATGAGCAGCACAGACAGGCACAGCAGAGAGCAGCTCCCACGCTGCTGCAAGGAAAGCCCCCACAGCAGCACAGGGCAATGGGGCACAACTGCTGCTACACCTGCATCAGCCAGAGGCCTCCCTTCTTCCCTGGAGGTGGTGGTAGAACATGGAGAAGGCAGCTGCCCAGGGTAAGATAGGATAGGAACTGTTGTAAGCTCGCTTTAGGATTTCTCTCACAGCTCTGAAAATGCACCCGTTCCCAGTTGCTCCTGTTGGGAAAGACTCATGGTGGTTTCAGCTTCTGACTACAGCTTATAAAGCCAAAATTTTAAGTCCACTCTACTTCTCCACAGAGCTGCCCTCCCATCCCAACCCAATTTGTCAGTATTATTTTCCAGGAGAAACCAAAGACAGGAAAATGATTTTATACCAAATTAGAGCTTTCCCCCTCCTCCTCTACTGCTTGGATGGAGAGGAAAACACCAGAAAATTCTGAACTGTCCAAATTAAAAACATATTCCTCATACGAACACTCTGGGATGGTTTAAAGCAAGGAAAAAATCTTTAAAACCTGCAGACTGTCAAAACTCCTCGCAGAGTCATTTTGACAAGCTCAAAACATAAACCCTGTAAGGTTCGCTGCCCATTAATATTCTCGGATGATTCCTTTCTCTATTTGATTGTCACCAAATGCAAATATCAGTTCTTCCAGACATTATCATGTCTTGTAATGAACCAAAAAAAAAAAAAAAGGGAGGTAGAAAAATAATCCGAATATCCAAAATCTTGTAAACGAGCACTCAGTCTGCCTATAACTAGATTTTCTGAGTTCCTCATCATTCCTGACAACTCTGCACAGATAAACAAAATGTATTTTCACTGTTTTGCACAAGCAATTCTGCACACAGTGAAATGGAGCTCAAGAGGGCATCTCCCCCTCCAGCTTTTAGCATTACGTACCTAAGCTTATCCAACCAAAATGGACAGGGAGCCAATGTCCCTGCAGCAGAGTCACAGGGATCCCCCAGAGGGATCTTCTCATCCAGGCTGTCTGCCTAAGGAAACATCCAGCAAGTCCCACCAGCTCATCTGATCCCATGAGTGCTCCTGGAAGGGCCCCGCTTTGTGCACAGCCCTGTTACATCACCTGGAAATATTTATGGAGAAGAACAGTGCTTTTCCCATACTCCTGAGTCGCTGTGAAGATCTGTGCTTTGCACTGCCAGGTGTTTTTAGGCAGTGTGGATGGCTGCAGGATGGACCAGGAGCAGCACATGTCCCTCCTGAGCCACTGGCCTGTGCTCCCCCGGGAGGTTTGGCTGACAGCCTCAGACAACAGCATAGATCAGCAAGGCTCTGCACTCCTGTGACACTGCATCAATAAATGTGCAGCTGAGACAAGGAAGTGCAGGGACATAAATATATATGATTAGATTCCCATTGGTTTGAAATTTTCTGCCTCTGGGCTGCACCTCCCCAGCTCAGTTGGAGCAACACTGTCAGGGCTTTGATATATTAAAACCAGGAGGTGTCTGAGTCCACTCTGATCCTCTTCACAAGGCTCATTTTTAACCAGGCTTTCTCACAGAAGTGATATCAAGGACACCTCCTCCAGCTGAGTAGGGGGACTGGCATGTCTGCAATGCACCAGCGATGGAAAATGGAGGGAATTGTGCAGAAAAAGGCCTTTTTCTCTCTCTCCTCTCCCAAACACCACCCATGACTGACTGCTGCACTGCAGCTCCAGTCCATTTGTGCAAACACTAGACCCTGATCTGGCTGGGAAGAGACACTGCCTCGATGCTGCAGGAACAGATGGAAATTTCACCTGGAAGAGCAGTGCATAAATAAAACTGATAAAAAGTTTTAGGACTTGTGGAACGTGCATAATGTGCTTTATCAGAGATATCAGCTCCCATGCTTAAACACTGCCAGTGGCTGCCAGGGAAAAAAACAAATGAAAGGTCTCTTATAAAATTATTATCCTGTCACTTAAGTCAACAGCAGTGATACCATGATAGAAGCCAGCAGTTATGTCACATTGTTTTATCACTGTAATTACATCAAGAACACAGAAACTGTCTGTGAGAGATAAGATGATGGAAACAGCTCTGCTGAAGCTTCCTGTTCACAGTGCTGGGATTTGCAGGCTGGTTTGGGGTTTGGACATTACATTCAATTACTGTCCTTGAGTGCTGAAGAGCCACATCAGTGAAGAAATACAACCAGAGTGCTCCCCTGGCTCCTCCTGCTGCAGGTGGGGTTGTAGGAGTTATCAGGGTCAGTCCTGAGGATCACAGAGGACCAAATTAATGGAAATTGGCCTCTGGAGGATCCCTGGGCTTCACAGGCTGCTCAGGCTCCTAAAAATGTACAGCAGGGTGACAAGAACACTCCCACAAAGTGGTGGAGGAGAGGATGCAGCCATATTTGCTGAGCAGGAATCGATCGACCTTTCCCCAGGCAGAAGGGATATATACTCAGGAAAAAAACATTTTGTAGGCTAAGAAAGGACTTGGCATGAGAAAGGTAAGCAATTCTGTGTAGCTTGTAGAGTTGCAGGAAAAAGCACTGAAAACTCTTCTGCTGACCCCAAAATGACCTGCAGTCCTTGATCTGACACTCACACAAAGTGGCATAATCCCTACAGACACCACTAAATTCCCAAAAAACTGACACCCTCCAAATCCTTCCTTCAAACTGGTAAATTCCTAATGCATCACGAGGTTGTCACTATTTGATGTTTTTTCCATCCCACTTTCCCCTTTGCTCAGGAATGTATTGCAGTGAGGTTCCTTCAGAAACCCAGAATACTCCTTGCTCCTCTCTCATGCCAGAAACCCATCTGTTTCTGTCCCTCTTTCCCATGGATTCTGTGTTTATTGTATGTTGTTCTGAGGCAGCACTGCAAACAGCATGCAGTGCCATGGAGCTTGGGAAGATGCAGTTGTGGCAGCTTCTTGTTGTCAGGTGAAAAAACATTTGTGAAAACAAATACTAAAAATGACCTTCAGAGGGTAAGTAGTTGTGTGGGGTTTTTTACATGGAAAAGACAAGCTAGGTCACAGATATTTGTAAAAAGAGAGAAGGTGCCAGACTGGCCCCAAACCTGCTTTCCTACCATCCCAACCTCCCTCTTACTCAGAAATGCATGGAATCATACAGTTCTTAGACCTTCCCACACCTGGACACACAGGATTCAGGCAAGGAGTACATACAAAACTCTTCCTGCATTCACTGCAAGTGTGCTTTGGTTTCCTCTGCTTATAGCAGGGAATGACCCTCACCGTGGCATTGCCCCTGTTATTCCAGAGCCACTGCTCTTCAGGGCTGGCTGGACCATGACAACACCTCAGTCCCCTACAGAACAAGCACTTTTCAGCACTTCATTGCTGTTGTTGCAGGCTGCAGAGAAGTCCTAAGGGAACCTCAGCACTGTAAGATGGATGCAGGGACCATCTTCTCTGCCAGACAATGCAGAGGAAGATGATGCTGGGGAAAACAAAACTGTTTAGTGTTTACTACTCTTCCCACAAAAGTTTGAAATAAAATATCCTCTTGTCTGAAGTCAAGAGCAGCAGTGGCATAAAGGATGATCCCTCATGGCACAGAACTTTATCATGGTAATTACATCAGGAACAAGTTTACCATTTGAGAAAGAAGAAAGATTACAAGAAGCAATCCACCAAAACAGCTGCAGTGTCACAGCTGAGAGATATGCAGAGAAGAGAAATGCATTACACAGGAGCAGTTGAGAATGAATTCCAGGTGGGAAGGGCTGGGCTGTGTGTTCATGGATTGTGTTTAGAGCACTGGGGGGAATGATGCTTACAGCCACGTGATCAATGGTCCTGCAAGCACAGGATTTTCATCTGCATGTGCAACTTTTGCTAATCATACAAATGGGTTTCCAGAGGGCCTTCAGAGAAACATAGAATCACCCATGGCTTTTTGAAGATTCCCAAAGAAATTAGCCTAATCAAAGTCCCTGACACAGGCTGGAACTGGCATGGATCAAGAGAAGACTGCTTGCATGTCCCTTGACATCTCACATTAACTGCACAGCCATCAGCCTGAATGCTTGACCTGTCAGCAGCTTAGGGAAAGGACTTCTGCTGTTTTAAAGCCTTGTGGAAAGACACAGGGGATGCTAAATTGAGATCTTGTGTGGAGCCTGTTGACAGTATGGCAGGAACAGACACCAATGAGAAAACATCCTTTCTTCCCCACAGAACAAGGGTCATGTGTCACAAGCAAAAATACCTTATTTTTTTTTCTTCTTTCTTTTTGATTCATCAAATTCTTGAGGGGGAGCATCACATCATCCTCCTGAGAGAAAATGGAGTTCATTACAGCCATTACCATTACAGTGCTAAGCTCCCAGCAGCAGTATCATTTAAGGCTGTTTCCTCTACCCTGGAATCACTCTGGTGTCTTGCCCACCCCAGAAACCTGCCCTGCTCACCTCATGTGACCTGCCAGGCATGTGCTGAAAGAGGTATTATGTAGGAGAGAGATTTGGAGTGAATAGCTAACAGGGAAAACACCAAAACAACTGAGCAAGAGCAGGATGAGAGAGCACAAATTGCTGCTCTCACCAGGAGATACCCATTCACACAGGTCATGGGTTGGAGTCATTTGAGGCCATGTGCCCTCACCTTCCTGGCACAGGCCTGGACAAAATTGTCATACAGCCTGCAACAAATTATCAGCCAAGTAATAAAGATTGCTTTCTTTTCTTTATGCCAGCCTTGACCCAACTCTCTAAGCAACTCTAAACAACACACACACACATCAGTCAGCAGACTCCAGCCTCACCTGCTGACTGCTGTGATCCTGGATCCTTTCCAGACCAGCTCCAGGCCACAGCACAATACAGAGAAAACACCCATTGCTGGGGAAATTGTGCTATTATTGTGACAGATGGGTTCACTTATAGCCCTCCAGCTTGATATTTCCATGGTATCTCTAAACACTGGTCAACCAAGGATTCCCAGCCCTTCCACACTCAGTGCCCAGGAACGCTCCCTGCCGTGGGATACATCCTAATCAGAGCTACAAAGGCTCATCCCCTCTGATCTTCAAAGCACTTTATCTCAGTGCCTAAGCAGAGCTCAGGGTGTGCAGATGCAGGCATTCACTTCTGCAAAAGCTGCATCTGGAGGAAGGCACAGAAACATGGAGTTCCTATGTGATAGAAATGTCACTGAGCTGAAAGCTGAGCCAGGGCCCAGTTTGCCCAGGAAAAAAGCCCAACAGCCATTTCATCCTCTCACTGGGAAGCCTTTGTTGATGCTATTGCAAGTAACACTTTGATAGTTATGAGAAAGCCCTTCAAAGGTGTTCTAATTGGTGGTAATAACTTTTAGATGCCCAAAGAAGTTGGTGGAAAAACAGAGAGGTTAGGAGTACAGTCAGGACAGGTGGGAGGGAAGTTTTAGGGGCAAATTGCAAAGGACAAACATTTTGCTTTGGTTATTGCATAACCTTGTGTTTAAAAATCATCAACAGAGCAGGGAAAGTGCATTCTGCATGTTTGTGTTTGCAGAGGGTGTAGAAAGTCAGCTCCCCAGCAGGATGTCTGCAGTGCTCATTTATTAAACACATGGTAGACTGAGGTAGGATTTATGGCACCAGGTGTAAAGTAAGTTGAGAGTGCAAAACACCAGCCAGCTTTCAAATCATTTAAGAAAAGGTATCCATGATAACAACAAAATGAAGATGAGAGACCAGTTCTCTAATAATCAAGCTTCAATTATAGTACCCTGCCCCAAAATGTAGCTCCCCCACCTCCATTAGCAGACCACTGCTATAGTTGTGGCTGGGTTCAGGTTAGAGCTGGAGCTCTTACAAAATCCTGATGTGCCCTGAGAGACAGCTCAAGGGCTGGGGCTTTATCTCCATGCCTGTGTTTCCCAGACAAATGCTCAGCAGTGTTTCTAAGGTCTCGTCACCTCCAGCACAGGACTGTTGGAGCATTGGGCAGGTACTGCTTGCTGGGGCAGAGGGGAGAGCAGATTTTCTGCAGAATTTTTTTGAGTGGCAAGGGAAGAACTTATCCAGTCACCACACGTGCTTGTAAAGCCATCACTGTGTTCACCCAAGCATTCAGATGGGTGAACACTAAAGAAATGGATAAACACCTGCCACAAGAGTGGTTTTTGCTTCTTCAAACAATCAGATCTCTCTAACACAGCAGAGGCTTCATTGCAGACTAAGTTACAGCAACACCAGGACAGCAGGGTCTCTACTCTGCCTGCATCTGTCTATGAGGGACAGATCCAAAGTTTATGAAGTCTTTTTGTCTTCAGTGCTTTCTATCTCAAGCACTTAGCTTCTGTAGTCCATGGAGCTTGAAAAACAATTCACATCCCCCATAACAACATCACTTGGACTAACCAACACTGTCCTGACAGCCTCTGGTCAGGGCCCAGGCAGGCTGACAATATGCTTCCCATGCACATCCTTTGACAAAAACAGAAGCACTCAGTACCCAGGGCTTTCAAGCTGATACTTTCACTCTAGCTTTAATCTCCAAAATCAATTAAAAGCAAAGCAAATAAACCCAAGAGATCATCTCCCCCCCACCCTGTTTCTTTCAGCTTCACAGGCAGGAGAAAAAATTATCCTTCATGATATCACATGGAAAGCACGTAGCACAGATGGCTGTCACTCAGTCATTAAGTGCAGTTTTGCAATTCCACCTATCACTCCATGAACCAGGATGATTTGTGCATACTCGATGCATGAGCAACATACAGGAGCCATCCTGCTTGAAAAGTCATTATAGATAAAACAGCCAGATGCCTGATAAGGCTTCAAAGGGGCTGGGAGTGTATTGCCTTCAAAAACATTGCCAGTCCCTCCTGAGATAAGTCCTGCTTGAACCTGACTTGCACCCAGGCTCAGCCAAGCTTGCTTCACACTCCAGAGCTCTGCTTCTCCCTGCTGTGGCTAAACAAACAATCTTGTCTGCAAAGCAAGGATGTCTGAACAGGGAAGAGGGAGAGTCCTTACAGCAAAATGCCTCTTGGGTCACACACCAAGCAGACTTTTGTGACCACAGGATGCAAAGGCAAAGGTTGTCAGAGCTGGTGGATTTCCACCTGACACTGAGCTGAGCCATTTTACCTGAAATCTTCACCTATTGGTGGTGCCAGGCACCATCTCCTGGGTAGTTTGCATGCAATGCTGCAAGACAGCAGTGTTGACTCATCCCATTCATTGCACCTTACGCTGTCACCAGCCTGCTGAATTTTTTATTTGTGTGGACGCCTGTCCAATGAGTCTGTGAGTCACTATTCACAGAGAGCTGCCAGCCCCAGCTACGAGGAGCATCTCATCCAAAAAGATAGGGCCTATTTCTTGCTACAAGAGAATGATCAACTAAACCTCATTGCATATCAAGTGCTGGAGGAGAGAGGAGTATAACACAAGAAGGTTGATAGCAAAGCTTCTGTTTTGTTGGCATGTCTTATAAGAAAGCATAATAATTCAGCAATATTTTAGATATCTGAGATTTTATGAAAGGAGCCACAGTAACAAAACTCCCATCCTCCTTAACTCATCCATAACACATTTCTGAGCATTCCCTTAAACCAGAGCCGCCGAGACACCAGCTTGTTAATTATATTAAGATAAAGGGGAAATTTGGCAATTAAGCTCCCATTTTTTGCACATGTCCCTGGTAGGCTTCTGATAGCACTGTCTGCTGCCTGAAGGCAGCATTCCCCCACACAAGGTTTCCTGGAGACCCGCTGCTCTGACTAAGCCTTCCATCACTGCCGTGTAATCACGAGCTCACACCGGGAG
The DNA here is from genome assembly GCA_013399945.1 of Ploceus nigricollis. Lineage (NCBI taxonomy): Eukaryota > Metazoa > Chordata > Aves > Passeriformes > Ploceidae > Ploceus > Ploceus nigricollis. The sequence goes on along the minus strand of VXBC01010008.1, from coordinate 2,099,473 downwards.
GCAAAGCTGCTCAGACTGTGGCCACCATTGTGACTTGAACTTTTCTCACAGAGCATCTTAGGATGAGTTTCTCTGCTGCTGAAAGCTCAGCAAAGCAGATTTTAATGACTCTGCCAGCAGGAGCTGGTGGAATTTTTTTGCCCCTTCGTCTAAGGGAGGTGATTCTCAAGGACCTGTTATGTGTGTGTTGGCTCTGGTGGTTGATCACTGGAACAGGAGAGGAAACAGAAAAGAGCAAAGCCCATAATTTCATTCTGCTCACATGCACACCGAGCTCCCTGAGCACACATGAACAAGCAGTTAAGTGTCCAGCACATGCTGATTCCACTTCTGCCAGCACATCCCTATCCAAGTTTAATTCTGAGACCATAAAAGTGACCTGAGTATGGTATTTATGTACTGCTGTACTTTTGCCAGCAAAGACCAGCCAAGCACAGAGGGCAGCGTGGGCGAAGAAAGATCCCCAGTAGGGATGGGACACTGCAAAATCCCTCCCCATTTCTATTCCCAAAGATCCCCAGTAAGGATGGGACACTGCAAAACCCCTCCCCATTTCTAGTCCCTACCATGTGCTTCTCAATAAAAGAAAGCAAACTCTGAACTGAGGCAACAGGGCTTCAGTGAAACATGAGCCAAAGCGATGGTTAAACCTCTCCACGTCCCAATAACACTAAAGACTTGTTGACTGTGTAATTCCACATAAGGTTTCATGGTAAAGCATCAGCAGCATGGTTTGTTTCACCAGCCCGGCAAAGCAAAACGCTGTTTCTCGGTTTGTTACCTCCACCCAAGTGCCAGCCCTCACCAACAGCTCAGAGACAAGGGAAATGTTCCTTTCATTACTGCAGAGTATTCCCCAGACAAACACATTACCTTACCTCAAACATTATTTAAGCATTTAGCTAGTTGCATCCTTTGTCTGTGTGTGGAAGATTGACTTTTCCTCTGCTTAGATGAATTAAATGGCTTTTGCTCCTCTTCCTGCCCTCCAAATCCTCACAAGCAAACAATCATGTTTCTGAAGAGCCCATATTTTCTGTTGGTTTCACCTGAATAAATTCTGAAGTTTGACGCTTCTCCTGAAATCTGACCTGAGAGACAAGTGGCAAGTGAGGCTGAGGAGAATGTAGGGAAAACAGGCTTAATTAAATGAACTTAGAAATATCAAGCATCATGATCAGAAGGTGAGATTTATTCTTTCCTAAAGATCGGGTGAAAGAGGATGGAGGAAGTAAAAGAAGAGATAAAGGCTTTTGGTATTGAACAAAGTGGCCATCAAGAGACCCAACCAAATTTTCATTATACCTTGATAGTAACCATAAAAGGAGTGGGAATTTCGTCATCCCAGAATAATGAGGAAAAACACTCAATTTGAATTGTCCATAAATACCCTGTGCTTGGAGGCTTTGCACTTCTCAACATTTAAATGGCAGTTTAAAAAGAAAATAAAGACATGAAGGAGAAGGGAAGAAGTACCCTTAGGGAAAAAAAAGCAGGAAAACAAAGATCTTTGTATCCATTCGACTTGATGCAAGCGTTTGCCCTATCAAGAACTAATTAGCAGTGGAAAAATAAGTATTGGGGTGCCCGTAAACGATGGTTTGTTATAAGCAGCGTTTATTTCTGGGTGAGATTTGACTACATTGCAGCCTGTCAAGCACAAGCCTAATCCCCCACCTTGGTGCTGCACAGGCTGCTGCTTCCAACAGGGTTCAGACGTCTCTGCTCGCTGGAAGCCAGTGGCACTCGAGAGCCCCGCTGCGATCAGGGGCGGGTGCACAAAGCTTCGTACAAAAACTCCACAAGGAGCACTCCTTGCTCGCGAGCAACCAGCCAAACAGGCGAGGCAGACAAAGGCAGGAGGAAAAGTATCGTGATCCCTGTTTCTTGTACAAGGAGCTGAGCCACAGAGAGGTGAGTGTGTGCTTAGAGCTCGCGTGCTGTGTCAGTGATACAACCAACATGCCTTTCTTGTTTACCTGTACATGCTAGGAGGTCCTGATGCCTTTGTAATTCCCAGGGTTAACTGCACAGGCTGCCAGGATTGTATTTGTTCAGATTGAACAGCAAGCAGCAACCCAAACACCCCCACACTCTCGTGACTGCCACACAACAAGTGACTGTTAGAAAGCCAGCTAAATCAAAATTGAAGTACACTAGTGACATCTAAACAAATATACAATCCTTTGTACTCAGAGCAGAAATGAATCCTTAAATTGATCTCCAACTCTGTCCATTGTAAAATTCTCTCTGAAAGACAGCTCTTTCATCCTGCTGCCTTGATGGGGAGTAAAACTGGGCTGTTCTGGGATGTGCTGAGCAGAGATTTTCCAGCAGTCACCTACCAGTTACCCACCAGGGGATCACATTTTCCCAGTCTAAGCATCTCTTGGGGAACATCACAGAGTGGGACAGGCTCCATTTGCAGGTTTCAGGACATTTTTGCATCACAGAGATCTGCATCTTGTCTGGGAACTGTCATGCTGCCTCCAGAGACACACCCTGGTACAAGGCAGCTTAAGGGCAGCTTCGAATTTAATGCATGAGAATGTTCTGCTCAAGCTGCTTGAAGGAAAAAGCCTCTCCTCTCTCAAGTAAGGACACAAGGTGCTACTTGACCCTTGCAGGATGCCCTCCTATAAATCAGGCTCTAGCTGACGTGTTGTGTGGTGCAAACAGGCTCTTTAGCCATGACTTGAAATGGGGCCAAAGTCATCAGACTTAAAAGGGATGAAAAGTATTTCCTCTGTAGTAGATTTATTCTTGATATATCTCCTCACAACCTTCCATTTCATTATATTTGCACCAAGCAGTTCTCCCTCAAAAGTCTCAGCTGCAGAACCTGTGTAAGGAAGCAAATCTGTCCCTGGAGTCATCTCTGCTGGTACTTGCAGCTAATTCCTTCCTCTCTCATATCCCCACGTTGTTCAAGGGGCAGTAAAATAGCCCTCGAGACCTTGGAGGTACATTTCCCACCAGGAAAAGAAAGAGAACCCTTGCAATAAAGTTCAGCCCAGGATACATGAAGCAGCCCTCCCTCCACAGTCTCTAACCACATCAAAATCCTCACATAACTGGGAATACCCAGGAGAGCTGATAGTCTAATAATCAGTCTCACCTTTCTTGCAATTACTGGAGGAGTCAGAGGCTCTTATCAAACTCAGCTCTACCTTATCACCTCCTCACTGCCTCCCTCTTGCTTCTGACATCCTCTCCTGGAGGTGTTTCACTGTCAGCTTCTCGAAGCCAGATACTTCACAGACCTAATAGGAGCAGACAAACAACGTCTCTGTCTGAATGATTAGCTGATAATCACAGACATTGTCTTTGCCAAGTTTTTTGAATAGAGAAGCCCAGTTCAGCCTCCCTTCACCCCAGCATCCCTCTGCCAAAGCCCACAAATCACATCAATGTTAGGGACGGGTGAAAAACAAAATCCAGCTCATATTGTCTGCCATCAAAAAGCTGCTAAATAATGCAAAGAAATGAAAACAATTTGGTTTGGATGATTGATTACAGGGAAATTGCTCATACCTCCAAAACGTGGCACTTCCAATCACATCTTTGTTTCATTTGTCAGCAAGGAAATTAAGTTCCTCTCCTGGCACAGGGCCTGTGCTGTCCTGTTAGCTGCCTTTGGCACACTGCATTGCTTTGCAGCAGTTTCTTGCCCCGTTTTGACACCTCACCCTGCCCCACCTGAGCTGCCAAGCTGTGACCCTCTGGGACATGAGGTTTGGCTCCAGTTTATCAGACTAGAGTGGCTCAGCTCTTCACTGAGGCAGTTGTCCCAGCTGCTCACATTAACCCCAAATGGCACTCACCCAATCAGCACAAAGTGCAGCTTTGGAAAAGGCAAGAGGACACCCAGCCACTGAGGATTTGCAGTTGTCTCCAAGAAGGTCTTCCCAAATTTGGAATTCCCTCCTTCACCTTAATGCAATTATGTCGTTTTAAACAGAGGCTTGACCTTCAGATCTTGAAAGGAATGTCAGTAACTGCCTCACACATGAAAAAGCAGAGGGATGAAAGAGGCACATTTGTGTCAATAAAGAGCAGAAAACAGTCCCACTGGCACAAAAAATACTTCTCTTCCTCTCAGCTCCTAAAATCCAGCAACAAAAGGGATCTCCTAGTCCTGCACTGTGCTATGACAGGTAGTAGTTCTCTATATCCTTTGAATTAATTTAGCAAGCTCTATTTTAAAAACAAGTTCTGATTTTTGCCTCTAGCATTCCCATTATGAAAGGCTGTTTCAGAACATTGCTGTTCTGACAGCTCGAAACTTTCTTTCAATTTCCTGCCTAATTTATGCCTGGCCAGTTTTATACTCATGTTGTTACAGCAGTGCTGCTCTTTGGTTTAGAGTTCCTTCTCCTCCTGATGTTTGCTCCACAATGATATATGAAAAGAGCTGTCACATAAGGCACGTTCAACCTAGTTTTACCACTAAAAGATGAAGACTTTATCTATTTATAGGTGGATTTTTAACTCCTCGAGGAAACGTCTGTGTTTTTATATTGTGCTTAATTATAGATACATATGGCAGAAAGGCATTCTGTGGGATCATCAGAGGCAGGATCAAATATATTTAAATAACTTAAATAATAGTTGTTTGTCAAATATACTTAAATAACAGTTGTTTGTCTAGCCCACTCCTAAAACTCACTAGGAAAGAGGATGCCACATCTTTCCTAGACAGCTTGTTTTAGTGTTTTACCTCTCTAGAGATCAGAAGGGTTTTCCTAATAAACCTCTTAAACCTTCAACATGAATTCAATCACCTTCTTTTTATTACACCAGTGACCATGGAAAATGACTCATCATCAGCCTTTTTTATAAGTACTCCTTCTGTGAGGAAGACTGACTGCATCCCATTTCCATAGCTTCTCTCTTAAAATGAACTGATGTGGTGCCTTCAATCTTTGTCCACAGGACTTGTTTGCCTGACCTCTTATCATTCACTTGATTTGTTGTCAGGCTTTTCTTCACCCTGGGCTCTCCAAATTCCTTAATGGGTGTAGATGAAGTTCCACATCAGTTCTGGACACCCACACTTGACTGAAGCCCTGTCAGCCCCAAGCAGGTTGTAATCATTGCCTCACGAGTCTGGCAAAGAGCACTCTTGTTAATACAATCTTGGATACAATGAGGTGTTTTGCAGCAGCCTTGCAGGGCTGATTCATATTCTACTTGTGAACCAGAGCAACCCCAGCCCTCTCCAGATGCCTCATTGTGTATTCCCTGTTTTGTGTTTGTGTATTCTGCTTTGCCTGCCCCAGAGGAGTGCTTTGCACTTGTCTTAATTTCATCTCTTTTGCTTTCAGGCAGGATCTCTCATTTGTAAGGATTGTTGTAAGGGCTGAGCCTCCCTCTCAGGGTCCTGTACTTACCTGGCACAATGACAGGCAGTGTTTAAGACCCCTGAACGAGGCACCCTGCCCTTCCAGCACAGCTCAGCCAAGATATGGATGCAATCTCCTCAGCCAAGATATGGATGCAATCTCCACAGCTAGTTACATTGCTCTTCCAATATTATTATTAATAATATTCAGTAAACTCTTCTTATTCCTGATCTTTAGAGATTATTTCCCCCAAAACAGCCCATGTACCTTCCATGCAACACCAAACACCATTCCATGAGCTCCACCTCTCACATCTCTTCTCCCACCACGTGAACCTTCCCACCTGCCACACAACACCTTCCCTTACTCTGTGGCCCTGTTCACCCTTGCCAACTCCCTAAATCAGCCACAACCTTCAGGTGGGAGCTTCACTTTCCCCAAAGCAGCTGTGTGACACTTCTCAAAGCTGGAATACTCCAATGCACACTGTAACACAGGTTTCCTCTAAAGGCAGAATAAATCAGGGTTTAGAGGACAAGCTTCAATTCTAGTGATTGTGTCCCCACAGCACAAGGTGTTCTCCTGCTCTGCTTCCTAGGAGCCTTCAGTACCTCTCTGCACCCGAGTGTCCTCCTTCCCACATCCAGCAAGGTTGGCCAAGGCATTTAAAAGCTCTCAGGAGTCCCCCTACCTACACTGACCTGGGCTGGGTATGAGGTCTCCAAAAAACATCCCTGCAACAGAGAGCACTCCAAGAGAAAGAGCCCTAGGGCCCAGCCAGTGCCTTGTCACAGAAAAAAAAAACCTCTGCATGATCCCAGTGCCCAGGGAACAAGTAAAGTGAATGCTCTCACCACCCACCCACTTTTGTTTGTGTTACATAAACCCAGTTCTCCCCTCCCTATCACCTCCCAGCTCAATTTTGACAGGAGGGACAGAAGCCTTTAAAGCTGGTATACCATTTCCCTGAAGGACATGGCACTGTCCTGGCATGCTTTCACTGGAGGACTTTCAATCACAGACCTGTTACCTCCCATGGCACTGTGCTGAGGGGCAATCCAGGCTGTGTATGAGGCATGGAGAGGCTGCCTCAAGTCTCTTGTTTTGGAGGCATGAGACCAGCAGGAAGCTGCTGAGGGCCCGGCTTTCAAGGCCCTTACTCAGAACCAGAACTAGTGTGACAGCAGGTTTAGGGTGGGACACAATACAGGTTGTTAGATCTCTTGGGAATAGCTGTGTGCTCAGGAATTGGGGGAGATAGAGGCTGGGCAATTGCACCTTTGGAGAGCCCTTCTCCACTCAGTGAGAGTCACTGTCCCTCCCTGGAGGCTGTCAAATGCTTATCAATGAAATGACAAAACAACAAATAAAACCTTAGTGCAGCTGGGTGCTGGTGCTGTAATCAGGGAGAGTGAGCAGTGTATCAGCAGGAGTGCTGGGCTAAATGGAGCAAAATGAAATCAGGTGGAGCTGCTGCTCCTCCTAAGAGTGATCCTTCAGGATTTGGCTGGAAAGCTGTTCCAAGCTGCTGCCATGGACAGAATGCTGATTCCAAGCCCAGCTCTCAGCCATTGACATTTTCCAAATGGCATTTTCTCGTGCTTGCTCAAGCATGGAGCAAACCTTCCCCCTTCCCTGGTGCTGCCTGCTCTCGCTCTCACGTCTGCTCCCCATTTGCACTAACCTAGGGCAGGATCTTTCCTGCTTGCCAGAGGTGTGAAGCCAATGTAAATTACTTTCCTTTTTGCATTGAGGGAAAGTCTTATTATCAACCTGTCAGATCCAGACAGTTGCCAAGATGCTTTATAAGAAGAATTAAATCAGGCTCAATCTCAACAGATAGATTCTTGTTCCTCTTTGGGGGCCCCATGCAGGGCTCTGGCCTTTGCCAGCAGCAGCAATGCACATCAGCAGTGTTTTTTATTTTTTCTCTCTCAGCTGAGCTTTATCAGTCAAAGCCAAGCATATGGAGGAGACTGCAGCAGCATAAAACAGCCCACTATCATCAAAGAGTAGGTCATAAGAAAATTGTTTCCCAGGCTTTTAGCCAGGGACATATCACAATGAGCTGACAGAGGAATTACTTGGTTTCATCCTTGAAATACAGCCCTCAACATTATTAGAAATTGATGGTCAGTAGGGACCGGCACAGCCCCCAAAGCAGTGGCATGCCAGAAGGGAAGACTGTATCCTTCACAGATAAAATAAATGAAGTGGGAATTTTGCAAAACAGAATGGGATTATCTGTTTAGAATCCAGCCAAGACAGAAACACAGCCCACAGCCCCTCTCTGGCTTGGTAGGTTCCCTCCATGGATTGTGAGCTCTGGGTCACAGTGGAAATGCAGTCCTGGTACTGCTGAGGCAGTGGCCTGGTAAGTTATAACTTGTTCTGGGGGAGGCTCATTGTCACAGTTGACTTTTCCAGCACTGAGTATCAATATTTTTCTTGTGTCTTGAGGCTTGATGAGTTCCCAAGTCACAGTTATGAGGATGGCATTCAAATCCATGTGAAATTCAGCAGCCTCCAGGCTCCATAAGCTGTGTGCATTTTGTCTTTCTCCATAGGGGTGGAAAAATATATTTTAAAGCCCACAAATAAAATTAATAGCTCCTCAGATCCCTTTCAATTTCTCTCCCATCTTCCAAAACTCTACAATTTGCATGATACCACAAACTGGCAGTGTAGGAGACTTGATTTAATATAGTGACAAAGCACTTGTCTCTCTGAGGATGGAGTCCTCCAGACGTGGCATCCCTGGATGACATGGATACATGGTGAGGGCATGACTTCAGACCAGAAGATCCACTTCATGCCACCATTCCTCCTTTCCCTGCTTCTGCAATCATCCCTGGCCACCTCTGCATTTCCTCTTCCCAAGGGGGAACAGCCTCCTGTTTCCTCAGTGTGAAAACCTTTGAGACAAGAGAAGTTGCAGAAACAAAAATAATACAGACATAAAAACGTTCTCTCTAAAAACACCCAAATGACAATTTATAGCCAACTTTTATGATGGGAAAGGAAAGCTCTTATTTGAATACCTTATGCTCACTGCCTTTGCTGGTTGCCACTCTGTGGGGGAAAGTTTTGTTAAATTCAGAAGTGATGAAGGCAGTGAAAATTAGGAGGTACCAAGAGTCCTTCCTTCTCTCATCATTCCCATCCCGTTCCCACAGCCCACAAACTGGGATATGGCAGTGCATTGTCCCAGCTGCATTAAATAGCTCTGGTGCCAGTCACAGCCACTCTCACTCCCAAGCAAACGTGCTCCTGGGCCACGCTGATGAATTGTCTCATGCAGAACTGACACATTTTAGGATCTAATTATGATGACAAAGCTCTAAACAGTGTGGAGCAGACTCTCAGCCTTTGTTCATCAGTGCCCAACTGCTCCCACTGATTCCTTCTCCTGGAGCAGCAGGTTGTTAGCTGCAGGAACCGTCTGTTGTTTTCAGCCTGGGAACTGACAAACTCAAAGACGTTCAACCCAGGATTTGATTTCTGCCTGCCAGAAGCTCAGATTTTGATGCCCAGACCAGAGTCCATGACATTCTGGGTATTTGGGTTCCAGTTCCTTGTGAGTCAGTCAGTTCATGGCCTGGAAGGTTACAATTCTGCCAGGGATCAGTGGCTTTGCAAATGGGATCAGGTAGCTGTATGCAGACAAAAGCAATCCCACATTCCTTTCTTTTGCTTTATACATAAATAGCCACTGTTCCATAAACCCTGCTGCCAGGAAGGCCTGCAGCAGTGTTCTCAGAAGGAAGCATGATCAGTTTGTCCTTTAGCAGGGGTGCCAAAGCATCTTGGATTCCTCCAGAGCTGCTGTTCCCTTTGAGCTGGCAGGATTAGGACGGTCTTGAAAAAGCAACAGTTCATCTATAGCATTTATAGGCCAAGCATAATAGGAAGTGTCCCCTTGCCAGGGTGCTCTAAGGAGTCTGCAAGACATCAGCCTCCATCCAGGCTGGCTGGAAGCTTCTCCAAAATCAGCCTACACACCTTGGCAGAGCGACATGTCACTAATCCCTAGGAAACAACCACCTCTGAGAGCTAAAAATAGATGCTCTTTTTAAAAACAGCAAATTAATAACCCCTAAATTCCTGCATATTAAAACAATTAAGTCTCTAATTTACAGCTGCACTCAAATTGGCTTTTCCCCTTAATTTACCTGTTTCCATCACCTCAGTTTTGGCAGAGACTGGCAAATCCAGACAGTGCCTGCAAGTCAAGTGAGCTGTGAACCTTCTGAAGCCACAGGCAGAGAAACACAAAGGTTGTGTCAGACACTTTGTGCCATCCGTTTGTTGCTCACAGTTGAGCGACCCCAGCTGGAACAAAAGCGTTCAGCATAACCAAGCACCAAAGAATAAATTGCTGGGTATTTCAGCACATCACATTCCTGTCTCTTCCCCTTGTTAGATCTGTCTTTTACCCATTGTCATGGGCAGCACTGAGGTCTTTGTAACAGTTTAAAACACAACAGAATTTCATGCACTGAAACTCTGGAGGGGAAAGGCACAAATAAAACATAAAATTGTTCTCATGACAACACACTAGTATTGCCTGGCAATATGGCTTTTTTTTTGCTTTTTTTTTTTTCTTTCACAGAAGCCTTGTCCATTAAGTACTTCTCACACTTTTAGCAGAAGCATTCCTGTTTTTAGAAGCATGGGACTAATTTACTTCCTCTACTCCTTTCAGTTTAGCTTTCATAGTATGGAAAAGGAATGGGACCTAAAAGTCAAGGATGTTTCCACTGAAATCAATGTGTTTGCCCAGTGAGAAATGACCTTGGATGAAGTCACAACCAATTTATTAATCATCACAAAAAGAACATTTTGGTGAGAAGCATCTCCATTAAGGTCATGGCAGATTTCACTTAAATGAAAAGATAGCTGTGATATCATGAGAATTTGGATCTGATCTGCAAGAAAAAGCTCTTCCCATGCAGCTGCAGGAATACAAGTCAAATCTTTGGGACTTTATAATTTCATTGCAAAGTGTCACTTTACCTATTAGACATCTTCCCTTCCCTTGTGGTCCTTTGAGGCCCCCCAGCCCCCAAGATGTCAGGTAGAACATCCTTATACTTGGCTGACATTTCTGAATTTGGCTGGAGATTAAAGGCCGGGGGGAAAAAAAAAAAGAGGAAAATAATTTCTTATTTGAAATTCAGCTGTGGTACAATTACAGCCTGGGGTAAAAGCTCAGGTTGGTTTTATGTTATCTCAATGGCTTATTTCTTCTTTCAGCTGCCCTCCTGTCCTTGCACCTTTTCTATAGATATATAGAAATCAAGAAGGCCTGGAATCTGCAGTCCCTCATTAAACAAGACTCAGAGGCCTTTCAGACCAAACACAGATGTCTCTTTATTTAAAGGCATCCATGTACAGTGGGGCCCAGTGACTTCAATCAGCACCATGACACTGCAATAAAGATCATAAATTACAGAATATTTTTTGAACCTGGCCTCAATTCCCTATGATAAAAAAGCACAAGTTTAAAAAGGTGAAGAAACTCTCAGTGCACTCTGTTGCTATCATCAGACAATCCCTCTAGCTCAGCAGTCTTGGGTTTTATCACACACACACACTGAGCTCACAAGATAGCAATCAATTAAACATTTTTGCTAAAGCATTTAGTCAGAATGAGAACATCTGGAGTTGTGATTCAATTGTCCAGAACTTGCTGCCTGTTAATTAATATTCCTTCAAATGGCTCTTCTATCAAGGTGTCCCTCTAATTTCCAGCCATTCCCCTGTGGCTTGGAAATGCTGCTGAGTTATTGCTCATCCCCCAGCCCAAGACTTGTATAGGAACAGGGGAAGCAGATGAGATGGAGGACTTATGTTTCAGCATTGCCTCAGGCACATCCACCAGATTGTGCATGAAAAATGTCACCTCACTCCAACAGCAACAAGAAAGAAAACACTTGAGGAAGTGTTCCAGGAAATAAATTTGTATTGCCTCAATGGGACAAGTGCAAGGAGGATGGATTCACCATCCCCAGATGTCACCTCCAGTTCCAGTGTCTGTATTTTATAACTCTAAAGGGACAAATCCTTCAGTGGCCTTTGGACCATGCCCTGGTGCCACTCAGCTTTTGCCATCACTAGGCAGGCCAAGCTCTATATCTCTATGGTCTATCTTACATGTGCAAATTCAGGCTTTTCAGGCATAAACTGACATAATTGTTCCACACTTGGATGGTGGTTGCTGCTCCTTAATTCAGCCCTAAAATGCTGTCCATTAGAATTATTAGCATTTCACTCTCCCATCAAGTTCTGTGCAGCCAGGGAATCCTTCAGCTGTCTGAAAAATGTCTTATTTCTATGAAATTTTGTTTTCTAGTTGCAGGGAAACAAACTAACTAGACTGGAGAGAATGCATAGACCCTACATCAAGCAGGGCTGTGCTCATAAATATTGATAGATCATATGCTAATTGCTGGTAATGAGCAGCTGGATATCTTTACCTAAGAAACTCTTGGTACTTCTCAACTTTTCCTGAGTTAGTTTGCTATTTTTTTGCCTTAATTTTGCCTCAAACCCTCTCTGCCCAGCAGGTCTGCATGCTGGTTTAGAGCCCAGTCCTATCTTCACAAATCTGTCTGAGGGCATCTTCTTTGATGTCTTCATTGAGCTCTGCCCCAGAGAAGGGTAAGAAAAATCAAAATTCCTACACAGTCTGCAAGTCCAGCTCTGTCTATTTGGTTTCAAGTGCGTTTCCAATCTCTTTAAGCTTCCAACAGGGAGAAAGGGATCTGATTCTATGCAATCTCATTCACACCTCTTCTCCTACTGCTGAGGAGGCATGATGTTGACTTTTCAGCAAACAGAGCCTCATTCCTCAGGGTCTCTGCACTGCTTGCTTAGCTGAGCCCCATCAAATTATGCTCAAATCACACTAAGACAAGAGAAAAATCAGAATATGCCCCTTTCATAGCTGGCTTTTGTATTTATTTGCCTCTAATAGAATTTATCATCTGGAGGAATTTCAGCCTTTACAGAGCTGCTTCTTTTTCCCCTCTGTGATTTGGGTCAAATCCTATCACCAAGCTCTGCTGAATTTGTTGTATTGCTGTTCCCAGCCTGGTGGGGACATGACAAGCAAACATTGCTGAGCTGTGTTCCAAATCCAAGCTAAGAACACCAAAAGGACTGCAGAAAAGAGCTGAGGCAGCCCAGCCCAGCTCCAGGGAATTTGATGAAGCAGGCACAGACCTTGCAGGGGGAAGTAGTGAAGGAGCAGCCCCTGCAAACTCCAAATTTCCAGACACTGACACAGAGACTCTTCTGGATGTCCTGCTCTCCCTTTGAGAGATGTGCTGGAGCCATCAGTTTCCAATTCAGAGCAGACATCGGGCCAGAAAGAAATAGAGGATGACAACAGAAGGTCAAATGGACAGGGGAGGTAAAATCACAAAGAAATAAAGAGAAACGGGGCTTTTTATTGGGCCTGTTCTGATGATGCACAGGTAGGAACACAACAAGAGCTGCTCTGACATGTAATTCAGGCTGGCTGTTGTTTGGAAATGGCTGCTTTTCTCCAAAAAGAAAGCCTGCTGTCTTCACTTCTGGCTGGACAAAAGATAGTGGCCAGCACACACAGGCCAAGAGGTTGGAACTCTGAAACAAAAGGAAAAACAGCTCAGGTCACTTCAGGGAACACATTTGTGGGTAACTGCACATTTCACCACAATCTTCTACTCCCCTTCTTTATTCAAAGAAACTACAGTTTCAAATAAGCATCTGCAGCATGGAAAATGAATCCCCAAGGATACATCAGAGAGCAAATGGGAAGGAAACTGTTCTTTGTAGTAAGGACACCACCTTCACTTTCACCTTAGCTCATTCCCATTTCTCCTTCCACCCCAAGGTCTTTTTTTGTAGTGCTGCACAGGTGCCCTCAGCCCCTGTCACATCCACCACTAGCTCCCAGTGGGTCTCTCTGCTCCCTGAGGTTCCCCAGCATTCCTCCATGGATTATGCTGGCACCAGAGCTGCACCCCTTGGCAGCTGAGGGCTGGTGTTGGTTGCAGTGCCTTTAACTCTCCCCTGGCATTTAAACCCATTTAAAAACTCCCCCTGGGGTCTTTCAATGGCTGATGCAGTCTGTGGAGAGTGCACACCTTGGAGCATATGTGCTGAACTGTGGATAATGTCAGTGGTGATGCTCCACAGCACACACGAGCCAGGCTGCAGCTCCACTCAGGAGATCAGTGCAGGCCTGGCTTGTGTTTTTAATGTGTAACATAAAAATAAAGATATAATGGGCTTCTGTTCTCAAACAAGCTTCCAACTGTGCCACCTGGCAGTCAAGGGGATGTGGGAGCACAAAAACCAAGCCATTAGGTTATAAAAACTTCAGGAGAAAGTCAGCATTGATTACACAGATCTGTTCTTCAAGGTGGTGCTGCTGAGGACATCTTTTAATCTATGGGAATGCTCAGGGTTTATTCCTCTGAATTGCTGCATCTAGTGAGTTTTCCTACTCTTGGAGTGGGCTCAACACATTGCCTTTTGGTAGGGAATAACAGTTCCTGAAGGCAAACCAATAACTGCACCTAAAACCTCAGCCCTGTGAGACTGTGTTTATTTTCTGTATCAGTTCTGGAGCTGAGACTCACAGGTATCCTGCTCTTACATCTCACAGTGGAGCAGATTTGCATCTCACATGAGGGATACCCGAGCTGTGGGTTGATTTGGTAGCTGGGATTTTGTGGTGTGTAGTGAAGAGAGACTCGGGGAAGACACTTGGCAAAGTAATTTGCACAAACCAGCCAATAGATAGTCTTCTCCCTTTCACAGCCCCTAATGAGCCCTTTGCTTCTTATCAGAACAGCAAGAGAACAGACATCCCTCCAGCACATAACCAGCCCCTCTCTGAGGAGCAGGAGATGAAACCATCAGCAGTGAGTTACAAACATGGAGTATTTCTGAACTCATTTGTCTGCTGATAGGATTCAGGCCTTATTCCAACCCATAAATGGGATGTGCTTCACTAGTTTTAAATCACTCAGCAGGTGATAAGTGGTTAATGCCTGGAGCCCTGACGTGCCTTCAAAACATAATTGCTTATTAAAATAAAACAATAATTAAGTGGAAGAAACAGAACCTCGTGACTTCTGGAAACTGGATCATTTTCTGTAATGAATCTCTGAGGCTGGGAGCAGAAAAGGGAGAAGGGCTAAGTTAGAGACCTGAGGGCATACACTGCTCTGGCAGCTGAGGAAGGGAAGAAGTGAGAGGGCTTGAAAGCACCATGGAAAGGATGCTCCAGATGCCAGCATAGCAAAGGCACAGCTGCATTTGATGAGCAGGGAATGACATTCAGGTTTGCATTGGGGGCAGGAAAACTTCATGCCCAAAAGGTCTGAAATCAAGAAAACTGTGGCTCATTTTCAAGCTGTTGGAGGAAGAGGAAGGAGTCTGCTTGGTGACAACTCCTGCCTTGTCATGTGGCAATGGCCTTGATTATATGGATAGAAGGTCATAGCTTCTCAGTTCCCTTCAGGCTCCAATTAAACTGTCTCAATAACCATCTCCTAGATCAGGCTCTGCTGGAGTCAGCATATAAAACAAATTTCTCACCTTCCTAGCACCATCCATCAGTGATTGATCATGTTTGTGTGGAAACCTGTAGGCCAGAAACTCAAACAGCACATCCCTCACCGAGTTTTTGACATCTGGGGTGCAGGAGATAGTTTATACTCTTGTATCCCCCCCTCCTTCTCTCCTTGCAAGCACAGAGACCAGAAATCCCCATCTCCTTCAGGCAAGATCTGACAAACATTGCCCACCCCAAGAGCTTTGATTAGCCAGAGTAAAAACCACTGCATTAACTGTTCAGTAAGTAAACACCTGATTGTTTTCATCCTTTTCACACCACAGTGTGAGCTGCATAGTTTTAATCATGCCTTTGGGCTTAATCCTGGTTATTTCATTGCAAACTGCAAGAACATATCATTACTTACAGTGCCATTCTAGGCTTTAGTCAGTCCTTCAGGTCAGCAGGTGATGAGGGAATCATCATGAGGTACCAGCTCTCTGTGCCCCTGCTTCTCAAATGGTGGCAAACTCCTGCAAGCCCTGAGCTGAGAATTAATGAGAAAACATCCATGTAGTAATTTAGGTCCTAAATTTTCAACCCTTCCAGCTTTGCATGCCCTTTGCAGATATAATCCCACAGAAGAGGAGCAGGGATAGACAAAGAGTTGCCATATAACCCTCCAAACACATAATTTGTTGTACAAGTTCACCAGGTAACAGGGACTTGGTGACACATGCAAGAGCTGTCCCCTACACCAGGCAGAGTATCAGCTCAGTTTGCCTGTAGTGTAGCAGCTTTAAAATATTTTATCTTGATCCAGCTCCAGGTGCCACGTAACAAAACTACCCAGTGTTAATTATCCCTTCATTAACAAACTCAGCAGAAAGTCAGGGCTGGAACTGAGAATGAAGAAGTTGTCTCCAGAGTGAACTTCTTACCCTCTCCTTCCAGGCCAGGGTGAAGAGAAAACCAGACTCCACTGTCTGCCCTCCAGCTGTCCCCAGAGCTCCCCACACTGGCAGGAGATGCCAGACAATTTTGGCTCCCAAACATTTCCACATTAAAAATGACTGCCAGCACTTCGAGTGATCTCTGGCCTCAGCAAGCAGGAAGGAGGCAGCACACAGCTATTTTTAACCTGGGCTCATTTCTTAGGGAAGAAATCATTCACAACCTGCATGCATGCAGTGAATTGCATGCAAGGCAGGCTGGGCTGCAAGCACTTCCATGGAGCTGCCAGCTCTCTCCTCTCTGCACTGGGCAGTGAGGGCCCTTGGCTCTGTCCCACATTTTCCACAGGGAAATACTGAAGGTGTGAGTTTCCCTGTGCTGTGTCCACCTCTGCAGTGGTAGGAGGGGAAGGAGAGCTTCAAGCCACATCATAATTTTGGCATTAGCTGCCCATTTCTCATTTCATCCTCACTCATGCTCAGAGCCCATCTTTGTGACATTCTTGGAACTCCTGCTCCTTTCAGCCATACCATGAACACACAGAGTCCTGCATGCTTCTGGGAGGTTCTCTTCTGACACACAGACCTAGCTTAGCCTAAGGCAATTCATGAGTCTCTCCAGTCTTCTCTACATGGGGAAAGTGCAGGTTTCCTGAACTTGAAACTGTTTTCTTGCAGCCCTGTCACTTCTACTAACACTTGTATCCTTTGCCATAATCAGTGGTCAAATGCTTCTGGCCCAGGAAGGCACAGATCCCTCTGAACTGCAGTTCTGATAATTGGGTTTGGCAAGCAATATTTGGCCCTGAGACCTTTCTCATCTCTTTGATTTCACTTTTATATGCTCAAGGATTTCAACTCTGAAGATAAAACAGACTGTTAGGATCTTCTAATCTGACCTCCCCCTTAGCTCTGGGAGTAAAAATTCACCTGGTGGTCCTATACTGAGCTGAGGAACTTCTAGTTGAGCTGGAATGCCACTTTCAGAAAAGTGATCTGAACTTGATATATTGGATATAAGTAACAGAGAGCTTGCCTCATCCCTTAGGCAACTGCTCCAGGGGTTCATCATGCCATTGTTAAAAACATCCAGCTCATTTTACAATTGGAAATCAATGTTAGACAAACAGAGACATTGGATCTTGTTACATCACTTTCACCACTAGTCTAAAAAGCCTCTAACACTGAGTATTGTTGTGGTTTTTCCCCCCTCAAACTGTGAACAAGTTGCTCCTAGAATCTGCAGTGTGCCAGCTTCAGAGCAGAGTACACATGACAGATACACAGCAGCTTTAAAATACATCAGCAGCAGTCTCAGCCTGAGCAGTTTGGCTTTTCAGTGTTTTTCTGCTTGGAGAGCCCCACTCCCATGCCTGTCCCTAAGATCAGAGGGCTTCTTTCATGCCCTCACCTCTCAGCCAGCTCAGAGGTGCTACCCTCACCTCCTCCTAAAAACTCCTTTGCTCACATTAAACATGAAGGCCAGGTTAACAAATGTGCTTTTGGGTTGTATGAGCTTAACCCTCCTGCTGTGTTTCAGCCTCCAAAAAGCTTGCAACACCATTATAAAAACATACGGTTCAGTTTAGCTGCTCAAAATTAGACTGTGAATTCTCCAGGCCCCTTGGGATGGGTGCATGCTTTGGGGAGAAGAGGAAAAAGGAGAAAGAGTCAAAGCTCAGAAATCAGCCAAAATACTCAGGCTCTGAGCTTAGCTCACAAACAACTGCAGACCAAGTTTTCAATCTGCTGCCTAAGGACTCCTGGGATCCACAGACCACTTCTAAGGGCTCTCAACAGGTAGCTGTGAGAGCAACAAAGCCATAAATTCTTGCAAGAGAATTTGTCATGCCACTCAAAAACTTTTGGGGCCCATGTAGCAAGTGGGGATGAAAGCTATTGATTACAGGATAAGGGTGTAACAAGCTGAAGAGGAGCTTGGGCTCCTTTTTATCCATGACAAAGAGCATCACACCTCAGTTAAGAAAGCACAGACACTGCAGCTGTCCCCAGAAAGCAATTGGAAAACTAAATGTGTCTCATCAGAATGCAGCTTTTGCTGGTTGCTCACACCAGACCTACAGTCCTCACATGTAGCTCCCCCCAGAGATAGCACAAAAGAGAAAGAAAACCATCACGGGCAATACAAAAGAAGTTATTTGAAGGGGATCAAAGCCAGGAACACATCTTAAAGTGAGATAGCATTTGGAGGGAAATCTACCCCAAAACCCAGTCAAAAAACCCCCTCTGTTTACTCCAGCAACCCTAAACCACAGATCCTCCTGCTCAGGCCTTTTCAGTGAGCAGAGCAAACTGAGGAGGGGGATGAAGTGATCAGCAGCTGGGCCACTTTGCTGGTCTGCCAGTCCCTGCCCTCAGCTGAGCAGTCGTGTGTCCTCTCCTGGGCATCTGCCCCTTCTCCCCAGATTGATTCAATGAGCTCTTTACTCCAGGAACCAGAAATCCACCACATGTTGAACTTGCTGTTGTGTGGAAGGAGAGAGTACAGGTCAGAGGGATTAACAAGAATATAAATAAATGGTGCACCAAAATAATTGTAATAAAAATTGACCTGTATCATAAGGTCTTAAAATCTCTTCTTTCTCTCTTCAGATGGTGTGGTGTGTGCACACTTAGATCTTTCCCATGGCTGTGAGTCCCACAGTGCCAGAGCCTGAAACCTCTTTTCCTGTAAAGAAATATGAGGCAAGTCCTTTTTTTTCTTTTTTTTTTTTTTGTTTTGGAAAAATAGGACAGAACAATCTTCCTATGAATCCCTAAAGCACGACTTCTATGATCTCCCCCATCTGCTTTCCCACTGGATGGCACATATTTACCAAGCACCCCTTGGAAGCAAGGGAAAAGAAGGAGAGAAAGAAAGTTGCAGTGAAGAAATCCAAAGTGATGGGAAGATCTCAGTGAAGCTGTTGTAATGTATAATCAGCCCATTTAATACGGAGCACTAATGCACAGCTGCTGAGAAAACTTGTCCAGTATGCTTCTGCAAGAGCAAAAAAGGCCTCTGAGGTCATCTTGGTGCCTACATTATGCTACAAAGAAATTGTCTAATTGCAGAAACTTGTGTAGTCTTCAGTGTTAACCTTTGTCCCCCGCAGCCAGCCAAGCTACACAGATCTCTTGTTTAGAAAGCCTCGAATGAGACAACCAAAAGAAAATGGATTAATAAATCCAACATGAAAAGTCTGGTACTGTTGATCCTAGATTTATTTTGGGAATATTTTTTTTTCCCCTGAGCTGAGTATACAATGCCAATGAGACAGAGCAGGACTCACCTTAAGACTCAGAATGTTTCAAGCTCCTTTTCCCATCTCGTTTGTCTGTCTCTGCCATGAAATCTCAGGCTCATTGTGTAAGGGCTGAACCTGTAAATTCCCTTGGCCAGTGTGTTTCTGTGGTTTTAAGCATCTCAATGCCTTATGTTCTCAGACTAGAAGGACCTTGATCCAGCAGGTGAAACATGAGAAACTTCAAGGAGGGATGAGGACAAGACAAAAAAGAGAGCAAAAAGCCCAGAAAAGCACTGGAGTGCTTGGGCAGAGCACATACACCAGAGCCCAGGGCTTTAAGGCACCATTAAATCCTTCTGTGCAGGGCACTGGATGGTGGTTCAGGCAGTTCTCAGGCTGGAATGGAAATTATTAGTAAAGCAGCCCAGGGTCTTTGGAGAAGACATAAAGCTTGCAAAGTAACTTGGAGAGATGGCTAAGGAGAGCTTTGAGCAGGAGTTGTTCCTTGTTTCTAAAGCATAATCACCATAAGCTGAAATGAAGTGACTTGTGACTCAGAAGCCCAGGAGGTACCTGCAAACCTGAAGTTATGTGCAAATGGGCCCCAAGCTGACAGCCAGATCCCAGAGGAAAAAGCAGTGAGAGAGCTATAGTTTCAGTTCTTGGGCACCTACATGAGAATTTCAGTTCTCAGGACTCTCACTTTGCTAAGTCTGCATCTCTGAAAATGGTGTCTGAAACAGGCTTCAACGCTTGCTCGTAACTTCCACAACCTGCCTGGCACCTCCCCAGCTCTAGAAACCCTCGCTGCTTCTCTTAAAATTTGGCTCAGAAAACACAAATCCCAGCTTCAGGCCAAGTGAACACTTTGTGAACCATTCTGTGAGTCTGGCCTGAGTTCAGTGTGCAGATGATGTGTTTTCTGTGGGAAGAGGCTAAGCCAGACTCATCCACACAAAGCACAGGCTGGTTGAAGGTAAAGCTGAAACAGCTTGTCAGTGCCCAAAGGCATGAGAAGTTTGGGATTGCTCAGGAAATGCTGTCACTGGCTGTTGACAATCTTTAAAAGCAACCACCTCTACATGGAAGGTGGAGCTTGAAATTTTAGTCACAAGCATACTGAATAAATTTAAAACATTAAATAATCTTACGTGTGTCAGGTAGTATTGCAAAGCAGCCTTACAAGAAATCCCAAGTTTCTTAGTAACCTTCCATAAGCCTCTGCAAGAGAACAAAAATGCAGAGAGTGCTGAGATTGTTAATCAGAAAAGGACAAACAACTATGTCTGAGCAGCCACCAGTCTGTCCACAAAGGCTTTGCCAATTAAAAGCAAGATGGTCCTGTCAAGGATAAAGCAAAGGTTCCCATGGTGTTTGATCTTGTCTAATTAGCAACTGCTAAGATCCAGTGGGCATTTTGGTTTGGAGGAGTTTGAAAAAGTGCATGCTAACAAAACCACATTAGAAATGGAATTTATTCTGAGACATTGTGTAATAGAAACATGTAACTACATTAATAGCTCAATCTGGAAGAGCCTAACTCTTCCCTGCTGGAATTGGGTATCAACCCATGGAACATATTCAGTTGCACTGGGACAGTTAAAGTGTGACACTTTAAAATGAGGGGAGTTTAAATCATAAATCTACTAAACCATTCCTGATGCCTGTTTTGTGGTCTTATGTTTGGATTAAGGTCACCAGAACAGTTTTGACTTTTTTTTTTGCTGAAGCTTCTCCCTCTAACATACCCA
Organism: Ploceus nigricollis; assembly: GCA_013399945.1. Taxonomy (NCBI): domain Eukaryota; kingdom Metazoa; phylum Chordata; class Aves; order Passeriformes; family Ploceidae; genus Ploceus; species Ploceus nigricollis. Next base: position 2,078,623 of record VXBC01010008.1, on the reverse strand, counting down.
GCCCCTTGGCTCATTCAGTCCCTGCTAAGCACTGTGGGTCTCTTTCTTTTTGATCCCTGCCTGTAACAGCCATTAGACAGATAGAAAGATTGTTATTTATTTTTACTTTAACTTGATTTGTTGTTCTGTGGTTGAATATTTACTTTGTGTTCGTGATCCCAGGTTTTAACTTGACCCCTCAGAGTCTGCAATCCTTTTTTGCACTCCAGTATTAGCCCAGTCTGGCACTGATTGTCCTCCCAGGTCTGGACTGACTGCAGGCAGTTTGATGTGGCCATAGGTGGTTGTGCCACTACAAGGCTTACACTTGCAGTTATTTTCCTAGCTACAAGAGGGTGACATTGTCACACACAGCTCGGCATTAATGACACTTGGCCAGAAGAGGACATGTGCCCTAGCTCAATTTTCTCATGGTACTTAGAACTTGGAAGTTTCAGAAGGAAGGTTCTCTGTTGTACCAGCACTTCTAAAATTCACCTCCTTCTTGACCATTGTGACAATAGTTTTATTTCAAATTTCAGTAACTTGTGGGATAATTCATCTGTTAGTTTTCCTTTTGAAATACAGCTACATCCACAAACTAAGTATGTTATGCCTGGGCACTTTTCTTTCTGGCAGCAGCTATCAATTTTGTCCTGATAGATTTTTGGCTCCATTGTACAACAAAAAAATTCAAGAGAAAAGCATCTTTAATTCTTCACCTCTATGAATCAAAACATTCTCATTCAGATGTCACAACAAAAGCCCCAAAACCAGAAGAACAAGGATCATTTTACAGATAATGGTAGGTGAAGAAGCTGAAAACAGGATTTTGTGGAACCACTTTAGAGAGGATATGAAATCTCCATGGGGAATTTATTAAAGCCAACAATGCAGCTATTCTGTAGCTTTTTGAGGCAAACAGAGGATCAGGTCTTCAGTCTCCTTCAAGCTTGTTTCCTCACTTGAAATTGTACTTGTTATCCACAAAACTGGCTGCAATTACTGTGCCAGAACAGCTTGGGCCATGACTGACTAGATCTCTGTACACTCAGCCTTAGGAAAACTAGATGCAAATGTAGACTGAGTCATTTTGCACATGAAAATTGGACTTTTCTATCAAAAATTGTGATTCTTACTGCCTCTCCCAGTAAGTTAGCCAGTTTGGAGTGTGAAGTGAGGATGAAAAAATGGATCATTAATGTCTGCTTCTTCTTTCTTCTTTATTGTCTTTCTTGTACTTCCATCTGGACATAAGAAAATGTTACTGCTCTGTAATTTGTGACAACTTTTAATTATGTCTGTGGCAAGTCTGCAAAAAGATGCTGCATCTGTCTGGGTTTGATTTCTCCTCCATTTCTTTCTTTGGTCCTTTTATTTTGTGTTTGTCTTCTCTTTTTTTTCCCCACATATCACCTGTTTCCTCCTTTCTGTGCCTGTTCCCTGGACTGGAAAGGGCAGAGGTGAAGCAGAGAGCATCACTGTCCCTGCAAACACACCCTGAGCCACCCAGCCATGCTCACAGTCGTGTCTCTGACTCCCTTCCAGCCAAGCCTGCAGCAGCTGAACCACCCTTCCCCTTATAACCCACTCACACATCTAAGGCAGCAAGCCTCTAGGTGTGCTGTTGGGATGCCCTTTCTCAGAACTCTTATATATTTTCTTGTTGTGGTTGAAACTCTGGTTTAAACCCACCACAATTTCCAATTTTACAAAAATATGTTATTACTTTCTCCCAGTAGCACGCAATTTATCTTTGAATTCTTTCTGCACCAAGTTTCTGTGTGAGTCTGGATTTAACTTATTTTTAAAAGTATTTTTGTATTTGTTTTATCTAAATCAGCTAACAGTGAGCTGTGGACCAGTGAGCTGTCATATACAGCATTATGTTTCTTCCTTCATTTTCTCCATATTCATTCAGGTGTAACACAAGAGGCAAACAGATTCCTCCATCGCTTTTTGTTCCTTGTGCTAATATTTCCCCCCTGGTTTTTTTATTAGAATTTATGATAACAATTTTTTTTTAAAAAGCTTTTTCATGATAGCAGTGGTCTGTCTTCATCTCCCCAGATCAGATATGTTCATCCTAGCACAGCCAGGTCGTGGTGAAGCCCACTGCACTATTAAAGCACTATTAAAGCACCACTATTAAAGCACCAATTCATATTTATCAGCTTGAAATGTCCAGCCATGCCCCAGGGGCTGGGACAGGAGTGGGACCCTGCTGTGCTGAGCCCTGTGTGCTAACACAAGCCCACGAGCAGGACACACTGCTCCAGACCCTGCTCAGTCCCTGCCACAATTTCAAAGTGTTAAAGGCCTGATATAATTTGTGAACTCACCTCAGTTTATATGAGCACTCAGAGAGTTAAAGCCAGCAGTTTATTTTGGTTATTTTTTTAATAGTACTGCACGCTTCTCAATTTCTGTATTATTCACACCTCAACAAATCTTATTTCATTAGATTTTTGGAACTACAATGGTAATTTTGGTGATTAACTTTAAATTGAGGATAATGCATGAGCAGATATTAACATAATGTCAAAACAATTTTGTACAATTGTTACTTAACCTCAGTCAAATCATTTCCACCCCCAGCGTCCTCCCAAATGGACTTTTATTAATATGACACAGGCAAACATAAGAGAACCCTGGGCTTTATGCAGGGAAATGATTAAACAAGAACACTTATCTGAAATGATCATGCAGGGTAACAAGGCAGCAGGGCAAATCTCTGAATTCTCAGATTCTTAAGGCTGTGTCTGGCCTTTAAAGGAATTACATGAATGAGCCCTCAACAGGAGGCTTGTTGTGCCTAGGTGACAACTAGCTCAGCAGCAAAATGTTTAGCTTATTGCATTTATTATACACAGATGATTTTAAAGTTGATGGATGGATATTAATTACTGTGAAGACCAAAGATTTTAATTTCTGTCTTGATATCACAGCTACACCTAAGAAAACCCATTTTTTAGGGCTGATGGAGAGTCCATTGTCTGTGGCCTCTTCAGTCAATGGACAGACCAAAAAAAGAAAAAAAAAAAAAAGAAAAAAGAAGGAAAATTCCACAAGAGGAGTGATGAGTCAGAAACACAGTGGTGCCTCACGCAGCCAGGGGATCTGTTCAATCCCATGAAGTCTGGCTGCCTCCTCCTTGCAGGAGGCTGCTCCCATGTGCTCTGTTCATCACTGCACAGGAACCACATTCCCGTCCTACACCACAACTGGCAAAGAACCCTCCTGGGCTTTCCTCTCATTAACTGCCAGGGGAAAGGGAAAACATTCAGCTGTGTGTCCAACTTTCAGTCTCACTGGATTTCCTAGGACTTCGTCTGGCAATTCCCAGAGCTTTCTTTACAATCAGTAGACTGGCTCCCACAGGCATCCTGTGGAGTGGGATAAATCCCTTGCCACTGAAGCTGGGATAAATGAGTGCTGGGCTTGTTGGAGCTGTGTTGAGGGACTGACAGGTCAGGTGCCTATTTTGCACAGGTACTGGATTGAATAATCACTTCCTAACCAGAGCAAACATTGGAAATTTGCTGAAATTTGTGGCTGGAGCCATCATATGAACACACAGAATAAATGGAGAGAAAAGACCCTTAATTTGTCAACATACCAGCTTTTATCCAAAGCTCAGCCATGGAGATTGGTGCTATTGGCAGAAGAACTCCCCTTTGCCATCTAGCTGAGATGCTTCTGAGCAGTTTGATATTAATTTGCATAGTCCCATATCCTTGGAGAAAAAATTCTTTTTACAACCTCTGCTTGGTGCAATATCTGGCAGCCTTTCAGGTCTGGGCTGTGGAGAAGTTCTCATCAGCATTATCAAGCTCTGAAAACGAAAGGTATATCCACCTTTACATGTCAAGCCTGAGACACAGCTTCCTGAGACAGGAAGGAGCAGGTAATCACCTTGTAATCACTGGGAATGAATCCACAAATCACCTCCTAAATTCACTCACAAGAACCTTAATTTAAATACTCAAACTTTGAAATATTCAAGACCCATTTCACAATGTTGACTTAAATTAATTCTGACACTTATTCCAAGTGTGTAGGGGAAAGAGAAAAATAAAGGAAGAAAAGACATATAGACTTTTTGGCTTGGTTTGGTTTAGTTCATGTTTTTTTAGAGATTTTTTTTTCCCCCACATAATCAGTCTGAATGGAACACAATAAATCTGGGAAGGTAATAAACAGCTCATAAAAATCACTTTTCAAACTGTTGCTAAAACAACCTCACAACAGTTGGTGCACTAATGGCTCACTGGAGGGATCAGAGAAAGCTTAGGTGAGCCATGAGCTTCAGGGTACAAAAAGTGCTACCTGTTAGCTCAGTGCCATGGCTTTACGTTAGGAAAAGTCAGTATCAGAGCATGTAGAACATGTGGGGGAACTTTTAGGAGCTGTTTGCTCCTTTCTTTCTCTTTGGTCTCTCATTTTTCTCTTTAATACACCACAGTCTGGAAGGTTTTATCTTTTCTACACAAGGTCTAAGTTTATTGTGAGGTCTTGCAGGGCAACATTTTGTGGCTTGCAGCAGGTAGAGGATATGGCACAGATGTTCTGGGGAATCATCTGGACTGAACAACTGCTGAGGGCTTGGCAGTGGTACGAGGAACAGGATTTGATGCTCCTCTCCATTGTGTTAATAGCTCCTTTTTCATTTGGAGGTCTTTTCTGTTTCAGACAGCTACATCTGCATTTACTGCATCTGCATTTTACCAAAACCATATTTCTTAGGAGAAAAAGAAGGCATTTATCCAACCTCTAATGGCAAAATAGTGTTTGGTTGAGAAGAAGCCCTTGCTAGAGCCAAACCTCACTGCAACAACAAGCCCTCAAAGAGAGAAACCATGCAGTAAAGAAGGAATTGTGTTGTTCCTGCAACTACCAGCTCGAGGAAGAAGGAACAAAGCATGAGTCACTGTGACGTGCACAAGAGGAATTATGAATGATAAGCTAAAAATAAAATGCTTTCAAATATAGTTGTGCTCCTGCTTCTGACTGAGGAGCATATTCCTCCAGGGGAGATGACACCTTCCCACTTCAGCTGGGCAGCTCTGTCAGCCACACGCAGAGACCCAAAGCAAGCAGCTCCCACACTGCCCTGCAGCTGCAGCCCAGGAGTTTGAGCCTGATGGATGATGGCAGCCAGGCAGTTCCTGAGGATGGGGCACTCCAGAATTGTGGCATCATCACTCTGCAGTCCTTCCACGGCCAGACATCACCCATTCAAAAGAGGCACCCATGACGTCAGCTCTAGGAGGAGACACAGCATCTTGTGAGACTGTCAAAATATAACATCTTAAGCCTGCACAGAATCGAGCCAAAAGTTCAGCATTAAATACCACTGATGATAGACTTTTTCTCTGATAGGTGCTGTGAGCAGCTGATAAGAACACATGAGCCACACTGTCAATGCAATGAGGCTCCTCCTGAGCTTTTTAGTGCACTGATATTTTGCAATGTGAATTGCTTCATCCTGAGAAATGTCCCAGCAATGCAATAATATGAGTGAACAAATTCTAAGGTCCTTGCTTGGTGGTTTTCACAGATTTTCCAGAGTGTTCAGCCACCTTGCCTGGGTAAGGGCAGGGTATAGCCTAGACAGTGGCTTTTGGTCAGCTCCTTTGCAGCTGAAAGTCTTGGTAGCTCTTGATAACACTTTCAAGTCTATAGTAGCTCCTGCTGGATGCTACCGAGAAGGGGAAGAAGAAAAAAGACAAGGTAAGCTCTCTTGAAGCCTTTTTGCAAGCTTGAACACTTCTCTCTGTTTTTGTCCATTTGTGTAAAAAAGGGGAAATTCTGAAATCCTCCATGTGTGCAATACACCACCAGCTCAGACTAGGTTCCCACCACCAAGATTCTGGTGAATATTTGGAATAAATCTGTGTCAGGCTGATGTACAAACCTCAGCAACTCTGAGGGAGAGGAAGCAGAGCACCACAGGCACAGAATCGGGCAGGAGTGGATCTGCCTTGAAGCAGGGGAGGAAAGAGCATCAGCAGTTGAGTTGCCAGAGTGTAGTGCTGCTTTTTCAAGCATAGTGGGAGCACTGAGAAAGTGGGAAATGGGCCTTGAGCTCATTAAGTGATTCCTGAACATCTGCAGATATTATCACAGCACACAGGAGTCCAGGACACCTTTAAGGCTGTGAGACAGACCTCAGTGAAGAAGACAGCTTTGCCTTGATTTTGAAGACTAAATGTTGCTAAGCTCCCTGGGCTGGGAAGGGGATGGCTCTCATCTTTAAAGGGAACAACAGAGGTATCTGACTTATCTTCTCTTGCTAATGAGCTATTAGAAATTGTTTTTGAGCCATACTCTTTGGCCTCATTATAACTGTGCTCCCATAAGCTCTGACTGTTATAATGAGGAGAAATCTGGACTGATGCACAGTTTTAATGAGATCCAGTGTAGATGTAAACCAGAAAGTCTTATGTGAAGTCAGACCTCAAAGTGCAGTAACAGAAATAGGTAAAGGATTTACCTCAACAGAGAATCCTGGGTGGGAGAAGAGGAAACAACAATTTTCATGTCACAGGCAGAACAGAAAAAACTTGCCCCACACAAATCAAATATTAATTCAAGAGGTGATATCTAGAAGGATGTAATTCACCAAGGAGAAAGGAGTGAAGCTAAAAAGAGATCCAGCAGCTAATGACTTCTAAGTGTTGAATGGTGGAAGGAAATGCTCGTTGTCGACAACAGGAGTAAGGAATGAAACAGCCAGCAGAACATTTCTTTTGTTCTTGTCTCATATCTTTTCATGAAAATTAAAAGGGCAGTTTTCACAGCTGGTGAATGACTTTTTTTCCCCCTTCACTCTGCCATCTGATGCTGTCTCCACTTTGAAAACAGCAAATTTATGCCTGAAGCTGAACGGGTAAAAATTGGACTCTGTTGCCTGTGGGTATTTTGCCACGAAGAGCAGCAGGACCTGATGAGAAGTTTCATCTAGATCAAATCAAATATTCAACAATGTTTTTGTTTTCACAGGAGACTTCCAAGCAGCAAGAGGGAGCCAGGGCTCAGCTGGGATCACCCCAGGATGCCCAGGGCAGTCTGTGCTGTGAAGGGAAGTGAATGGGGTAAGACTGTCAGCTCTTTGCCTACATTCTCTGAACTCAATGAGCCAGAGTGAGACATCTCCAGGCTGAACCCAGAGGGGAGGATTTCTTCACCATGCAATTATGTAATGTCTCATGAGGCTAAGTAACAGGGATAAAACCTGTGTGAACTCCCATGTTCTTAACAAACCTCTGTCTGATGGTGCTCTGCCAGTGCACAACACTGTCCTCTTCTCTTTGTTAGCATCATGTTTCTCCTGGAAAAATCAGTAGTAAACATCCACCAAGAACTATCCTGAGATAATTCCTGTCAGGTCTTGGGTTTTGAGACAAGTAAGGAGAAATCTTTCTTTCAGGAGTAACTTTTCAAGAGTTACTGTGGCTTTTTTCTGAGGCATTTTCATCAATTTTTGGCTGTTTATTTGAGCTGTGCATAAGCATATTCATAAGGGGAGCATTACAGTGGCCATGCTCAAAAGATGTCGTGCAGCCACAAAACCTGGAGATTTCTGATATTATCTTCCATGAAATTTTAAGCACTGCAAATACTGATATGGCTGGCTCAGCACCCAAATTCTGACTAACTCATTCAGCCTTTGGCTATGCCTCCAAATGGTTTAGTCCCTATGTGTATCCCTGAGATGATTTCTGTCCTGGGATGACCATGATCTTCAGAAAATCCCATGTGTGAAGGGATTTATTCCCCAAACCCTGAAACTGCTCTCTCCCTGACTGTACTAAACTGTGATCAGATTTCTGTAGCTTCTAATTAGGAGAGAGGAAGCACAATCATTAAATGCAGGGTTCTTTCTGCAGTACTGGGCTGGCTGCAGCTCTCAGTCCCAGAAGCCTGTAGTGATGTATTCCCCAGCCTCTGTGCCTCCCAGGAATAGGAATTGCTCTGCTGTGACAGTGGCTCTCATTTTACAATAGGACTGCCAACATGATGTTTTTATATGAAGAGGAGAGTGCGGTCCCTCGATACACTGCTTGGAAAATGCAGGATTGCTGTGTTTTATTTTTGATCATTAGATGTCAAGGATTCAACAGTAAACACTAAAGGGTTTTGTTATTGCAGATGCTGTTGGTTTGAGATGTAAAGCCATGCTCTGCTTCCCTACATCCCACCTGGAATGAGCTGGAGGAAGCAGACAAGGAGAATGCTGCTTTTTTACTAATTTCTCCCCCATTAGCAGTCATCAGAGCAGCCACTGGCTGAAAGTTGGTGCATGCATTGTGGATGGTGCACACATGGCACAGCCTGTGTGAACTCAGGGTCAGTGCTTGCATATGTAAGTTCTTGAGTTGTGATTCAGGTGACAGATCATAAATATGGAAAAGATTGTGGGACGTAGCTGTGCATGTGTGGGTGCCCCTGCAGTGCCTCCAACTTGTTGTGTTAGTCCTCTGTGTTTCTGAGTATGTGCACCCAAAAAGGAGGGGAGGAATTATGGAGAGTCCCTTTGGGTTTAAAAAAGGGTGACTATTGCTGCCTCCAGGTGTGGATATGTATGTTCAGAGGGAAGGGTGCTTCTTAAGGCCACTTTGCTTGCACGGGCCTGAAGGTGTGAAGTGCTGCATGTCTTGTAAAGCATGCATGTGGCACAGAAGGGGTGAGGTAGGGATAGACCTAAATCCAGTTAAACAGGGGGGTTGTGCAACTTTGCAACACTGACTGTCTTGTGTGACCCAGGAATATGTGTCATGCACTGTTGATGGGACTAAACTGCTTTGCCCAGTGACAAATCCCCTTTAGCAGAGCTCTGACTCCCTTGCAGATCCATTGGGATGATATTTGTCAGGTCCTGCAGTGTGATCTGGACGTGGTTACCCACTCAGTTCTGGAGCATTTCCACTCTTGGCAAGAAACTGTTAAAAATAAAGGGGTGGCAGGGAAGGGGAATGTATCACCTAATTGATTAGCTCTGTGAATCACAGAGATGCCAGCCTGTCAAAGAATAAATCACTGGGGCTGTCTTTGATGTCTCCTTTGGTCAAGGACACTCCAGCCTGCTAAAAGTGTTGCCTTTCCTTTAATGTGCTTTCTCCCCTCTCTCTCTCTCCCTTAGTCTTGTGCCTGTGCATGCAGGGATGTTTTTCCACTGGATGCCTGCAGCTGCCATACTTTGTATTTTGATTTCTTCAGCAATTACTGGCTGGGCAGGCCAGCCCTGTAGGACAGGCCTGCAGAGGAGTGATTACTAAGGAAAGGAACATGCAAAGAGGGGTATTAGAGGCCCCTCAAGGGATCTCTCTCCCTCCCACCACAGTGCTGTCACTCACTCTGAAAATACCTCCCACTGCAAATAATCATCCTGAAGGTAATGGGGACCTTCAGCTAATCCCATCTTGTGGTAGTTGGGGGAGAGGGAAATGTAAATGGGGGTGGCTGTTGGCAGAAACACATGGTCTTTTTGCACTATCTAAAAAGCTATTTGTTGTTTTTTCCCATTTCCAGCATGGTTGGAGATTCACTAACAGTCATGTGGTGCTGAAAGACTATAATAAAAAGCTAAGTGATGAAACAGCTTCTGTGATGGAATTTCAGCACTCCCAACAGGAGCTGAAGCCAGATCCCACACACACAAAAAAAAGAAGTGCTATTCAGACAAAACAGAACAAGTTAACCAAATTTCTCTAAATTTCAAGCCTGAACTAGTTCCAGAGCTTCAGAAACTGTTATAAGGCACATCTGATCTCGCTGCCAATACGCACCACATCTCCTATCACGTGCCATCTCGGATGGAAGACTGCTCCCCAGGAATGAGCTGCTTGTCTTGGTTCCCTGCCAATGCCACCTGGCTGACTCTGTCTAGGTAAAGCACAGTGCTAGTGAGCATTGGCTCAGGCAGACACTCGGATCTGGGCCAGGCTGGAGATGGCCTGTTAGTAGCTGTCGCTCGCTTGGCTGGGCTGGTTTGTGGTGCTGGGAGAGGGCTCAGCACTCCAAGGCTTCTGCCAAGATTTTCTGCATGACAGCACCCTCCTTACTGCAGTCTGTGGCTGGACTGAGCTTCTTCCTGCACTTCCCAAGAGTGGGCCTGTAGAGGAAAGGAGTTCTGACGTTTCCAGGCTGTTCTCCTCGGAGGTCCCTGCAAACACAAGCTGCTCCCTGTCCCAGTGCATGCAGCCCATGTGTTAACAGCACAGAGCTCTGGGCCACACAGGCAGAGAGAGAGAGCAGAGCTCCAGTGCTCACTTCCTTCCTTGCAAGGTAGCCTGACCCCAAAAATGTTCATGGGAGACTGGCAAGCAGAGAATGGTGCTCCCAGAACATGCCTTGCTGTCATTCCTTCTCGCTCCACCTCCCTGTAAAGCAGCTCAGGGAATGTCATCACTCAGCAGGCTTAGGACAAGCCCAGAGTGTCAAAAACAAATGAAAGAAACCACTCAAGGGTTGAAACAGCAACAAAGGTGCTAGTGAAGAAGGATGAGATAAGCAGTTCTGATGGAAGGATGTTTTATGCTAAATGTACTAAAATGCACTGTCTAGCTCTTATCTCAGGCTGTTGTAACCAGCTGTTTCTGTCTTCCAGCAGGAGTTTATTGCCACAATGCTTCTCATGCGAGAATTTCCAAATTGCATCCAAGGCAGCCAATCAACTGGCCCTGGTAAGGTACCTGGGTGGAGATTTGAGCCTAAGGTGACATCTCTTGTCTTTGAAACGATTATTAAAGCTTTTTATTTGCTTGCCTTTTTTTTCCCCCCCAAAGCACTTTTCATTTGCCAACAGCTTTCTTGAACTGTAAAAACCAGGACATGGCATAGCTTTCTAGTGTGGATACCTGCCTGTAGTTAATATCAGCTCATTCCTCCTACTCTTCTTCTTCTCTGTCTTCAGCCTGTTGCCTCAGAAGAGGGCTGAAAAGGGCTAAAATACATATGCCAGCCTGACATTGCTCATGGACACATGTTTCTGAGAGCTAGAAATACCAGTCCTTGGAGGTTACACACGGAAACACTCAGTGATTTCCCTTTTCATTCCCCATCTCCATTTTGCACTGTCAGGTTTAAATCTGCTTCACCCATGCCATGTGAACACTGCATTGCTCTAAATTTCTCCTCAAAATGACACGCTTCCTATGGCAATCTTGTTATCATTACCAACCAAGCATGTAATTTTCTCCTCCTCTCCCCAAAAATATATGATCTTAGTTTATTAGATTCTGTATCTATAAAACAAGCCATGGTAGGAGGCACAATGAAAATATAAAGAAAGGTGATGAGGCATTTTGCTATCACCTCTGAATTCTGACTGGCTTTCAGGATACAGAAGACATTAAGCCATCATTCAGAATAAACATGTTAATCCCTCTCTAAATCTGAGCTGCCAAAGCAGAGGTGACCACCGGTGGCTTTTGAAGGGCACAATGCTGTTGATCTTAGCAGGGATGTAGCGATTTCCTTGTGTGTCTTTAGTGAGAACCCCCTGACAGGCTGCTAATGGCTGGATTCATCTGGAGAAGAGGTGATTACTAGAAATGTGAAGATGATGGTTTAACATTACAGTGTATATGGAACTTCTTTTTCTTGGGCTTGAGATCTTAAAGAACCTCTCAGAGGTAATCAATGGCACTTTAGTACCCTTTGAAGCTTTTATTCACAACATTTGCATGGTACTTTGTGACACATTGACTTTACTATTTTCCTTCAATTTTACACAAAATTGCTCCAGACCTGCATTTAAGTCGCTGTAAATGCGGTGATCTGTCAGCTTCAATCACACACTGCATCTGGGGCTTCCTCTCTGCAGTAAAATCTTGGGTCATCATTACATTTTCCTATGCTCTAAGATGGTAATGGGCTAATTGCTTAACTCTGCACCTGCCTTTCTGTGAACTGAGACACTGCACCTCGAAAGAACTCAACAGGATTGACATTGACCTAGCAGAGAATTACAGTGCTGGAACACCAAATTGATATAACACTAAAATAAACTGGGCTCCAAGGCTCTGAATGGGCAATATTGTATATGCTAAGTGAATGAGGGCTGAATGTTCAAATAGCTTCTTTAAAAATGCAAGAGCAATTTCGTAATTTTAAGTCCACACATATATTTAGGGGTTGATTTGGGACCTAAAACAGGTGCTTTTTTTTTTTTTTTTAATCTACAGCTTTGATCTCATACAGCCACATGAGCTTATCAGTGTCAGAAACAAACTCTATATGGAAAAAGTCAAAGGCAATTTATACCTCATGGATATAAATTGGAAAACTGCACTTTTAAAAAGATATCAAAAAGTATAATGTATTCATCTACCTGGAAAATGCCATGAATCTCTCATTCCTCCACATTTTATATTCATCCAAGCCCTTTCCTGCAGCTGGCACTGTGCAGGCTCCTCTCCTTGCAGCTCAAAAGGTTGGAATTAACGTGACTCCAAGGAAAACAGCTTCCCACACAAAGAACTCTGACCCACCTGCAAGCAAGTCCATGGAGAGTTCAGGAATCAGCACCCCAAAGTTGTGGATGGCCCAGGCTGAATTTGGTGATGCCATTTTCTGTAACTGGGAGCACTAAAAGTTTGGCATGAGGCGTGAAATATCTACCCAGGCTGCCACTATGTAAAAACGACAGTGAGTGCTTGAGCACAACATCTGTCAGCGAGGTGGCAGCTGGCAGAGCCCGGCAAGGATTTTCTGGGGAGAAATGGGCATAGTTTCCTAATTTTGTTGCAATGCTGAGCTGCGTGGGAGGGTGAGGGCAGCAGGTGTGAGTGAGAGTGGTGCTTGCCCGATGAAGGGACAGAAGAACGAGTGCCCTGAGCAAGCACGTTTGAGAGGGCAGACAGGAGTGCTGCAGTGTGGGAGAGGAGATGGGGAGCAGTGGGCTCAGCAGGTGGCTCCTTGTGGCCCAGGAAATGGCCTCTGATTGCTGCAGGCTTCTCCCACCCTGGGTCTGTCAGCAAACCACGACCCCAGGCTTCTTTCCATGCAGAATGTTTCTTGCATGTGTAAGTGTCTAACTCACGGCCTTTCAGAAGGGCACACCTGCAGCAAGGTGAGTGTTTTACCATGAGCCCAAGCCCTGGTCTTGGTGCTCTCAGTGCAGATGGGATTGAACAGCTCAGTCCTAGGCAGGTATCCAAGACCTAGCTCAGCAGAAGGAAAGAGATTTGGGTCCAAAAATCTTCAGCCTGGTCTGGGGAGAGATGGGTCTGACACTCTTCTCCCATTTGTCCTCCTACTGCTTTCAAAGGAGCTTTATTTGACCTTCCCCAGGGCAGACTTTGGGTGTCCCATCACTGGCTTCTCACTTCCCTCATGAACCCTCTTCTCCCCAAACTGACCTCACAGTAGGAAGGTGAGTCTGGTAGAGCCTGGAGGGAGGAGAACACACAGAGCCTGAAACCAGCTTTGAGAGGGAACAGGCTTATGTGTGAAGAGGAAGGATGTTCAGAGGGAGAGCTTCAAGGGCTGAAGCGGTCTAAGGAAGTCAGCCTGACTGCAAAAGTTCTTTGTAAATACAACAGGACTTCAGTCTAATATTTAAATTATTTTTCTTTGTGTCAGGGTAACTCCTTGTGTGCACTCAAAGGTACCCACACTCCCCCTTTCTTCTTCCACCAGACCACGCAAAGGCTCAGAAATGCAGTAATTAATTTCCCCATCATTACCACTGCCTCCCTGCAGATAATTCTGCTGAGTTTTTAATTTAGGACTATTCTGTAATCAAATATTTCCTCTTTTTGCACTAAGGTAGAGATTGCCAGAGACTGAGAGTTTTGTCCATGATGCAGGTCACTAGAAAGGGTTAATCAGCTGGGGGTACATATTGTCTAATTCCCATAGTGTGGGAGTGAGACAACAGGAGATCAGAGTTGGACTCAACTTCTTTGCATTCTCCCCCACACTCCTTTTGGAGGGTGTTTCAGGGACAGGCTGTGAGGAATGCACACTATCTAATCTGCATGTATAATGTAAATATGCACATTTTTATTTGCTCTCTCCATCTGCAGGGAACTTGCTGGCATCAGAACAGCCATGCAGGCTCACGGTGAAGTTTCCTTGTGAAAAGGAAGGAGAAGACTTAGCAAAGCCTGCTCTCTGCCTCCTGCCTCCTGTGCAAAGGGGTGCACAAAGCCTGTCCCATCACACCTTCACATTTGTCTTTTGGTCTCAAAATCTGGGATGGACCAGGCTCCTTAAAGGGAGCTGGTCCCTTAACTGAGCTGGGAAATCAATGTGGAAGAGGGAAGAGGAGAAATTGCACTTGGCCAACCTTAAACCATAATTTAAACCAATTTCTCCAGCACAGCAGAAAGTTAAAAAAATAATATTTACAATAGGACAACTAGGTTTTATCTTTTGGAACAGACAAGATTAAATGGAGGTAAATTCAAGAATGCTAAGCTTCTCAGCACGAGGAAATCAAAATGTTTCATCTGAGTTGTCAAAATAAAATGTCTAGGCTGTATGTTTTGCAGGTTTTTTCCGTGTTTGCATTTGAAGCAAGTTGGGTAATTTGCAGATTGACTAAAGCAGCATTTTTTGCCTAAAAAAAAAAAGTAATTTTCATGAAAAGCTGTTCCCCAGCTCCATTGTGGCCTTCTGAACAATGCTATTACCCTGGCTGGGAAGCAGCAGCAGCAGCAGCTGGAGTCCCTTGCCCTGCCATCAATAGCTTGCAGCACTTGGAGTCCTGGCTGCCCTATAAATTGTCTGTCTCCCAACTGGCTGAAATATCTGACTTTGCTCCACAAAGTGTTTTGGACTCAGGTCACTTGAAATCAGGGAGAGGTGTTGCTGTGCAGAAACTAATGGTGCAAAAGAACAGAAGTTTGCACAGAGCCACCAGGATCTAGCAAAAACTTTCTTCATAATCTCTTTCAAGAACATAGATCTGCCTTCCCATGGAATTTTGCAAAGGCATGGCTGACTCAGAAGGGGTTTTAATCTATTTTCTTTATTGTTCCACTGCATGCGTGTGTATTTATGTGAGGTATTTGTGTGTATGTGGTTGTGGCAGTATAAATATTAATAGCACAAGGGTGAGAATACATGTGGCCCTCAAATGAGGTTACATAAACACACAGCTGCTGTGCTATTTGTAAATTTATAAAGACACATTTCCATCAAGAGTGTGAAAGTCAAATAACCGTGCAGGGAGAGAATGCACATATGCTTCATAAACTGCACAAGATTACATGGTGCTACTTAAACCCAGCCCCACTGGGGTCAACTGGAGCTCCAACACTGACTTCAGTGGGATCAGGACTTGGCACAGTGCACTTGCTGTGATTTCCATGGGTAAAGCAGAGTGAGCTACTGGAAAAAATCAGTATGAGAAGTGCCAGTCTCTTGTGACTTGCTGACATCTGAGCCTGATGGGGATGATGCAGCAGCGTAACACCACAGAGCAGAGAGCCTCCATCCTTGCCTCCTGCAGTGGATGGAAAAACAGGACGTGGATGGGGCCAGGACCAGGAGGAAAGCAGCTCTGCATTTGCCTCCCTGCACTCTGAGCTCTGCCAGGGAGGGACACTGGTGTTGCCTCAGCCAGACCAACAAAAGAGCATCTCTTGTGTGTTGGAGAGGGCGAAGTGCTGACAGTGTGCAGGTCAGAGTGTGGATTTCCATGCAGTCCCCTTCGTGCAGAGTTAGCAGCTGCTTGCACTCACAGCCTCCCCGGGAGGTTTGGCAGTCACTGTCAGACTACATTCTGGATGACAGGACTTGATGGGGCTAAGGTTTCACCCCATGCACAAGGTGGAGCATGCAAGGAGATGAGTCAGGAGCAGGAAGGTTTCAGGCATAAACAAGAGTGGTTTAGGCTGGGAAATAGATTAGTAATCAAAAAGATAAATCCCTCATTTTCTGATATTCTTAAATTGTGAAGTGCAATATTACATTTTTGCTACTGCAGAAGATGTTACTCACACCCCAATGGCAAGTCTAGGATCATTATTTGAGCTCACAGAATTACCTTGATCATGATAGTAGCCTTTCAGTCAGGATCATTTTCCTAAGTGACTTTTCTCGGTCTGCTGCAAGGCAGCAAGTCCAACTCAGATAAAGGCCTTGATGTGTGGAAATTTGCTTGAACATTCTCCATATCCTCTATCCCCCTGGTTTGGTTTAAGTGTTGAAGGAGGAGCTCATGAGAAACTATTCCACAACCTTCCTGAGGCAGCCTAACCTCATAGGAAGGGTGTTGTGCCAAAATCTGCAGATTGTATTTTGGTTTTGTTTTGTAGTATCACTGATGCTTTAACAATCGGTCCAAAATGCAGTCATGTAGTCACCCAGCCCTGGAGGACTTTCTTTATGGGCACCAAAGGCTGGGATTCCTTTTTTCTGGGTCTTCACCCAAGTGCCTGATTGATTTAAGGTTGGCCCAGAATCCCTGGGCACCCAGAGAAGAGAAACAATCATGTGCAGATGGCAACTGAGATCTTGGGTGAGGTAAGGGAAGTGGACTGAATCCAAGCCTCAATCTGCCTTTGACTGGGGAAACTTAACTTCTAATGTTTAATGTTGCCCTCAGGGGAGGGGATCCATCTGGGGCAAGTATCATGCAACAGGTTGGGTTGTAAATGTGTGCTGAACACTCACCTCCCTCTGCGGACAAGACCTTTACTGAAATGAGAATAATTGAATTTTTGGTTCACTAGCAAGAACACTTCTTTCCTGTATTGTTTCTGACTGGTTTTTTTCCCCTGCCAAAAGTAAAGCAAAGATAGCAACATCTTGGTTTGGGCAAAACATTTCTTTTGTCTCTTTAACAGAAGTAACAGCTGGATTATAAGCACAATTTTGAAAACAAAATGTAAGGCAAATTCTAACCAAACTAAATTTGCAAAGGGAAGATCAAAACATTTTCTTTGAAAGTGGCAAAATGAAACATTTGGATCTGAGTAACATATTCAATGTCAAAATGAAGTTTCGAAATTCCCCTTTTAGCCTCTGAGAAGGATTTAGTGAAGCAGACATAAATTTGAAAAAAAAGTTGCTGTTACCAAATCTGCATTGCCCACTGAAAGAAAATAATCCCAAAATGTCTTTCTGATCTAAAAATGATTCTACAAATGCAAGAGATCAGGCAGCTGTTTCTTGGACACAGTGCAGAGCTGTTTTAGCTAAAGTTTCAGCAAACCACCCCTAGGCTTTGCAGTAATGTCTCTGTTCAGTGATCATGAATCCCTTGCAATTCAGAACATAAAAATCCTGCTAGTGTCATCATAGACAGACAGCAGTCACCTCATCCAGAAGGCAGGATGAGAGCAACCTGGCCTTGATTTGTCATACCTTTATTTCAGCTATTTGTGTTTGTTCCAACCAGCAGACTGGCTTTTGCTATATTTAGTTTCAATCCGGGGAGAAGGGCTGAAGGGAGTAATACAAATTTTATGAGAATGTTTTGTACTTTATCCCAAGTGTTTCTTACTTCCTTATGTGAAATATAAGTGAAAGAAGCGGATGGGTGGGGGAAAAGTGGTTTCCCAGAGTAGTGCAGTTGTGCAGATGGAGGAGCCACAGAGGTATTGCAGAGGAGGGTTGGGATGAGTTAGAAAGGCAGGGCAGATGCTGATTTCCCAGTCTGCAGGGTGGAGGGAGCACCACTGGCCATCAGCCAGCAGCAATCCCTTTCCTGGGTGGGTATGGATGAGAAAAGCCTGGAGATGAGGAAGCCAATCTCTCCATGTCCTCTAACCATGGACACCTCAGAGTGCCTTGCCTGGGTCAGGATTTGGGAGCACGTGGAGGGAAGGAGGCACTGCCTGGTCTGCAGTGCCCTGCAGGAACTGCTTTTCCCAGCTGCCTCATCTCCCCCAACACTGCTCCTCAGAGCTGTACTTAGCTCAGCAGGGTGGCCTGGCCTCATGTGCCTGCTCCATCATTATCCAGACAGGGATTTCGAAAGCCACTTGAAATGCCCGTGATTGTGCAGGCTTAGGTGGCAATTTGCCAGCTGGAGCTTGGTGCTGCAGCCAGCAGGACAGCGGGGACAGCGGGGACAGCAGGGACGGCGGCTCACCAGGGCAGCCAGTGCATATGTGCATCCTTCTCCCCTGCCTGCTCACTGCTGCTCCCAGCATCTCCAAAGGTTGAAATTTTTGCCTGCCTTTGGATGTCTAGACATCTGAAAGACTTCTTGAGCTGTGGCCATGAGGTCAGGGATATAAAGAGGACCATGTGTTAGCACTGGTGAAGTTATTCTGGACTTACAACACAGCCCTGAATGCATTGCAGTGATTTTGCCTGCCCTACACCTCCTGCAGGCCATCAGCCTGCTTCCACGAGCTTTGCTCTGATGTGCTCTGCTTGGGCTTGTTACTGGTGCGAGCTGTGGCCTGACCTTAGTGCCATTGTTCGGATAAAATTCCCTCTGATTTTTCCCAGGCCTACTCTGTACAGAATAATCAAAGGGCCCTGGCTGCTGTCCCTCTGATGCATGTGCTTTTCACTTTGATTTTCTTCTCTTGTCACACAGCAGCCAGTCTGTACGACGGCATATTCCCCACATTCCTTCATGAGGGATATTAATCTGCTCAGCTGTACTTCATTCTGGTTTCCCTCAGCAAGCAGTGGTCTGGAGCACAGGGGAAGGAGGCATCATGCAAAGCCAGGCACAATCCTTGGAAGCAGCAGGGTTCAGCAAGGATGAGGCTGCCCCAAGACAGTTTCCTGGGACAGACTGGAAGTGATGTGTGAGAAGCAGATATGGGTGTGCTGAGCCTGATGAGGAATCACATGAAAGACACCATCTTCATCAAGGAAATATGTAGATATTTGGGGGAAGGAAAAATGTTTACCCCATAGGGTGACTTGTGTTGGTGTTACAGAAAGGCACTGATGCCTGAAAAAATTGGTAAATCTTCCAAATGAACAAAAGTGTTTGAGAATTTCTCTAGGAATACTGCACACAATAAGTGAATTTGCTAATTGTTCTATACCGGGTTATTTTGTTTGGCTCTAATTATATCCTTCCAGCAAAACAAATTATTTCTAATCCTCTCCCTGATAAGTGTGCAACAGAGTAATTACCTGAAATACTGCACTTGGACAGGAAAGCCACCAATGTTATTTAAGCTGCAACAAACTGTAGGGTAGAACTGACTCCCACTGTTCCCCTTCCAATATTTGTCTATTGTGTAATTCCAGACCTATGATACCTGCCTGTCCCTGTCCCTTTGAAATAACAATGTCTGTCTTTGTACATCGCTTTTCCACCACAGATCTCAAAGTACTTCACAAAGGCAAGTATCATTACTGTCATTTTAGGGGTAAGAAATCCAGACACTGGGAGGTTAACTGCTGCTGGACTATCCCACATTTACTCTTTGACCACCAGATCATCCCTTTATGATGCAGGTCAAATTTCTCCCTTTCATTCCTGGGTCGCTCTCTCCCCTGTTCATTCCCATAGAATCCAAAGGCTTGTGCAGAGATTTAAATTTATGTGGAGCTATTGACATGGTGTTCTGCTCTTTGTCTCCTTGGGGTTCCTGGAAATCTTTGTATATCTGCCTGCTTTAGGAAGAACTGAGATAATTTCTTTTTCTATGAGCACAGATTACAAAAACAGATCTAGTTCATGTATCTTCCAAACTCTGAAGGAGCCTGACTGTGAGAATTCAGCGAAGACTGTTTGCAGAATAAAGGATCATTACAATATTCAGTATTTTTGACTCAAGTTTGCACTCTAGCACTGCTTCTGACTTCACAGGATGAAATGCCTATGGTGTCTCTTCATACTTGAGTCTTCTTGGCTCATTTCTGCTCAAGAATGCTCGTGGCTGTGTTTAAAATTCAGAAGAAGTTTATTTTTGACAGTAGCCTGTGCCTGAACTTTTACACCCAGCATCAATTGTGATGAGGGGAGAAAATGAATCTTTGCCTTTGAATGATAAACTGTTTAAAAGTAGGTCTTATAATGGCAGCAGTGAAAGATTTTCATTCATAGCAGCCTCCGTATGACAACGATAATATATTTCATGGGACAGAAGAGTGACAAGAGAAGAGAGGTAAAGAAACAAAAATATTTCTCTCTGAGGTGTTCCCCCAGCAAAACCAATTACTGGTCCTGTTCTTCTGAAGGGTGTGAAGATGCTGTTGTCACACCTGAATTTCCCAGTGGGACTTGGAGAGGACACCAAAGACAGAACAGATGAAAGGACATAATTCAGTCGATCTCAGTAGATTTGCAGATGTTTATTTGTGCCAGAACCTTCACCCTCTGAGACCCTTTTCTGTTAGTGCAATGTACACTTTGGTGGAAGCAGGGTAACCTCAGAACATCCTCATCAGGAAACTATTAAAATATCTGCACAGGGGCAGCTGTTTTGGCAGTGATCTAAAAAACCAGCATAAGAACAGCGCAAAAATTTATGAGGCTTCCCTTACATCTTCGTGAATTCCTGACGATTTTATCCCTTCCTTGCTCTAGTTCTCCTTCTGCACTGCTGCACAGATACTTTTGAGGGCACATCCTGATACTGTACAGGCACTTGCATCTTGAATTTGAACGATGAACCACACTGAGTAGGGTCCCTGCAAACCAAGGTCAAAACCACTTGGATCACAAATAGAGATGCTCACACAAAGGCTTTCAAGTAAATTCTTAGGGAGACAATAATTAGAGACATGGAGGTAAACACAAAATAGGATAAAATGTTAGATAGGTTTAACAAAGACTCAGAGAGTGCCAGACTAACTCGATATCATTCTTTGATAAGATAATTGATTTTCTAGACAAAGGAAAAGCAGTAGATTTAATCTATCTGGATTTCAGTAAAGCATTCGATATGGTGCTGCATGAGAAATGATTAGTTTTGTTGGCAGATCTGGGGTTTAGCACAGGAACTGTAAGGCAAACAAAGAAACAGCTGAAGGGGAAGCAACAATAGGTTTGTTTAAAGGGAGAAGCATCAGGTTGAAAACAAGATAGGAATGTCAGTCCTAAAAGGACTTCCAGATGTCCAACCTGGTTTAAGCTCTCATGAAAATTCTTTGTTATACATTCAGTGTATAAAAGTGCATTTAACATTTGTACCTGTGGGTACAAACCTGGAAAACTTTACAAATGGGAAGAAGTGTTGGAACATTGTAAGAAGACTTAGATGATTTTGAGAGCTGGAACAACAGAAAACAGGGTGGTATCTACTAGTACAGACTGCTGTGCCATATATTTAGATAACAGTAGTAATATACTGTGATCTATCACTTGGCAATGACGTGTGAGAAGAAAAACATCGGTGTAACAATTGATGAGCCATCAATAAGGTGTCAACCTTAAAAACTCAGCTGGTTCTACTTGAGAAAGTATGGGTGCTGCTGAGCAAGGTCGGATTTCCTGATGTGCTGTCTGCTGATCAGAAAGGGGGGATTTAATATGGAGCAGTTGGAGAACAGGACAATGTGGCTGAAAAGAATGGAGATTTCTACTATCAGATTTAGGAAGAACCGGCTTACAAAGCCTAAAAATTGAATTATGTAGTGTTGTAAACACCAGGAAAAGGTAAGAGCACTTTAACCTAAAGAAACCTTTTACCTACTGGTAAAAGATACTCATAAACATAATCAGCTTAGATTTCAGAGGAGAATCTCATTCCACCAGAATATTGAATGTCAGTTAGGGGAAATGTATTCTAAAAACCTGCTAATTTAAAGATGGAAAGGAATTGGTTGTGGCAGAGTTGTTTGGGGTAGACGGGAACAGCACATGCCCAAAATATTCAGTCTCCAGCATTGTTTTTTAGTCTCTTTTTAATCAGCACAGAGAAATGAAATCATAAAACAGTATGAAAAAGGAAGCAAACAGCCAGTCTCTTGGTTATATGTTTTGTCAGTCCCCTGCTGGTGCCTTGGCTTAGAATTATTTATGTGCATTCCCAGTGTCTCATATCTTACCAGTTCAAGTTGATTTCTAGCACATATTTTTGCATTGCAGTTAGGTACATTGCTCTCAGACTGAAATACAATATTCACAACTCCCTCAGTGCCATGACATTCCCTTTAATATGGACTCCAGAGGTAAATCCTGCACCCCAACAATACAATCCCTGCAAGGGATGTATTATTCCCCCTTTAAAATGACCTTGCCTTTAAACCAGACCTCAGTGGTCAATCTAAATTGTGTTGCTCCAATAAAATGTAGTTAGCTGATGAGCTCAGAGACATAATTTCTCCTTCCCCGGGCACAGCCTGCAGTGTTAGTTTGTAGGGGTTTCGCTGGCACTGATAGAGTGATCTCTGCATTGGAAAAACAGATTGGCATGATGGGCATGAACAGTTTAGCAGGCTGGAGGCAGGGAAGCAGGAATTTACAAGCAAATTGGTTTAAGTACAGATTGTTTCGTTTCTGAGAACAGCAGCAGGGAGCTCCGAAGTTGCACGCTGCTGCAGCTGTTTAGCCATTAGTTGAAAAAAAAAGAAAGAAAAATAAATAAGACAAGACAAAGGAATAATCTTTGAATAGCAACAAAATATTTCGAAATAGGATAAAAAAAAAGCTTTAGAGGATGCCTTTTTTGAGTGGTAGGGGACAAGATGTGAGATTGGCATCAGCGAAGAAAATAGAGATTACTATAAAGACACAGACAATGAATCCTCTATTCTATCCCATAAAATATGAAATTGACACCCTGAACTGGGCATCCACTTAGCAGACATGAGGATAATGCACAGTGAGCAGTGTAAATATAAAAACAGAGCAAACCCAAGCAGAATTAAATCAGGATGATTGCTGCAAGTTTAACAACAGCAGACTGGGACAGGGCTTCCCCAGCACGCAGAGCTCTGTCCCTGCCGTCTCCAACAGAGGAAGACATTGCAATAACGCTGCTTCATTTTACAGCAACTTCAGCCCTTTCGTCAGGGAAGGCGTTCTCTGCCCACAGTCCCTGCTATGGAAGTGAGAAGTCATTTCAAGATTAGCTGAGATGTTATTTCTAAGCCTGGCCATTAGCAGCAAATTGGCTGTGAATAGTGTCAGAGCACCTTTCATTCTGACAGGCAGCTTACAGGTGAGGAGCTTTCCCAACCAGAGCTGCTATTCTTATATTTAATAATTCCTTACAGAATTTTCTCTCCTTATTTGTCCAGCCACTTTAAAAACCCATATAAAAATTTAGCATCCACAACATCTTGTGGCAATGCAGAGTTGATGAACGTTTTGAACTTGCCATCAACTAAATTTATTCCATAACCCCTCATTGCCTTATGGAAAGAGCTAGTGCATGATAGTTCCTTATTCATATTTTCTTCTGTGAAATAATAGCAGAAGGAAACAACCTCCTCGTGTGTCCATGAGTGTCTAATTTTGACCACGGCAGACTGGCTTTGAGGACATGTCAGACCGTGGGTCACAAATATCCTGTTGCTGCACAGCTGGAACAATGGGAAGGCATAAATTAGAACATCTCAAAGACCCTGTATTTTCTGCTTTTATCTTTTTTTTTTTTCTTTCCTCCATTTTCCAGACTTATTTTGTGACTGGTGTGTCTTACAATGCTGACATAACTTGCAGGTATTTCATGTCAGTGCTATTTCTGACCACACTGGCTGAAGCTCCCATTATGTAGGGATAAAGGCATGTACAATTTTTACCTCGGAGTTGATAATAACAGGAGCTTAAGTTTCACTGATTTGTTATCAATGTCATAACCCACTTATGAAAGCATCATAACACAGCCATAGAAGCATAGCTAATTGAAGTCCATTTTGGTGAAACTACAAGGGAAATTGGCCTCTTGTTTAACAGCATTAATTTACTGTGTTCCAAAGTAAGGATCGATAAACAAACAAACAAAAATAAGCTTTTGAGTTTATTCAGCAGAGGAAGAATTATGACATGAAGGATAATGTTTCCCTATTTTATGATACCTCTGGCAATAATATATTGAAGTTGTTATGAAGCCATGATCATATCAGAGACATTGAACAAAGAAACAACCACAACCAAACTCAATTTTACATATATTCTTTCACATGAGAGACAAATCAATCCTTTCTCATAAATAATAGCAAAATCCCTTGAATAGCTCAAAATTCAATACAGTTATTAGAATGTCACTAGAGCCATGGGAACAAAGTGCATAAAAACATGGTGGAAAGAATCACCTCAGTCCCATAGTTTTAAACATTCCTAGATGAGGAGTGGTCATTAAAGATCCCATCACAATTTATTGGAGAGAAGGGATTTAACATACTACATGAACTCCACTCTTGCTGGTCAGCTGTGTTTGTTGAGAGGTTACTAAGTTTTATGCAAGGCAGATGGAATTGGATGAAGATGTGGTCAAGACAGAGGATTAAACACACAATTTATGAGGCTGTTTGGGGAATGAAGACATCAAATCTTTTGTAGTCATTTATAATATAATTTTTCACTGATTTGGACAACCTTTGTGACCTACCAGGTCATATATAAATATCTTTTTCTAAAGTAAAGGATCTCTTTTTTGTCTTTGTATCTTTAAGGCATGTTTACATCCTGGTGTCCCAATATGAAAATGCTATGCAACAGGTT
Source organism: Ploceus nigricollis (assembly GCA_013399945.1). Classification (NCBI taxonomy): domain Eukaryota; kingdom Metazoa; phylum Chordata; class Aves; order Passeriformes; family Ploceidae; genus Ploceus; species Ploceus nigricollis. Next base: position 2,054,094 of record VXBC01010008.1, on the reverse strand, counting down.
CTTAGGGTCAAAATCACACAGGATACATGTCTATTTCCACAAAACATGCCTATTTTGCTTCCAGATGTCTGTTGTTTATTGGTATTCCAGTAAAGTTGAGTCCAAAGGCCCCCCAGGTTCTTTTGGTTCTTCTTCCTTCCTCACACCCCATCCCTGGTGACTCAAATCTGCACCAGGCCACCTTGTCCTCCAACCAAGGCTACCTCTGGAGTGAGTGTTCTGCTTTTCCTCACCTAAACCCTCATCAATATTGCCTCCCTTTTTGCACAGGCAGGGGAAAAGGAAGGTGTCAGCCAGCCCCACACTAGAAATGGGACTTTGTGTAGAGGGTGGGGCTGAGAGAGGCACTGAACTGAGTGTTTTTAAATAAACTCAGGGAAAACTACATCTTATGCTGAGCATATGACTGCCATAATAGTTTGTCTCATAACAAGGCTGTTAGCCAGAAGGGAAAGCAAAATTATTGGTTTTTATATGTGTAACTAAGCATGCCTGGACAGAAGGATGCATTTGGCATATTTCGGGATGCTGGATGTGTCTCAGTGAAAGCTCCCCCAAGGGCTGTGGGAATGCCCCACTCGGTGCAGTTTGGGGAGCTGGAGCAAAGCCTGCGTGTCATGTGCAGAAGTTAGAGTAAGGAGTGAATTATTTGAGTATTTTAGGCTCAAATAAGCTTGTCTTGACAATGACAAGCCTGTCAGGAGCTCCAATTCTGCCTCCTGGAGACACTAAAGCAAATGAGATGATTCCCACTAAATAGCCACCTTGGGAAGAATTATCTTATTTTATTATTTTTAAATAGAAAGCTTTTAAATACAGATTCAAGAGGACTGAGTAGAGCTAATGCATCAGGAGCAGAGAATGCTGATTATTTGTCATAATAAAAACACTGATATGAATGAGAGAGGGAACAAATCATACCAACAGAACTGGACAGCCTATCTTGGTGGTTTGCTCCTCTGCTTTGGATTAGAGTTCCTCCTATCTTCACAGCCCATTTAACCAAGTCCAAGTGCTTCCTTTCACTGCCTGCCATCCTAATCTATGTAAACCAGCTCAGTCAGGCATTTTTCATTGAACTAATACATATTAATGGGCAATAATACAGTTGTACTATTGCATACATTTTCTTGAAGTACAATTTTCCATCTAAAGAATTTTATTCACATTGCTGCATGGTAACTGCATCCACAATAATATCTTTAGTGATTATTCATTACAGGAATAATACAGCTGTGCCAAACACTATATTTTAGTGGGTTTATTTATTTTTTTTTTTTAACAAAAGATGCAATTATATTTGTTTACTAATCGTATTGTTATCATCAACTGAAGAAAATAATTTTCTGCTCAGGTATTCAGAAAAGAAGTGGACAGGTAGAAATCAGGTGTCTTTCATGTATGTATGAAGAGAGCAGATTTTAAGAATCATAGATTCATTAAGGTTGGAAAGGACCTCCAAGACATTGAGTCCAGCCTTTGACCAAACACCTCCATTCCAAATAAACCACGGCACAAAGATCCACATCTAGTCATTTCTTGGACACCTCCAGAGCAGGTGACTCCACCAGTCCCTGGCCAGCATGTTCCAAGGCCTGGCCACCCTTTCAGTGAAGAAATTCTTCCTGATGTTCAACCTGAACCTCTCCTGGAACAGCTTAAGACAGTTCTCTTGTTCTGCCACTTGCTGCCTGGGAGAAGAGCCTGACCTTCACCTGGCCACCACCTCCTGCCAGGGAGTTGTAGAGAGTGGTAAGGTCTTCCCTGAGCCTCCTTTTCTCTGGAAACCTAAAATTAGTTTAGATGACTGGAAAGTTTTCTAATATACACATAACACATTTCCATTGGAGTTTTCATGTACTTACAGACCTGGCAGGTATCTATGATTGAACTCAGGTAGAACTGGGTATGAACAAGGAGCAGTGGCTGTTGATGGTCAAACGTTGCTCATGCAATGCATGAGCCAATGTTGGATGAGGTCCTGTTTCCTTGGGAATTGATACTGTGTAATGGAGACATGAGCAGGAAAAGAACGTGGTGGAAGTGAATTTGGCTTCAATTCCCACTGAGTGATCTTTCCTCTGGTCTCACCTTTCTCCTTGTGCCCTGTACGTTGCCCTTGCTCCGTCACGGGGTACCCCTGGGAACACAAACAGACTGCTCAGCATCCTTCAGTCAATTTGCTGCCACAGTATGAAAAACCAGCAGCACAAGGCACCATGTGGGAGAAGATTGATGGGATAATAATGTGTGTCCATCTCTCTCACTAGAAAACTTCATCATCAATTACTGTGTCAGCTGTAATTGTGTTGTCTCTTGAGGAGAGGCAGACAGTGGCATTGTTCTAAGGAGGCAGGAGGCTCTGTCCTTTCCTACCATGATGCAATGGCTTTCTGAGGGGAAAAGAGGCATCTCTTGAAAGCTGAGCCGCAACTAAACTGGCAAACCGTAATTATCTGCAATGAAATAATTAGCAACATAAACACCTTCAGGCAAGAAGCAATTCCAGCTACTCCTACAGAAGCAGTTTGACCTCACTTAATGTCTATTATACATAACTTTGTAGAGTCCTATTGATACTGTAGTGCCAAGACCTGTGGGATCTGCCAAAGTTTGTTTCCGTTGCTTACTGAGGAAACAGCGGTTCTACAGTTGCTTGGGAGATTAATTAACTTGTCAAATAATTAAGTGGACAGCCTGTAATGAAGGTTCCCATTTCATAACTGATTTATCACTTTAGAAGCTTCCCAGATTTAGCTTCTTTACATGAAGGCTTCCATACAAAGAGAAAAATATTTTTTATATTCCACTTACCCGTTCAGGGTTTTTTTCTGATTTTGCCCTGGGTTGTGAGGAATGTCATAGTGATGCAAGAAAATCTCACATATATTTCACTGAAACTTTTAGGGTGGGATGACCATTTTCATTTTGATGTTAGCAGATTAGCACTGACTAAATTACTGGATCAGATTTTTAGAATGAGCTAGTGATGCAGTGAATGTTAAAATTGTTTGGTCATTTGCTGGTCTAATGATCATGATTTTGGCAGACCCAGTTTCAGCTACCTCCTCTGTGGTGAGCTAAGGGCCAAGTGAATTACCACTTTTTATATACTCTACCTCATCTTTGCTTCCCTTGAAAGTATTTGCAATACTTAAAGGTCTTTCTGGGGATTTGTAGCATTGAATCTCCAGAGTTCTACTGGTGTGTTAGTTATCTGAGATGGAAGGCAGTAAATAAAAATATCATGTATTATTCACTTTGCCCTTGAACTTAGAGCTTCACATGAATGTGTGGTACACTGACACACTCTGAAGGCTGGCTATTTTGGTGAGATAGGCTCATTTTCATTGATTTTCTTAGAAGAATATGTATTACTTACATGAATATGCTGACATTTTGTTGGAGCACACGTGAAAAATCCTGTCTCTTTGCCTGCCAAAGACCTTCCCAGGAAAACAGTTGTGCTAACCTGTTTAAAGAAAGCATCCAACAGAACATTATAATCCTGGGTGAACAGCAAAATGCATCAATAAATAAATGTGAGACTGAATTTTGAGTCTGCATGTGTTTGGAGGGGACATTGGTCTGGGGCAGTTTGTTCCAGCCTCTTGTTAACATGAATAATTGTTTTGTTTCAGGCAAGAAACTTTCGACTATCAATAAAGCATAGCTGGTGTAGTCAGCCTCCTGTGGGGTACCTAATGATCCATAAAACTGCTTAAAGGGAAGCTGCCAACCTGATTTTGGCCCAACCTGTGACTGTAGTTTTGATGTATCTGTATTATACACGTACGTATTTGCATTTATTGGCTTCAAAGCCGAAACTTCTGAAAGCGTAGGATTGCCTGCACAAACTTCATTTGCCTCTTTTATGGAACTGGAATTGTATATCATATTTCATGACATGTTCACAACTGTAGCTTCCAAATCACCTGTGGTCCTTTGTGGCTGTATCATGTGGCAGCAAAACTCCAGGGCATGAGCAGTGACACGGTCATGAGGAGCACAGGTAGGACCTTGCAGACAGCTGAGACCTTTCCACCAAATGATATGGTGAGACAAATTAGCTAGAGAGCATCCATTGGCCTTGTCTTTGGCCTTGCTTCCCTTGGCTTTGGATGTTCTTCACTGAACACATCGGAATGGGATTTGACAACGCAGAGCTTCTTCCTCCACCACCTCTTTGGCCTGATGCATCTCATTTGAAATTGTTTGCTGTCATAGTCAATCTCTTTAAGGACTTGGAAGAACACTTTAATTAGCCCTGATGAAGTGGCTGGAGCCAAGTGAAGCCTGGTGGCTCTTGCTCTCCTTATGTTTGTGTTTCCTGCCGTGTATATTTGCTGGCAGAATCTTAAACCTGATTAATTACTTTTTGTGATGCCTAGACATCTTTAGCAAAGTGATTCTTTCCTTTTTTACTAGTGCTTATAATTTACATTTGTGTGCTCCCTCATTCATCCTGCACAATCTTCAGAAAGATATATTGCACAGCACTTAAAGATCAAAAAAAGGATGAAGGCAAGTTTGGTGGAGTTTTGAAAGTGTATCATAACAATCAGCCATGATGTCCCAACTTCTCCCATTACTGACAGATCCTTCCACCAGTTTTGTATCACTTGCATCATCTTGGGCTCCTTGCATCAGATTCTTCTCTATGCCTCCCAGTTTTCCAATGAAGATGAATCAGGACTGGGGTATCCCAGGATCAATCCTCTCCCCTTCAGCTGCCTTTCATTTTTTTCCTCTGCCCGTGTGGAACATGAAAGCTTTTGAAAGCTGTATTAGAAAGGAAAATCCCCCTTCTAACTTGTCCTTCTATAGAAGAAGCACAAAGGAGCCAGATGCCCAACATATGACTTCAGTAGATATTAATCTAAGACAGAACAGATGATCATCTGTGGAAAAATCATCCTGTTGTTTATAGAGCCTTCAGGAATATTAGCAGACTGCTATAGCTTATGTTAGTCTCTCAAAGCTCAGCTGCTTTTTCCTCTGTACATGTTCCATATTCACCCTTCTCCTTCTCTCCTCATAGATAAAGGCACCATGCAATCCTCTTCATCTGCCACTCAATTTCAGCAATTTTCCCCTACTGATGCTTCAATGATACTCCTCTTCTTTCCTCAGTTTAGTCCATAGGAAATGCAGCATTAATAGGCTAATATCTGTATATCCGGTTCTGTATCAAGGGGATGGAAAATGGCTTATTTCCATGTGACCAAAAATAACCTGAAATCATTGCAATTCAATTCCTTGCTTGCTTTACATCTGCTTGGAAAAATATGGCCCATGGCAACTAGGAAGAGAACTCAACAAACTAATTTCCATGCAGGAGCTGATTAGAATCTGTGGAGATGTTTTTGTAGGTGGAATGCAGCTTTGCTCCTATCACAGTTGCTGTCTCAAAATTCATCAAGCCCATTGTAGTAATTATATTAATCACCCAGAAACTCTGGCAGGATGTCACGCATTATGAAGCCATAGCCTGATATAAAGTAATTATTCAAATTTTCCCTCTCCAGAGGACTCTACGTGGCCTTACCCAGGGCAATGTTCAGGTCAGAGCTGAGAACCTGTGTAATGTTTCCCATGAATTCTGCAGTGGAATAACTGTATTTGAAGTTAAGGCAGTCACATCTTTAGACACCAAACTAAAAATAGATACATATGTTGATGAGACAACCTTTGAGTGCTGTGATGAATTAACACTTTTTTTTTTTTTCTGAAAAGCACTCCTTGTTTTCAAGTAGCTTTCCTAGTTGACAAAGGACAATGTGCACGTTTTCCTGAAAATATTCTGGGAAAACATTGCAGAATGATAATGTACAACCATGAAAATGTGTCTTTAGCCTCCAAATCCAATCAACAAGGCAGGAAGCCTTCCAGGGGAGGCATCTTCTTGACTGTTTTTTAAAGCAATGGCTCTGAAAATAACAGATGCTTCACTCTTGCTCACCTGCCTTCTCACCTGTCATCATGGGGCTGGCTTACACTTGTGAAATGCCAGATCAGAAACTAATGCTACCACCTATTTATAAATACCTCCCCATCAAACACCCTGCATAATACCTGTGGAAAACAATGTGCCCCAGGTGACTCCCCTCCACTCACAACAGTTCATGGGCTTCACTGCAATTATTTGCAATGATAATTGTAAAGATAACACCATTTAAATTATCTAATGTTTTATTCAATATTTCGGTGAGTTTCAATTACTTCAATTATCATTCAACAGCTTTCTATTTAAAACAATTATTGTCTCTTATAACCTGTTTCAAGTCAAATAAATTGTTTGCCTTTATTCCTCCTTGGCTTCTTCCATAGGTATTCAATCTAGCTCTCCCTTTGGTTTTCCAGTTCCCCATTAACTTGTGTGGCCTTTCATTAACCCCTTAGGTGCCCTGTCCCTCTACCACACAATCAAGCCTCTGAGAAGAAGCTGTCAGCACAGCCCCTGAGACAGCCACAATCAATTAAACTCATTAAAAATCAATATGATTCAATTACAAGCAACAAGACACAATCCTGGTAGGTTGAAGAGTGCTGGGATACTTGGAGCTAGGAGGTATCCACTGGGGCAAAGATGTGCCCCATCTTTGGCTTTGGGACTTTCCATGTTAGGAAATGAGGGTGTCACCATGAGCTGTGTGCTCAGAAATATGAGCACATGGCAAGTGATTTTTCATCTTAAAACAGGAATACTGTGGGGTAAGACTATTCTTTGGTTCATGGAATTTATAGGGAAATAGTGCTTGAAAGGAAAGAGCGTCCCTAAGACACACTTACAGTGATGTTAACTTATATGTTATTTTCTTATTTCTTTGTAGCATAAAATATGTCCTGATAACAGGAATTGGTTACCCTGTGATTTGGAAAAAAAAAATGTTTGATCATAAAACTATTTGCATCTGTGAAAAAAACTCCCTTTGGATATGGGACAGGAAGAAACCCTTCATTTGCAAATTGTTGTCTCCTTGCCATTCCTTGAAGGTGAGCTCCCAGTTCAATAGCTTTACATAACTGCGAGTTACTGAGAGATATTGGGGAATAAAAAAGTTTGTTTTGTGTAGATGTAGAACAGAGGCACTTTGTCCTTCATTTCATTCAGTTTCTAGGTTTTTTCCTCGATAAAAACTTGCCACGTTTAAAACAAAGTGGGGTTTTTTTAATGTCATTTTATTCCCCAAGAGAAAAAAAGCACACAAATCTTTCAGTTAAAACCCATGTTTTTTAAAATATTTTTTCCTAGTGGGACACTGTTAAAAATGAAAGCATGTGTTCTTCTCTTTGGATTTTTTGCCACGATGTTTTCATTTAAGCAAGATGCTTTTCCCACACAAAAAAAAATATACACATTTGACTAAAAACATCCATAAAAGTTAAAAAATTCCATTTGGGATTTTTCTCCGGAAATAGAAAATTAGAAAGAAAATCAAAATAGGTCAGGAAAAGATTTCCATTTAGCCAAAACAGTACTTTTGAATTAATTTATTCTCAATCAAAACATTTCACTCAGCTCTAATCGCCGGACTGAAGTCACCCTGCAGGATCTAAAAGGAGTTGATTTAGATGCTCCCATGGGTTCCCATGAATCAGAAAAGTAATCAGTCAATCATCTTCCTGCTCTCACAGTTTTCTGTTGTTGAGTAATTCTCCAGATCATACTTGCTGAAACTCCTTGTCTGGCTGTTTTTTCTACCTAGCACAGATGACTGCAGCATCCACGGCCCCCATCCAGCAAAGCACTTTGCACATATTCTTTAGTTAACGTAGTCTCCTTGATGTTAATGAGGTATCCACGTACTTAAAGTTAAGCCCAAGCTTAAGTGATTTGTTGGACAGAGTCCTGAGCCCTGGAAGGGGAGGTGCTGAGAGCTGTTCTGTGGAAGCATCCTCAGCTTTAAAGCAGTGTGGCTTGGCAATGGTCAGAAGTTGTATTGATTTGAGTAAATCAGTTTAGAAATTGATGAAGATCCGTTTAAGCATCTCCCATCCAAGGCTCCTCTCTAAGTTGCCTTAAAGCTGATTTTATGAGATGTGCTCTCCAAGCAGGATGAGAGCAGGGCTTGCTCTGACTGACCAGGCTCAGCTCATGAATGATTTGCTGAAGCTCCTGTAGGCAACTGCAATGAGAAGTTGCTTTTGCTGGGAAGTGTGAGATCTGTCCCTGGACACCCATAAGTAATCACTTCGCTGAAAACAAGTAAACTCAGCTTGCTAAGTTTTTATACAAATTACATATTTATAGCCACTTTTAGCATCAAAGTGATCAACCTATTTTGTTCAAGGCTCCATTTCAGGTGATATAACCTGTAAATTACTGTAATGTACTCTGCTCTGCTATTATTTACATTAAAACCCCCGCCACTATTATGTGTAGGTGGAGGGCAAAGAAGGTTCTTCCCACCTCCTTGCACTTTGTCATCTTATGGATCCCTCTGAAATGTAGCAGACAGCATCGATCATGTTATATAAATAACAGCTGTGCAGTGCAGTGCAGTGATATATCTGTCCCTAGGCATTGTCAGAAAATCCCATGTCTTCCCTACAGAAGAGTAAAAAATATGTATTTCTTGAAAGTCACCAATCAATTGCTTCAGTCTTTTCCTGCAGACCTGACACAAAAAAAATGTATTTGAAATGTCAATTCAAAATGCTTCAGAGGCAAGTTTTCCTGACTGGCAGAAGGAGACTTGTTACTGACAGCACTACAGGAAAAAAATACCGGCTGAAACACATCAGTCAGTGCCTTTGCCATGGTCTGGAAAGCAGATAATGCAAAAAGATTGTGTAATTCAATGCAGGTCCACCCTTGGACCAAACGTGTTACAGGCTTGGGCAATATCAATAAAGTACATCTAAACCAGATATTCTCACCTGTTGCACCTGGAATCTGCTTTGGGGATTTGGGTGGGTTTTGGTGCAGGTGTAATAGGTTCCCATGTGCCCTGATCCTGACAAAACCCATCATGCAAGGGAGTTCTGAGGTCTGTCAGTACCACAAGTGGCACACACCATTTCACTGCTTGCATATCAGTCTTGCCTTTCTACAAAGATAAGCCATGAAATATCAATGCATTAAATCTCTAATTCATTGATTTCAGAATTAGTCTTACTCTTTTATCTCAGTATCTGATCTCAGCCATCCAGACACAAAGGACAGGGATAAGAAATCCATAAGCACCAGTGTGTGGTTAAAGAACAGCTATTCCAGATAACACACAAACATTAAAGCAAGGACAGAATGAAGTCAATATGCTTGAACATATTTTAATTGCTTCTTAATAAGTGGATAATTTTGAGACTTCCCAACTCAATCATCTTCTGCTTTTTCCATTCATTCTTCTGTAAATCCCCTTCTGTTTAGGATAGACTGGGGCAAGGTGTTGGCTGGACTCAGGATGTGTTGATGTCCATTGACCAGATGGATCCCAGAGTATTCCCACACCTCTGGCTTAGACTAATAGAGGTGCCCTTCTATTCTCCTCTGCCATCCCTGCACCTCCACCTTCCTCAGAGGGGTGGGAAGCTGTGTTTCAGCACTTCTCATCTGGGTTCAGTCTGACCCACCTCACAGCTCTGCCAGTGCATACCTCCAGAGAACCCAGCATCCCCAGGGGAATCCTTGTGGCTCCATCACTGAGCCTCATCCCTCTCTTGCAGCCTTCTTCCCAGCTTGGGTAGCCAAAATATTTTGGTCTCCTGCCTATTGAATCTGCCCAAACACCAGGTCTGTCCTCAACAGTTCAGTGCTGATCAGTTCCTCCCATAATCTTCTTTCCTGCCAGTCCCCACTGGGAGCATCCCAATATGCAGCCATTTATGGTTTATGTCAGCAATGTGGAGAGATTCAGGGGTTGTTCACCTGAGGCAGGGCTACTGCTGGGCTGAAGTGATTAAAATATTAACTGCTGGAATAGCTGTCCATCCCACTCTTCTCCATCAGAAGCAATTAATATGGATTATATATATTTTGTAAGAAGAATATCTTTCCTTTCAAATCTTGGAGGAACTCCAGGGAGGATTAGGTAGAAGACTGAATGAGCTAATTTGCATAAATTAGGTAAAATGTGAATAGCAATTTGCATTCTGAAAGGCTCTCTCTGACTCTTCATGATATATTGATGCCATCTGGAAAACCTAGCTATGAACCAGACATTTGTTGGAACGATTTTCCCCGGGCTGTTCCCACAAACTTTGCCTGCACGTTCAGAAATATTCCCCTTTCCTCCTACTGCTTGGAGCAGGGTTAAAGACCTCTTTATATGATTGACCCTCTTTATTCAAGAGAGGACAATTCAGATAGCTTAAGAAGAAATGGATGATGCATTGGAAATACTCTAATTGCTGTTCTTCACCGGAGGCAAAGGTTCCTGCTGTGGCTGTATTGAACCCCCACATTAATATGGCAGCAAAGTACCAGGGTAAGGAAATGGTCAGGCTGGAGTCTCATGTCATTTTTCTTTAGTCAGATTGCATCATTTCTTTGGGAACCATATTTTATGAGCTTACTTTTTTCTCCCTTTGATATACAGCTTTTCCTTGCATTATACGAATTTCAGCTCCACTCTTTATCAGAAAAGTTGCCTCATTTCTGGAAGTGTTCAAGGCCAGGTTGGATGGACCCCTAAACAACCTGGCCTAGTGGGAGGTCTCCCTGCTCATGGTGGGAGGTCAGAATGAGATGATCTTTGAGGTCCCTTTCAACCCAATCCATTCCATGATGTGTCCTTTGTACACTGGATTTCTCCCACAGCCACATGGAGCTCCTGTGCTCTGCCCATCTCCATCACGTGCCAGAGACAGTACAGTCACAGTGACAGTAAAGTCACTGTTCCCAGTGCCTCCAGCAGAACACATCAGCTGATCACCACCTTCTCCCTGTGCTAGGGATCACCCCTTTTTTACAAAGGTAGGAACTGAGGCAGTTTGTCTCAGGCATCCACAAATCTCCACAGCTCATAGATGCTCTTCAGGACGACGGACCTTCTACTGCCCCTTGGAGCTGCTGCTGAAGCCATCACTGAATCCCTCAATGGTTAACCAGGTGGTCGTGCAGCTTCTCCTCCCAGAGCTGCTGATGTTGCTGAGGCTCACAGTAAGGAGCTACTGAGCCTCAGTGTCAGTGATTTGTACAGACAAAATCATCTGGCTGGAGCCAGACCAGGCAAATGCAGCACAGTGCAGGAACGACAGTTAATAGATAAAGACTTTACATGCCCCAATGTTTTAGGGCAAAGAGACAAAGACAAAGGGTCAGAGAAATTCAAGATGCCAGAAATGGGAAGAAAACCTCTTTAGATGTAACCTTTTTAAAGCAGGATGGTAAAGGAAGCTGGCATCAGGTTTGAATGTGATTTACCGTATCCTTATGCAATGAGAATTGCCACTACCCCCCAAACCAAATTATTTCCACAGCTCTTCTCCAGACAAATGTGTCTGAGCTAACAGACAAACATTAAGTGGGGCATGAGTCACTTGCTCATGTAGTTGCCAAGTTCACAGAACTGAAGTCTGTGACGAGTTGAGTCTGTATCAGCTGCCCATGCTTGAGAGGCTGGATTTGGAATATCTGAGATGAACAGCCCTTGACTACAACTGTCAAAACTGGGGTGAAGGTAATAGCATCAGATTTATTCTAAATAAATATTTTCCAAGTTAAAAGGATGGATAAGGGTTTGGTGATTATATAGTGACTGTATAAAGCCCAAACTTATATATCCTGCAATTAAATTCTGAGAACTCTGCAAAGCTCTCTTAGAGCTCCAGAATTAGAGGTCATTTCTGTGTGACCTGGAGGCTAAGATGGTATCAAAAATATCTAAGAAATTTCAAACTTGAAATCCCTGACTCTGCTTAACTCCTTTAGGCCATTCTGCTTTTCTTTTTGAGAACACCAACAACAGCAGTAACTTTTTATGCAGCTTTGTATGTGTCATATAAACTTTTGATAGTAAATGGCAAGCTGACAATTTTTAGATTAAATGTTTTTTCTCTTGGTGAATGTAGGTCAAAACAAGCTGGTTGCAGAACTTGGTTTAAATGAATTTCCTTATTTGAAGAAACCTTAATTTTTTAAAATGGCAAAACATCCTGTTTCCTCATTTTCAACAACTAAATGATTTTTTTTTTAAATTTTTATTTCAGAAATCTCACCACCATCTAAATGAAATACTTTCAAGGTATCTAAATGAACTGTACATTGATCTGATCTGTATATTTTTTTTAGATTATTGGTTCACGAACACTGATGAATCCAGAATAGGGAAAACGATTACAAAATCTTGCAAATTCCCACAGAGAGAGAAAGTATTTCCTTTACTGATATAATAACAAATAGCAATCATAGTGAATGTCATAATTACAGCGGTCATGAGGATAGTTATTGGCAATTTAAATCAAACTGCTCCCAGAAAACAGGAGAAAGTGGGAAGGAGTGAGGTGGGTGGATGATGGCTTAAAAGGATGGTTATTGATCGAGTTGTTCATGGTGGATTAACTCAGGAAGGGAGAGCTGGATTTATTTTATCTTTATCTGTGAAAAAACATTGAATATTTGCTTAATTTTATTGCATATGTACAGCATAACTTGATGATTACACACAATTTATTAAAAAAAACCCATACTAAAGCAATTAAATACTCATTATGTTAGTTTTCCTGGCTCAGGAGGAGGACTAGATATTTCCTTGGGCACTCCTCCAGCCCTGTCTTCTCTGCTTCCGTACCCCATAGGCCAATCCCTCCAAAACTGGCCTTTACTGGGCTGGGCTCAGAGCCACCTGGGCTCTGTCAGGAATTTCCCTAAAGACCCATTTTGAGTCCAAAGAGCATTTGGGTAGGTGGTTAGGCCAGGTGAAAAGGGAGGCTCTCCTATACTCTCCCTAGACTCCAGGACAAGTTATATGCAAGTGTTTCTCAGCTTTTTCCAATTTGTTGTCCTCTAAAGCCCCACGCTTTCCCCATGTAAGCCCTGTCCAGCAAGCCTAAGCCTACTGTGAAAAGCTTTACCCTCTTGCAAGATTCATGGCTTCCTGCTGCAGAGCCATTAGAAACAGCCCCCAGGTCCCCAGGCATCCTCGGGGGTTGAAAACCACTGGTTTGCACTGGGGGACTCCCAAAGTAATCCTGCAGAGGGGTGGTGCTGAGTCCTGGGTGTGCTGAAACTAATGGAACAGGCGTGAATCCCAGCTGGAGATAATGGAGGGGAGAAGTGCTCAGGGCTCTGAAACTGCCCACTCCAGGTACCAGGAGCAACACAGCTCTGCTTGACCTGATTTACTTTGTTCTCAGGCAGATCTTACAGCTCCAGACTGCTGCTCAGCGTCAGGGTGCTGCCAGAACTTCCAGTCCAAAGCCACCTTGTGACCCAGGTACCTGCTGGGCTGAGGGTGCTGGATATGGGGTGAGGAGGGCAGGGCAGGCACAGTGAGGCATTTCCTCTTGTCCCTGGGGATGGGAGCTCGGCCCCCACCTGGCTGGGAGTAGTAAGAGTGATAAGGTCTCCCCTGAGCCTCCTTTTCTCCAGAATAAACACCCCCAACTCCCTCAGCTGCTCCTCATAGGACTGGTGCTCTACCTGTGTTTTTCTGTGTGTTTTAGCACAGGAGGCTGCAGAACTCCCTGCCAAGAGAAATCATTGGCTTCTTTGTCTGGGATAACACTGAAAGCTCCAAACTCTGATTAAAGTTGTCTTGTTTGCTTGCCCTCTCTGTAGTTACATGTGGGTATAGGATTCACCTATATCTGCTGCACTTTTCCCCCTGGACAAAACATTTCGGCAGCACTGAGAGGAGTCTAATCAGGTATTAAAAACAAAGTGAATTGCACTTGCTGTAGAACTGGGGTAAATTACTACAGCAATGATAGAGCCCCTCTCCTGTTTAATCCATTTTAATCTCATTGTTGAGTTAATAAAACCTATTGGTTTACTAAATCAATGTAGGGTGTGATTCATTATTATGCATGCTGGTACACAGATTCAAATGCAAACTCTTTCTGCTATAGACTGGAACAACACTGATCCAATGGAAGTTGGCTCCAGGGAAAAATTACCTCCTGCCACTTGTCATAGAAAGACACTAGCTATGGTAAATTTTTGCTCGTGTGAATCAGAGGCTCTATTTGACTTTGCTGATGCTGAATGCACTTGAAATATTTTTACAAATGATTTAATCTACAAACAGAAAAGAAACCTCCTTTTGTTTGAGTTCATATTGGATTCATTTATGACCATTAAGCAAAACAGCTATGCCCTATAATGAAGAGGGATTACTAGAGAAACAAATATATTTGTTAGCTTTATTCTTCCCCCTGCATCTATTAGAACAAGCCTGTGTTTCCAGCTTGCATTTCATTTTCTTTATGGCAGGCTGCTGGAGTTGAGACATAAATTAAATAGATACATTTATATAAAGTCTGAATTTCTGCTGCTTTTCTGTCTCAGATCATATCATTCTTGCCAACTGTCTTCATTTAGGAGGGTCAATCTATATATTACCAGAGAAACAGACTCCATTTTTTTCGTGCTCTTCGTCCCAATAGCTCTCTGAAAACAATGAAGTTCTATGAACTTAAAAAGTATCTCTCTTATTTATAGCTTTGCAGATATCAGATATTTGACAGAATCTTTCTTCTTTAAGAACCAGTTCCAGTTATTATTTTTTTTTATTTTTAATTCTCATTAAAGGGCTTGAAAGAGTTTGAGTCAGAAAGTGATATTCTCTTGGGAGAGGGTTTTCCTGATTGATAAAAAGCATCCAATCTGTCACACCCCATGAAAAAAAAAAAAATCTGGTAAAATATCGTGCCACATACAGCCATAAGTCCTTGCAAATGAGAATATATCCCAGAGTAACAAAACTAGGACTCCCAAGGACTTTGTGACAGCTGTGAAGGACTCCAAGCTCTGACATATGATCAAGTGAGAGTGACTTAACAAGTCACCAAACATCAGAAGAGCTGAGGTAGCAGTCTGGGCACACATTCTTGGCTGGTGACAAAGATATAATAATACAATTTAACTTTGCTGACAGTGAAACAAAGTGAAGCTACGTCATATTATTTTGCATTAGCTCCAGGCAAAGAGCATATGTACGGATAGGTACCTTCGCTCTGCTGATGTGAAAGAACATATTAAGCCTCCATGACCTGATGTTTTACCCAAAACCTCAGATCTTCTGGCTTCAAATATCTTAAGCTTTCACTTAGATATCAGCCAGAAGGGATTCTCTAGCCCAGGTTCATCAGGGGAAGGCAGCAGTGGCTCATCACCCCCTGTGCAGATTAATGGAGTGCAAACAGAATGCACTGAGCTAAGGGCCAGCACAAGGAGACATCAAGCCACAGACTCATGTTCAAGCTGAGGTCAAGTGTCTCAGCCTTAATCCAGACACAAGACAATTGAAACATAGTCCCCCTACAGAAAGAGGCCCCAGCTGCACAATTGAAATGTCCAGATTTCAGCCTCTTCACAAATGTTAAAGGATTATTACAGACTTAAATGGCCTTTGCCCTGAACTTTTTTAGGGTGTCCCTCCCAGCAAATGGCCCTCTGGAGGCTTCCAAAGAACACCCAGGAAAATGTAGGGAACTTGCCTTGAACCAGCAGTATTTGGTTTGGGGATGTAAAAAGAGAGAACGTGAGAGCTTGAAAATGGAAAATCAATCAATCACAAATGAGTTCATTAGGGCAGTGACAGTCTGAGCTGCGAGGGATGAGCGCCTCTGAGCTCCATTTGTGGGTTGCTATAGATTTCATGGAACCAGAACAATTTGGGTTGGAAGGGTTTCTTAAACATCATCTTGTTCTAATGTCTCTTCCATGGGCAGGGACATCTTCCACTAGACTTTGACTGGATTGCTATGTGTTGGTGGCTGTTGCTCTAATTTTCTCCAAAAATTTGGGTTGGATATCAGAGACTGGAGTCTTCCTGTAGACAGGGTAGGATGACTGTCTACAGTCCCATTACAGAAATTGCAATGTACGCTAGATACACAGCGAGATTAGTGTCACCCTGGAGGGCTAAGCCAGGCAAGAAGGGAACCTGAGCATTAGTTGAGTACAGGAAGTGACAAGGAAGGCTTTATTTATTGTGTACCTGGAATGCCACCTATTCCAGTGGCTCTGCACAAATCAGGATAGTGGAGAAAATAAGTAGGTAATGAGGACAGGGACAGAACTCCCATCTGGAAAAGACTGAATACAGGTAACTTCTCTCATCTACTTGCTGAATAGGCCTGACTTGGAGCTTTGAGATCCTAGTGATGGATTAAATACAGAAGAATTAAAACAGAACAGGGTCAGCGAATTCTTCCTTCTTCATCCAGTTCAGCAACAGCTGTGGAGGGCAGTTGTGCTTCTGGGATGCAATGCTCCTTCCTTCCTAGACACCTGCATGCTGGAGTAGGCTAGACAGGAGGCTTTTCCCAGCATCTGTCCCTCTTGCTGCCTTTTAGTTTCCTTCTTGGATCACAGGTTTCAAATCACCAGTCCACCCTGGCTCTTTTACAGCAAGTGACCTGTCAAGAACTGCATCAGTGGAAAAGATCCAGCTACAAATCACTGTCAGACTGCAGAGATGTCTTTTCTACAGTGGAGCTGGAATAGATATCTATATACAAGGTCCACCAAAAAAATTTATTCCTCTAGTCCATGAAATATTTTCAGTTCTTGACCCAGGGTTATGTCTGTGCACAAGAGACAAGAACAAGAAGGGAGTGGGAAGCAGGAGACAAAGAGAAAAAATTAGGACATTAGTACATATGTCCAGTGGCACAGATATAAATACTGATTTATTCTGTGAGAGAAGTGATTGTCAGGATCTAGGGGAGTGTGAAAGTGGGGTTCTGCTGAGATGCCCCTGATATTACACACTCAGGTGAAATAATCGTAAAAAAGCCTACATAGAAAGCTCAGACCATTCTGCTGTCTCTCTGCTATCCCAATAGAAAACCCTTTCCTTGTGCACTTGTGTGTGAACATGCCCGTCTAGCTCAAGATTAGATTTATCTGGAAATGCATCCCTCAGTGGCTCCTGCAGCACAGCCTCAGCTGGCAGCCGCGGCTCGCGCCGCGTGGGTTACGCTCGCTTGTTCCCAGCACAAGGCAGATCCAGCAGGGAAGAGGCACAAACTCTGTTTTGTGTCAGGGCCAGGAAAAAAAATCTTCGTGCATAGAGCTCGTGGGCAGACAACTCAAATCGCTGGCACAGAACTAAACTCTGGAGTCCTCATAATACCTGGAGGATTGTTCTTCTTAACCTACTTGCATTTTATTTCACTCGGCTCTTCTTTGCGCCTCTGCCACTCGAAGCGCTAAGTTACAAATCTGTCTAGTAGAAGAATCTCTGCTCCCTCAAATGGCCTCCCTGGGCTGCAGAACTCCATTAATTAGCATCTTTTAAATGGTTGGGTAATATTCGTTGCTCCTTTTCGAAGCCGTTTCCCCAAGCCCTAATTTTAATAAAGCTGGTTCTTGTGAACATTTGAATATTAAAGCCTTTGGTTACAAAAAGACAAAAGAGGCATTTTAAAAGACAGCTGGGCAAAGATTACTTAAATGGCTGATACAATTTTGTGTGTCTGTGTGCATGTGTGGATGTGCAGCACCTCTGAGATAAAGCTTTGTGGTGGAGGTGTTTCTGTGTCAGTGGCATGAGGTCGGAGTAGCTGTCATTTGGGAGGTGTCAGTGCCTGTCAGGGCAGTGACAACATCTGGGGAAACATGGCACTGTGCAATATCTTTGAGTGTGGGTGAAAATTTTCTCTCAAAACACACCAGAAAGGGCTGAGTTTGCTTTGTGTAGTTGCATGCACTGTTTCAGATGTGAAAGGTGAACTGAAAGCTGCTGTATATTTAAAGATCTTATCCTGGGGAGGGTGTTTTGTATCTTTTATTATGTGTATTCTTCAAGCTTTACAACCTCACCAGCTGGGGCTGATGGTGACCAAGGAAGAAACAGTTTGACTGATTTTGTGCAAAGCACTTCTCTGATGGGGACAATGTACTAAAATCAGCAAAGTATGTGATTTTCTTTCAGCATTGTCATGAAAGATCTCCAGTCCTGTGGGGAATTACTAGCAAGGGTTTCCTTATCTTGCAAGCAAGGCCCAGATTTGGAGGTACCAGAGGACAATCTGGACTCCACCACCCTTTTTTTTCTTCCTGAGGCTGACAGCAGAGGTGTCAGACCAATGATGTTTTTTGTTATGTGGATACATCTTGTCAACTCTGGACAGGGCATAGACTCTCTGATTCATATCTCACAGGTTAGTGGATCAGACAGCAGTGATTTCTGTCTTATCACAAATCTGAGGTTCAGTGATCAGTGAGGTGTAAGTATTTCTTCAGATACTTCAGCCTGCCTGGGAAAGATTTACAGCGGTTTCCTTGCTGAAAGGCTTTATACACTGTCAAACCTCTCCTGAGTCAGAGGGCTGCCTACCAATGGGCTGTTATTTGCTCAGAAAGCAGCTGTGTTTTCCCACTAGATGCAGTGGCACAGCCATGATTTGTAGCCACTGTAAAATGATGATAATCTGTTATTCACAACCCCCCAGAGGTGTGGTCACAGGGTTTTGATGAGCTGTTCCTACTGCCCAAACTAACACAATGCCTGAAAAGTAGGCTAGAAAATTTGTTCTTTTAATTCACCTGATCTCGCTGTCCTCTTTGCTGTGTCAGTTGCTGACCCTGAAACATCCTGAGGAAGCCTTGGAGAGCTGATCCCAGCCACTGGGCCATTCACACACTGGCATTTCTCCTCACCTCTGGTGGAGCTCAGCCTCACACTGACAACCCCAAGTGGAAGAACTGACACAATTTTCAATAGTTTCATTCTCTGTATTTGTTTCAGTGACAGATTTGAGCAACAGTCTCCATTCTTAAGCCATTTTCTTCTTAACAAAGAGGCTTTTCAGGAATTCTGAAGCACTCTCTGTCTCTCTTGTGTAGGAGCAGTGCTCTCTGTGACAATGTCTGTGCTACACTGGGTCCTCTTCCCTCCTTCCAGATCATGTCCTCTACCCACTTGACCTTAAGGAGATGTTCCTTAGCTGACCCCACTCATGGAACAGTCACAGGAGGTCAGCACTGTACATTGGCTTGCAGACAGAAAGACAGAATGCTGTATTTGGAGGTCAGACTGTTGAATTTGGAGGAAATTAAGCAAAAAGATCATGCAAGAGAGCCTCCAGGCTTCCATGCGAGACTTAGGGTTGTGGAGATGGCTCCTCATTCCCATGCAATTTCCCTCTAAGCCATTGGGAATGTGTACAGTGCACTGGATCTTCCTGAAGAGATCTGACTGCAAAATTTTAGGATTTATATTCATGCTTTACATAGTCACCAACCCAAAATTAGTAAATAATCCTGAATTTTGACTCCTCCGTGCTTCTTTGGATCATCTCTGTAGTAGGTCTGGGCTTCTTCCCAAGGACAACTCTGCAGCTCCAAAGGCTGGGTGCAAATGGGGATTGGGTGAAGCAGTGGTGAGCTCAGATTTGCTGCCAATGATCCTAAGTGCAGTCCAAGGGTTTGGAGCTACCAGTGAGAGGCTGAAGTGGAGAGGGTAATAGACAGGAGTGAGCAATGGCTAAAGTGACCACAGCCACACTGTGGCTCTTCAGCTGCTTGTGGGTCACAAGCAAATTTATCTTCTGTGGCTCTTTCTTCAGGAGCAGCCCCTCACCCTGCAGCAGAGGAACCCAGCAGAGCAGCAATCATTGCACATCACTCCTAAAGCTCTCCTTACTCCAGGTGTGGGGGTCCTGCATGTGAATATTTTGGTCACTCGTTGGGAAAATCAGAAAATTGACCCTCTGAGAGGAGGCTGAACTTCTCTACTCAAAGTAAGAGCAATCAGCAGCCAGGTCAAGGGATGAAATCACAAATGCATTGTGAGAGAGAAGGAGTTTTGCTGAGCTTTATAAGGGGTTTTACCAGCTCCAACCATCCCACAATGTGCAGGATGGGTCTTCCTTCTTTCTGCAGTGGATGGTCTTGTGCTTCTTTTAAATTTTGCTAGGGGTTAAAAAATAGAATATTTCTTCAAAAAACTAGGAAGACTGTCTTGTACACGCTCAGGTTGCAATAGAAATCTGATCTTGAATGGCAGAGAGAAAAGAGAGAAAACAGGATTTATAAGGGCTCAAAGTTAAATATTTACTTTCTCTATCTTATTTCTTTGCATCTGCTTAAATAATTGACTAGAAGTAGAGAACCTCCTAGGTGAGATGAAGAAGAATAAATTTTTTTCAGGAAGACATATAATAGGTGAAAGATCATTATTGGCTCTAAATGCAGAATAAAACCCAGCTTCAGGCCTTCTTTGCTTAGCATGAAAACATCTTTGCATGATTTTTATGCATATGAAGGAAAGTGAAACTTTTTCTCTTGTAGTAATTGCATTTTTAGTCACAATTGCCTGTTATCTTTGCATTTCCCACAGGTGGAGATATTGCTTTTCATGGAGGGTTTGCTTTAGCTGTTCATCTCTCAAAACCCTTTGTGATATTATGAAATATCAGGCTGCCAAGTAATCAGTGTGGATTTTTTTTCTAATAAACACACACGCACAGGCAGTAATTTGTTTATTCAACTCCTTGTTCAGGGTTGAAATTTACTCCAAAAGCAAGCAACAGCATACAGAGAGTCCAGGTTGTGGTTCAGGGGAGAGATGGAGCCCCTTTCCAGGGACTGCCCTGGGAGCAGATCCAAAGGTCATTCGTGCACTGATAGTCTGTGACACCACAGGTGGGAACCTGTTCAACTTCCCCCCATTCATAGAACTTTAACTTGGGTTTTTAATTTCTTTTTCAGGAAGCTTTTCCTGTATCATTCATGAAGTCTCTTTGTCAGAATGGAAATAATTCTAATCACCTACGTTTATTTTTCCCTTGTTTGCTATTTTTGCTGAAGTCTGATGAAAGGATTTTGGTCAGCTTCCCATTTGGTAATAGTCAGATTCACTTTCTGATTTTCAGTCACGCACAACACAGCAAGAAAACAGCTCATGGGGGTGATCAAAACACCTCACTGTAACAATTTCTGCTTATTTTGTTTTTTGTAATTATTCTTTTCCTCTTTTTCCTTCAGCGTCGTGGAAATATTGAGTCAAAATTAGGTTGCCAACATCACTTAAAAAGAGATGAAGGATTTTAAATCCCTAGTCAGTGTTAGAATCCATAGGCAGTCCTAAAAAAAAAAAAAAAGAAAAAAGGAAGAGGAAAGCATTTATCCTCAGAATCAGCATAATTGTCATAGTTATTCTGTTATTCTTCATTTTACCTACCAAGCTCTGAATTTCAGATTGCATACTTTTCTTTTCTACTGGTGATGGTGAATATCAAGAAGTGTGAAATCAAAGATAGGATGCCAGATTTCTGAAGAAAAACAAAACAATCCACTTTGTTCTTCTGCTCTGGCCTCAATCTGTTGGGAGGAGAGGAACGTGAAGGTGAAAAGGGCAGAGAAACGATTTCTGAAAACCTGTGCAATGGCTATGGGAGAACAGCAGGAAAACAGGTCTGGAGCTGCTTCAGTATTGTTTTATCCCTCTGATAACCTCACTCAAACCATCTTTCACCTCCATTTTAGCATCTGCCACCAGGGAAAAAAGAAAAAAAAAGGGAAGAAGACAGGCCAGTGAAAGGGGATGGAAAAAATGTTTCTATTTCCCAGGCTTTCTCAGAAATTTGGTGGTAACCAAACGGAACGGACCCACTCCCAAGGTGAACCAGGGGCTGTTCGCTTCATCAAGACCCAATTTACAGCAGATTTCAGATCTACAAAGCCAGAACCACCTTTTGTCAAGCAGATCCTGTCCTAGAAGCTTAAAGAAGACCATAAGCAACACCAGGCTGACAGGGCTGTCACCAGGCTTGTGACAGTCCCATGTGGGGCTGACACTGAGCAGTCAGCAAATCGTGGTCACTGTCATTGTGTGAAAAGAAGGAGGATCCTGGCTTAAACATCACATCCTCCTGTGAGGAAAAGGGATCTGTGACATCAAAACTTTCATTCCTTCAGAGCACAGACCTATCTGCCTGTCAGGACTCTGAGTTTGATGTGTTTTCAATGCAGTTTTATGTGATGGATGGCTTGGGCCCCCTACAGTTTACCTGCCAAAAGTTAATGTAAATGCTCCAGAAGTTTGCAGAGGAAATGAAGCCCAGGATGTTTCTGAAGTCTGGGAGATAATTAGTGTGATTTACATCCTTGGCATTACAGGAAGCTTAACATTTCTCGTGTTCCCATGAAATGTTGTTGCAGAGGTGGGGGTTTGGGAAAATTGTGTTGGCTGAAATGCGTGGATCAGGATGCTGGTGGAGAGTGGAGCTGCTAACACAGATGGAAAGCTGATAACAGACTAAGGGGGGTTCAGATCCCGCTGCTGCACAAGGACACACTTTTACAGATGCTGGAACTGCTGAGCTAACCACTTTTCCTTTGAAAACTACTGCTTTGAGTGGGCAAGAAGTGTCTTTGCTATACTTAGAGGTGGATTATGTGATGGGAAAAAATAGAAGGGCTACTTCATGTGCCAGCACATGAAACTGCCTCCAAGTCTTGCCAGAAAAGGAGAAAAGCACAGCAAAAGCTTCTCAAAATCTCGCTCTAATGAGGAGCAGGTGTGAATTTTGCAGAAAGGCAGGTTGCAGGGCAGCTCCAGGGAAAGGTGACATGCTGTTGTGAAAGGGAAGGAGTACACAGAGGAGCACAGAAGTGGCAGCCTCTGGAATTCAGGCCTTAAGGTTTGACTTGTTGACACATGAAAAACTATTCAGTGCTCACCGTTCTCAGAGATCAGTCACCCTCCTCATGGGGATGGAGACTGAACAGTTCAGGAGCAGGATTGCTGTGGATCTGCAAGGTCAGGGGGGCAATGGGGACAGGGAAAATGCTGCTGGGCAGACAGGACCATCTACAGAGTGGAAAGCCTCAGTGCTGGAGGCTCTGGGCCAGAAAAAACCCGTGGGATGGTGGCAGACAGAAAGAGGGGATGCTGGCAGAACAGGAGTAATAGATTTCCACCTTTCCAGGTTATTTAGGGAACTAGCCAGTGTAACGATGCCTTTAATATTTTAAAATATAATTTAACATCTCAATTTTTTGCCCTGTATAACCTTTTCTTGCCTTCTCTCAAAGAGATCCCTTCAGTCCACACTGGTGAGTCACCATGGAGACTACAGCCATGTGGTGGCAAGACGTGACTCCACACTGCTAGAGCCTCATCACTTAATTATTTATTAATAGACTTTTACCCTCATAGCCTCAAGAGATATAACAACTTGTTACCAAGGCTGGGAGAGAAACAAGAAACAAAGGCACAAAAAAAAAGGGGGAGAAAAACACAGGCAATTAGAAATAATTAATTAGAAGCACTCTAAACATGCCAGGAAATGTAATAGGAGTGGAAATTGAGCTCAAAACTCTATAGGTCAATACTGTTTAGCTGAAAAAGTATCTGGCTAGGTAGAGAAAAGACACAATATACAGGGAGGTGAAGTTTGTGGCCAGGGTCATTTTGCTGGGTGCCCACTGCAGTCTGTTGGGATGGGAACATGTTTTTTGTGTTCTCAGCTGGAAATGAACCCCAACAGCTAAATCACATTGCCCTGCCTTTAAAACCTTGCCATAAAGATTTTGATCCCCCAGGAATCAGGAATAAGAACCATTAGGAATGGAGACCACAGGATCATGTGGCCTTCATGACCAGTCACAATTTCTAAATTGCAAGGAGTCTGGCAAACACTTGTGAAAACCTCTCACTCCCTGAATTTTTGATTAAAACAGACCTGGCAAATAACAGGTCAATTCATAGGAATGAGCACCAGTTTGTAAAAAAGGTCAAGATGCACAGCAGGATTTCCTTGCTTTGTATTTGTTTTAATTGAACAGCTAATCCAGCCTATTATAACAGAAAATAAGTACAGGCATCATCTTATTTCTGTCTCTTTACTTTTAGACTATTATAAGAGCTACAGCATCAGCAGACCAGATATTACTTTTTATGCAAACTTCTTCCCAATATAATTAACCAAAAAACTTTCTCATGCCTGCTTCAATTGATGACTCCCAACTAGGAGGAGAATGAGAACAAGCTGGAACTCCAACAAAGCTTGTAAGGGGACATCTGTGCCCTCTAGATAAATATCAGACATGACAAGACAATGCACTGGGCCAGAAAAATGAAAATCCTTTCATAATATTTCTTCAAAGAGGGGAAAAAATATAAAAATCCTTCAACCCCAAGCACAATATAAAACAAAACTGGAGGAATTGCATGGCACAGAGCCAAGCAAATTTAAGGAACAAATCTAGCAAACAATGAAACGTAACAACTCTGACCAAAACCAACCATTAAATGTTAAATGCTGCTCTTGTGACTGACAACACCAACAACTTTAAAGGGCTGTTTTACTAGCATGTGTATGTGTGTGTAGGGAATACTTAGCCTCTCACAGAGCTGGCTAAATTTGTATTTCTTGTGTTTTGCTGTGGGTTTTTTCTTTAATATTTTTTTTTCCCTTTACAAATTTGTACTAATGGAAGGCGAAATCCACAGCCAGGCCAATTGCAGTTAAGGAAGTTGGAGCACTTTGCATCTGGTCTGGTGGGCAGGAAGGACTGCAGGCATCACCTGCCTGCTTGGCCTCAAAGCAGGTTCACCTGGAGACACCTCCTGCCACACATCAATGAGGCAAAAAGTCTTGTGGTGGTGGACAGAGAGGAGAGGCAGTGGAGGATCAGGAATGGGGAAAGGGTTTGCTGACATTCCTGTACATTTTGAGTAGAGTTTCCATTTTCCCCTTGCTCTCTTTGCTTGTTATGTGCTCTCCAGAAAAGTGATGTGCTGCTGGCTGCACAGATACAGCCACACAGTGTCTGTGTGTGGGATCTCAGTGGTTATCCCAAGCATTATTTAGTGTTCAGCCTCCTGGCACTTAAGCATCTGAGAGTCTTTTTTGCATTTTTCCTCACCATTTCTTCCTCCTTTGAAGAAGGACGATGTTTGGGTTTGTCTCTACTCTACAAAGGAGCCTGAAGGAAGGACTTAAGTACAGAGGAAATACTGAAGCAACTGAGGTCAGAAAGTGAAGTCCTGGTCTTCCCCTGCAGAGACCCACCCACAACCACCTTTCTTGCTAGTGCTAAAAGAGAACAGCCTTGTTTGCTTTTGTACACGTGAGACAACCACAGAGGCGAAAGATTTTTTCATTTTGAGGGGAACAAGGACTCAGGCTACCCCTTTTTCTTTGCTATTCTACTCTTATCCTCTTGTCTCTCCTCCAAGAATTCTGAAGTCTCTGTCAGTTTGTCTGATCAGCCCCTGTTGACTCAGTGGTGAGTTTGTGAGAAGTCTTCCTTACCCATCTCCCTCGAGTTTTTTTAGAAACAATTCCTACCAGCTCTTATATTCCCTGACACTAGCCAGGTGATCCTCTAATCATATTTAGTACAGCAAGATTAACCTGTCATTAAAAATATAATTGTTCTTCAAATTGCACTGCTTTCTGAAATGGAGTCTGAAGAGAATGCCAATGCTGTGACTGGAACTTTGCTGCAAAGCCTCTGGCAACAAAAAGCTTATTATTTGCAAAGAGGGGATCCTAATTGGAAAATATGATGGAGAGAAAATAGTGAATCCCCAGTAATCTCCTTCCAAAATGATAATGTATGTGTTATAATGAATATTAATGCATCATATTTATGAAATGGGGACACTGGAAAGTGCAAGATAAGTTTTCTTTCTCGCTACATTGTACTTGGCAAATAACACTTGGTGGAGTGACATTCACCCAGAAGTTGTCCTCCACACCTCTGCCTCAGACACAGCTGAACAAAAATGCACCCAGATTTTCCCTTATCAAAGGGTTGCTGTGACCTTACAGCAACCACTGTCCCATTTCTGGCATTCCCTCCCCACAACCCTCCTCTTGTTCTTTACTCATTTCAGTCAAACATGACACTGCTCACACAGCCCTGCTCATCCCTGTGAAGCCAGGAAGATGCATGAACTTGGACCAACCCAGCTGGAAATGTGATGTTATCCTAATGTCCACTATCACTACACGCTAAGTACCAACACAAGTGATCTCTGAGAAAGGGAGATGTTTTATTTCAAAATCATTCAGCTGGATTTTAGAGTCAGGTTTCTCAGTCCCCCTGGACTCTTGAAGACACTGGAACTAATGTGAGTTTGTGTTAAGACAGAAAATTCAAGAATTCATAATCTGGCCCTTCCTGTTTAGATATTAAATACTAAGAAGTGCCAGAGTTTGTTCTGAAGTCCTTGGTAGAGATGCTGTCACCCAGAGATCCCCCTATGTTGGCTAAATCCTGGTTTCTATGATTTAGAAACATGTAACTATAGTACATGAAGTTTTTTAGGACAATTGACTCTCCCTTAAGTATAGTCATTACCTGTTCTGGCAGACTTCTTTGTAAGTATTTAAAAAATAATTCCCAGAGAATTGAGGTTTATTGGAGAGACATATTCTTTTATTTACTTGCCCATTCCCAAACTATTATCTTCCTGTTATCTGCTTCCTTTGGAATGAAGCAGTTAACATAGTTACTGCGTGGAAATGAAGATTTCCCTTGGCACTCCTTGAAGGGAAGAAAGGATAATTTCAGAGATGTTCCCCTTTAGGTAATGCATCTGCCAGAGCTATCTCAATATTTCTGTAGGACAAATGAGAGTGACAGCCTGGGAGTGCAGGAAAGGGAGAGCCATCATGCTGATAAAAGACTCAGGGATCTGGACTCACTCTGGCCACAAACTTAGTGTGTGACATGAAGAAAACCATTTTATTTCCCTATTCCTTACTTCTCTACTTGTCAAAAACTTTACTTTCCCTCAGCTCTTTTTCTACTGTGTTGGTGTAAATTACAAGCTCTTAGGTATAATCTCTGTCCCATCCTGTCATGTTATTTAGCAGAAGGGAACGTGGATCTCTGCAGGGGCCTTTAGGAGCCAGAGCAGAGGTAACAATAACAGAGATGACAATGGGACATAACATCCTCAGGACTACAGAGGCAGCTCACTGCCTTCTGATGTCAGTCCACATAATCCCCACACAGAATCCACACAGTGCTGCAATCTGTGTGGTCCCAGCAGGATTACAGGGATGATTCACCTACAAAATACTTCATCAGTTTGCACTTGTGAGAGGAGGATTTGAAGGTGAGGGTGGCTCTGGGGCTGCCATCGATCTCCACAAATGTTGGACATGGAGTGTGACAGGCAAGTCGTGTGCTCTGGCTTTAAACCTGGTCCTTGCTACTTCTGCTAAAATAAGGTCTCAGGATGTGCAGCTTAGATGCTCTGGCACAGAAAAGAGCAATTTTGAATACATCCAACAGGGTGACGTAGAGGACATATATAGTAAAAATGCGAACGACCCCCGGGAAGAGAATGAAGGATGTCTGACTCCATTTCAGAAGGCTTTGAGATGCTGAACATACTCTTTATTAAATCTATACTGAAATACATTAATAATATTTGAAGAGAGGCTATTCTACATACCTACATGTAACTTACCTATCTTAGTCTAACTTAGTCTTAATCTTAGTCTTGTGACCTTCTCGAGAGTCCAGACACAGCTGGACTCCGATTGGTCCTTGTAGGTAAACAATCTCCAACTCAACATTCTGCAGGGGAGAACATGGAGCAGAGAAAAGAGATGTTTTTCTCTTTCTGCAGCTCCTTCATGCCTTCTCCCAGTAAATCTTTTAGGAAAAGTTTGTGCCAGTAAATCTTTTAGGAAAAGTTTGTGCCTTGCTTTCTCTATGCAGAGAAATGAGGCAACAGACATAGAGTTCTGTGGGGACAACAGGACATAATCCCATTGCAATGGCTTTGGGATGTGCTTTCCTCACTCTACCTCCAGCAAATGCTAGGCTTTGCATCCACACGTGCTATTTCAGAAAGCATCTAGCGCTGGGAGAAATCACCTCCCCCAGGCTATCCAAAACCTTCAGCCACTGCCACTCAGAGCAATCTCTATATACAGAATAATTATTTTAATCAGGAGAAGTGTTAGAAATAGGATATGTGCAGCTGTTGTGTGGTTTCCTGCACTTCCTGGAATGGCTGCCTGGAGAAGTGGATTAAAACTCTAGGTGGAAGGGCAGTTGTCATGGAAACTGCATCACTGGCAGCTTCATTTCAATCTTTTCTTCCTTCTGATAATTTTCTACCCATTTTGCCACTCTGAGCTGGTACTCTGCCATCTTGGTTCTCCCTTGCCTTGATCAATCTATCTGTGGTGCCTCAAGTCGGGGTTTGGAAGTGAACCTAG
The DNA here is from genome assembly GCA_013399945.1 of Ploceus nigricollis. NCBI lineage: Eukaryota > Metazoa > Chordata > Aves > Passeriformes > Ploceidae > Ploceus > Ploceus nigricollis. Next base: position 2,025,780 of record VXBC01010008.1, on the reverse strand, counting down.
CTGGATGAAACATGGAAAACCAGTGGAGAGGGCTACTAGCCCTGGAGGGCAAGATTGTGGCCTCAGGAGCTATTGGCATCCATGCTTAACAAGTGCAGCTGAGAGTTAAATTTTAAATATAATCTAAAGTGGCCTTGAGAGAATTAATTACCTTCAGTTGAGCTTAGATTTCTAGTTTTGCTTTCCCCAAATACTCAGATTGCTCTGGTGCATCCAGAAAATGTTCTAAAACCCTCGAGTTTAATGAGCTTCTGTTCACATCATTATTCAGCTAAAATGAACAAAAAAACCCAACTTTCCAGAAAGTGTATTTTTTGTTATTAGCCCTTTTCTACCTACTACTCTCAGTTTCGGAGGAAAACTAAAACCATGAGGTTTCAGAAACCAATCAAACCATGAGAAAAATGAACAATTGGGACTAATGAACCAGAAAACAATTGGTCCAAATTATTGAATAAATATAGCACTTAAGAGTAATGAAGGTACTTAGGCAGCATGGGGACTGGATTCAGAGCTACTTGCCAACTAGACAGCAGTGTAAATTTGCAGCAAATGCTGGGCCTGATTCATCACTGAGTTTTCTATCCCCATGTGACTCTGGAGGCTGTTTTGCAGAGTAATGAATTAAGTGCATTACTCAAGATGCACAGTCCCTCTGCTCACACCAGCCTGTCACTTCTGCTCGCTGAGGTCTGGCAGAACTAAGTTGGTTTTTACACAAAATTTAAGTTTTAATTTTTTTTCAGCAGATGTAGGAGGCCATTGGTAGAACACAGCAACAAGAACAGAGCCCTCACCCATCAGCAAAAAGTGCTTTTCCCTGACTTATGACCATTTTTCTTTTGTTTCCTGGCCATGGCTGTGGTTTTTTTCTCCCAGCCCTAGTTTTATCTAAGGAAGAGAACCACAGACACAAAGATGGGTTTGTCTTATGGGGTTGTATTTTGCTCTGGGTCCTTAGAGTGCTCCCCAGAGATGTCTGCAGAGGAACACCCTCAGCTGAGGGTCTTGGGCCCACAGCAGTAACTCCAGAGCACAAGACCACCAGAATTACCTGGCCCTTTCCATTCCAGCTTCAAACCCTCACTGTGCAAATGAAAACAGGATTGAGTGTTTCCACAATGATTTAACATTGGAAACTGCAAGTTCAGCATCACTTGAGATGGTTGTATTCAGTGCAGCCTGTTCTTCATGTTACCAACAGTATCTGATGGTAACAATGGTCCTTTCCTACGTGTGTGGCAGTGCCTGCAGTGGGAGGAAGGCTCAGTGGCAGAGATGAACAGCCTTGGCTCCTGCAGGTTCCTGTAAATGAAACACTGCAGCCAAGTAGAGGGAAGAAGGGGGAGGGATGCATAAGGAGGAGCTCAGCTGCAAGGAGACTTCGACCCCCACACTGCTTTCCCTTTCCCAGCTGGGGAATAGAGCCCCATTTGTCATGACTCAGAAACCTCAAAGCCAGCTACCTGCACGTCACATCCAGAGCCTTGTGGCTGGGATGTGGAAGGATTTATAAACATGTAGGCTGGGCTTTTATTTCCTGATAATCTAGTTTAGTGTGACAAATAGCCCCATGAACAGGACACCCGCTGGCTCTCACTGTCCACGTCACTTGGACAGCCTCCAGCTCCTCAGTGCCTGAGGTGCTGGCTTCCTTCCCAGCTCTTCCCTCTATCTGCAGCCCTCCAGCAAGTTTTCATCACTCCAGCCTCTTCCGAGGCAGTGACCCCGCTGTACCTGTCACATGGTGTTCTCAGATAGCCATGGCACTTGGCAATGTGTCCCAGAGCCAAGCACAATTTAGGAACTTAGAGAATGCTTCACTTCTTTGTCATTCCTCTGCTCCTCCTTGCTGCTCCCTTCTTCTCTCCCTGGTGCTCCATCCAGGGAGCTCTTGGATGAGGCTGCAGGTTGCTCTCCACACACTTCTCTAACCCTTCTACTGCCTTGTAAGTGTGATAACCAGCAACCCAGTCAGCTCCCTTACCATTCTGTGAAATGGGAATGTCATCTGCTTATTCTGTCACATAGCTCCAGGCTCGGTGTCTCCAGCTGTTAAATCCTGTTTAAAACCACTCAGAAGGGAGTTCCAATATCACTTGAAGCAGATGCTGGCCTTTACCCACCTCTCCCTCACCACTCAACTGGTTTCCCAGCTTAACCAATTCTTTACCTGCTAATAAATCATGAAGCAACAGAAGGAAACCACATTCTGTTTCGAACAGAACTGTGGCAGCTTGATTCAATATAAACAATCCTGGCACTCCAAAGATTTCCAATTGATGGAATGAGCATTTGTGAGAATATCAAATATCTCTTTTGAGCTCTACATAAGTCAAATGATTTGGTCTGAACTAATCTTGTGGTTTCAGGGGAATCTTCAAAGAGGCCTCAGCCCATCTCAGAGTGCAAAACAATATTACAGCAAGGCAGAATTTACTGAAACTTTCTCTTTTTTTTTTTCCAAGTAGCAACAGCAGGATGCACTAAGGTGGGCAGAGGGTCCAGAATTTATCATTTTGCTGGGGTACTGTGGGCAAAGCCTGGCAGGTGTGTGCACCTGCAGGAAAGGTGCTGTCCATCAGTGCACATGTGCACAGGTGACATTGATACACACATGCATTAGTACATGTGACATACCCTCGTGTGCTGCATCCAAGAGCAAACGCTCTTGTGCATCTCACACATTTTCATTTAAGACAAACTTATATCTAATCATTTTCAGATTGTGCCTGAAGAATCAGCTATTGCATTCTCTGAATCACTTCTGTCCAGTTCTTACACAGAAATCATTAGCCTGTGGAAACACTCTTTTTTTTCAGCAGATGAAGCCATGTGCTCATCCAGAGGCAATTACTCGTCTAATACAAGTTCTATAATAATCTTAAACAGCACTGAATAGCATAATTGTTTGCTTTAATAAATACTTCAGAACACTTTAGCTGCATTGTAAAATGGCTTCACAAAATCCTGTTTCAGCTTCTTCCAGCCTGCCTGTGATGTTCTCCATTCTTCTGGCCATTTTTTTCCCTTGGAATTTTGCAGTGATACCTAAATAGAGATGTTTTGAATCACAAGTGTGAGGAGTTAAGAATTCTTTTCTCTTTCTCTTCTAAATGACTTTTCATCATATGTTGGACCCAAGTATCTATTAGGGTAAAATCAATAACAGCTCCCAGAATAAAGAGAAAATGCCCCAGACTTAATATAATTCATGAACAGCCACTGCAGCTGTATATCCAAAAGGAAGCTAATAGAGTGGCTCATTCTACAGGCTACTGATGTTTGAAATAAGTCCATTGCTAAAATCGTTAGGAACACTGTAACTTTTAACATTACAACCAAAGCAGGGCTCGTGCTTCTGTGCCTTTATAGGTACATCAGAGCAGCAATGATTTCTCTGGTCTCAGTTCTTAATATCTGAGCACCTGTGCATGCTAAAATTGATAACAGCCAAACAATATCCTTCTTCCTTTCTTCATCCCTGTGGGAATACACGTGAAAATCTGTATGCTGAGTGACAAGGACAGATAGGAACTGAAGGAATATGTCCCTTTGTTGGGACTTCAACATCCCACTGCCTGCTCACGTCGGACTGGAAGCAAAGATCAATGACCCTCTACTATTTTCTATTATTTTTCCTTTGCTAATATTTCAGGTAGGTCCCATGCTCCTTTCTCCTTTGAGTGCTGTGAAGGAGCCAGTGAGTTGGGAAGGATCCTCTGGTTGATGAGAGCTGTTATTTAAAATAAAATTATTCATCTGAGCACCAAAAGTTCATTGAAGACCAGCTGAGTGACACCCATGACACTGAGCTCGCATGTAAATGCAACCTTTGTTCTTTAGGACTGGCTGGGTCAGGCACACACAGAGAGCAGCAACTCTGTTCCCAGTCCCTCCCATGAAGAGTAGGGCACAGCAGGACTGTTGGCTGCATATCAATCAGGTTGCTCCAGAGAAAACAGTGGGAAGATATTCCTGCTCTCCCTCCCAGGTCCTGCGATGGGACCCATCCAGAATACAAAACACATCCTGAGTCCAGGAAACTGCAACCAAAAACCACCCAGAGACATAAATGTTGTGGTTGTAGCACATTTTAATAGTATGTAGATGGACAAAACAGCAACAGCATTTATAATTCAGGAACATTAAAGAAAATATAGCACTTGCTGGAAAGCACAGTGGTGCTCTCCATCTGCCTTATCACTGGACTCCAATGGTTGGGTGCCCACAGACCTTTTGCATTAAATTTTACATTGATTTTTATGGCCAGTTATTACATGCAGTGTCTGAGCACTCCAACTGCTCTGTCTCCTCCCTGGTGTGGTATGAAATAAAGTTCATGGCAGTGGTGTAATGGATGGCTCGGACCAACTCCAAAAGCGGGGGTTTATCAGGTAATTATTTGAGGGGAGTCAGAAAATGTGGTCTTTTATGTCTACATATAAAAACTGCATTATGTTTGGAAAGAGCCAAAACATGTCATATCATGGGTTCCCAGTGCTTATTACTTCAGCCCCTTTTGTCTTTCCTCCCTTTCCCTTCCAGAGGAGCATTTCTAGGTCTTTGTTTCGCTGGGAGGAGGCCAATTCCAGCATCCCATCACTCAGAGCCCAAGGAGAAAAGGATGCACTGGTGTATCCCTTTCTGGAGCCCAAAAGGCACTGAGCTGGATGCTGGAAAAACACAAGTTTTATAGCAGCTGGCAAACCCAAGGCCTGCACATCTCCCTTTATAAGCTGTAATGTGACTTTCAAAATCAAAAGTGTCAAGGCTGCCTTCCCAGGTGCTTGGTAAAGAAGTGTTCATACTGCCTTACTCTGGGACCTTCCCTACAGGAAGAGGGACAGACTGACTTTTTAGCAGGGCCTGTTGTGAAAGGACAGGGAATCATGGTTTTACATTAAAAGAGAGTAGATTTAGACTATAGATAAGGAAAAAATTGTTTACAATGAGGGTGGTGAAACACTGGCACAGGATGCCCAGAGCTGGTGGATGCCCCATCCCTGGAAGGATTCAAAGCCAGGTTGGATGAGCCCTTCTAGCTGAAGATGTCCCTGTTCACTGGGGGTTGGACTAAATGGCCTCTAAGGTCCCTTTCACCCCAAACCACTCTGTGGTTCTGATAAAGGCTGTTCTCATGCTGACTTCAAGGAGAACTGCACCCTCACCAGGAAGGCTTAGCAGATATTGGATTTGCATAGGCTTGGACTTCGTATTTCCATATTTCAGGATTCTTTCTGTTAAAAAGACTGCACCACCAAAATAATAATTAAAAACAGAGTGTTGAAATGTTTTTTAAGGCGCAAATAATGAGTTAAAAAGAAATGGAAAAATTCCACTGGTTTTCTACATGACATTTGCTTCTCTGGGGTACAACCAGAGGGTGGTTCAGCCTGGAAGGGGGACCAGCATTGTTGGACTGTTGCAGGGGGAACTGTGCCTTTTCCACACATCTCATTTATATCTCTCTGAAAAGAGCTGGGCCCATTGTCTCAAAATTGCTTTGAGCTAGGACAGGATGAGGCAGGCTGTGGATACATGAGCTATTAGAGCTATTAGTGATGGTGATGTTAGACAGTATCGCTTGTCTGTCTGCTTTACAGTTATAAATGTGGATCATTTAAAATGCAATAAGGGGCCAGATGCTCAGCTGGTGCCTGACATCTATCCACCAGGTTCTCACTGCCACAGCTTTAGCATAATTCACTGTCTTTACAGGGAGGATGTATATATATATATATCAAAAAATTGTTGCTGATTTTAAGATCCAAGCTATGTCCATGACTTGTGAATTCACTGCCTGCCCACATCTCCTGGAATGCTGTGTCACTGTGCATACACTGCCCTGAGATGACAAACTGGGAGTTGAAAGGAAGGTCCAAAATATTTAAATAAGATGTTGTTACTAAAAATCTTCCATGAATGCTTGGTTGTTCAAAGACAGAAATTTAAAATTATTTTATTTTTAACATGCTAGGGACCAAGTAATCTCTTTTCTGCCAGCTTGGGCATCCTACTTCTACAAATGCCAGTTTAAGATGAGCAAAGGAAGATGAAGAGCTCTATGAATCATACTCCTTGGGTTCATGTCAACTATGTGCTTGCATAATGCCTCTGAACCAGCTGCTGAGTATTATCTCTAGTTTCTAATCCTCTAATTTCAGAGTTCTTTTGTGCAGATTATTGCTAAAAACTTCATGTAATTAATATCAATTATTTAGATTTGCAGTTTAATCAGTGTCAGATATTTTCCAGCTCAGAAAGCTGTGCTATTCCTGTTGCTGTTATTATTAATTTCTAGTCTCGGTCACCCAAATAGATGATAATAAATACAAATGTAGATTCACTTGATACCAGGACTGTGCACGACAAGAGCTGATAAAAACCAGGAAATTCATAAGAATCACATTTTTATTCCTGTTACTCTGCCTGAACCTGTGCAGTCTGACAAATCTGGTCTCAGAGAAGCTTCAGTGTCCCTTTGTTGCCGGGTAGATGGTGCAGTCAATTTAGTTTGCTGTTGAACCACTCTGAATGAGCACATATTTAAATACTACATTTGCTCACACAAATGATGCCCTGCTCCTCCTCCTACTCCAGATCATTCTCAAATCTAGATGACAACCTTCATACTGTTTTGTTTAAAAATATGATCAGCTGTGAGTGCAGGATGTGAAGTGCAGTCACAGAATAGCCAATATATGTCTGTGCCCATTATATTAGGAAACACAGCCACATTTCTTCCAGATCCAAAGCCAGATGGATAATACCCCATGATCTAAGTGCTAAGGGAAGAAAAAAATGCATGTGGTTTACCCAAGAACGTGCAGGTTCATGCTGGCAACTCAGGGGGTGAAGCTGATGTGTCTCAACCCCACTCAGGTTCAAGTCTCACACCTGAATTGCTCCACATTTTACCAGCTCTGACTATTCAGCCACAGCCCCCTGCCTCCTCTCTTGTAATTCCTGGCATCAGATAGTTCAAGATACTGCAAAAATTAACCCTGGCAAATGTAAGCACGTGTTCAAGATTGAGAAGCTGGAGGAGGGAAAGCCAGTGCCTGGAGGATGGAAGATGGAAGTGAACACCTTTGGAGCACACAACTTGCCTTAGGGTAGCACAGCCACAGCACAGGTGTGGGCAGGACACGAGTTTTTGCCACTGCCAGTAGATTTCCCAGGGTTGAGGGCTGTCTGGGATGAGCAAAATGGAAATGTATTCCTATGAGAGGGTATAGAAATCCTTGATTTTGGTAAATATTGAAGCTAAAAAGGTACAAGTAGGTACTGCAATAGCCTCCTAAACTATTGTTTTGTGACAAACTGTTTAGGTGCCTCATTTCATGCCAGATGAGTTTGCCTTTTTAATTTTGGGTTGTGTTATTTATTAATTTATTTTTGAAGTTTTACTTTGTACATCATCCAGCCATTTACTAGTACCTGAAGATACAGAAATTTTTTGTTTTACTGATTTTAAGAAATTCCAGCAGGAATTTCATGGAAAAATTCTATACCCACATACTCTGCAAACACTTACAGGAACGTACTATGCTGGTGGGGAGATTCTCCTTATCAGAAATGTAAGGTTTTCCCTATATTTCACCAACCTTCTTCTAGCCAAGAAGAGAAAGAGAAGCAGGTGGAATGTCACAGTGCTTATCCTTGCAGACGTGTACGAAATTGTAACTATGACTTGGCTTAATTTACAAGTATCTGATTTTACAGCCTTAACACCCTTTCAATGGAGCATTTTACACATGATGCAGGACTCATTCTTCCCTCAGTGGGGCAATATCTTAGAGGGATTTGATGCTTAACTCCTGCTCGGGTGTTCCAGAGTTGCAGTGACTGCTGACACTCGGGTGTGGGAGATCAGACCTGGGCAGAGGTGAGTGCCCCAGGCCATGGACAAGCTCACAGGCAGGAGAGGCAGGGGGGTCCTGACTTGCCTTTAGAAAGACTCCAGGGTGACAAAAGTTGGTGTCCTGCCTGCCTTTTCCTTGATCCTGAACAAAACTGCCAGTCTTAACTTTTCAGTCCAGTTAGTGCATGCAGAAAATGTGGTTTTATCAGAAAAAGTTGGGGGGGAAAAAATAGAAAATCATGTCCCAAGTGATGACTGTTAATAATAAACTCATCATTTTGGAGTGAGAGAATGTGGCTTTCTACACTTTCTAAGAGAGAATCAGCAGAATAGGACAGAAAGAATATTATCTCAAAAAGCTATACATCATTCTCTTAAAATGTTAATGTTCCATTTCTAGCTGAACAAATAAACCTCTACAAGTTGGATGCAAGTAGCACTAATGAATCAGAGTGCAGGCCGGGAAAACAAAGAACCAGACTCTGATGGCAAAAAAGCATCTTTCAAGGAATAAAAAAATAATTAAGTCATTATTTAAAAATTGTTCCAGTAATGTGCTGTGAACAAAGGGCTGTTAGCTTGAAAGGACCAAACAGCTTTTATTTCAGAGTACTTTATTTGCTGCAGGACTATAAACAAGATCCCCAGCAAACCCTTCAATCAGAGCATGTGTTATTAAAAAATTCAGAAGCCTTTTTCCCATTTACCATTTCCTTGAAATGTTTTTTTCTGTTTTGCCTCCCTAATGTAGTCACAGTGAGTGTGCAATTTCCACGTGGTTTAACTTCCAGGTCAAGATCAGGGGGATGCAGGCAGCAGTGCTTCATGGCTTGCTTTTATGGCTTTCATTGAGTTCCTGGTGCCATGAAACCCATTGCAAAGATTAAGATAATGCAAGATCTGATCTCATATATGCTCATGTTGAGTGTAGTGTTGAATGAAAACCCCAGGCTATTTTCATCATCCAAGCTCTCAGGTTTATTATCTGTAACATATTCCTGCCTAGAAGCGCTAACCAGGGTTGTGTTAGACACTAAAGAGGCACCTGGAGTTCTTGCCCTCAGGAAGAGCTAAATTGGACAAAACCAGAAGGTGATGAGAAGGCAGAGATGAAGTGATGCTTACAGGGATGCAGAGCAGGCCAGTGGTACAGATGTAAGTTTAATAACTGTGTCGTGCTGGCAGTACCTTCAGGGATGGCACCGTGGGTTTTCCAGGGAGCAAAGTGGTTTGTTTGTACAACTGCACAACTCCAGGAAGTTTGTATGACTGCATCTCCCATGCTGAGAGAGATCCAGAGAGGTGCTCTGGGCATCATTTCATTTCATCACACTTTCTCCTCTGTATTCCTTCTGATGTCCCAGTGTCCTGTCTGTGGAATGGCACTGCTCAGTCCTGCCCAAGCTGCTGAGAAAACTTGAGCCAGTTCTGAAAGGTTCCTGGACTCGTGAAAAAGATGGTAAAAAACCACAGTCATAGCTATCTCCTCAGGAAAGCTGATTCCTCTGTTTCTACAGGAATTTCAGTCTACTTTCCCCACCCCCATTTTTGTGGCCTTTAGAATAGGTTGAATTCACTCTCAAAATCACTGTCTTTATGGAGCTTCTGGTTGCCAGACAGTGCTCCCCAAACTTTTCAGTTCCTGTTCTTTACAGAGAAAATTCAGCAAAAAAAGGAGTGATTTCTGAAGAAGGACCCCAGTATTTTGAAATTTCTCATTAAATGAAATTTCCCTTCCTAAACTACTTTTGTAAATTGCCCCATTGCAACATTTTTTTGTGAATAATATAATTCATATGAGAGCCAACACAATGAGGCTGAAACAAAGTGCTTCAACCTTACCCAAGCAGAATGTTAAATAAAAGTCAGATGAAATTGATACTGTCCCTTGAAACACCCAGATTCTCAGAATCAGCATTTTCTCATAGCAAGCTGTTCCATATCCCCTGCTGGCAGCAGGCTTAGAGACATCAGCTTTTTCTGGAAAAGCTTTAAGAGCTGGGTATTATTATTGTTATTATTATCATCAATAATATGCAGAGGAAATGGAGCTGGAAAACAGAGGCAAGAGGATAGATTCTGCTACAGCTTTCTATGCCCACTAGTATTATGGTTTTGAATTCACAGAGGTCCAAAGGAGAGGAGACTTCACCTCTACAAAATATTGTCCACCTCTCTCTGCCTCTGTGTTTCAACTTATGAGTACATCAGGTGCTCTCAGCTCACTCTTCCACTCTGGTGTGTTCATTCACATGCCACCACTGCCTGGCATGACATCAAAACTAACCCCTTAATGCTTCATTTGTGGCTTTTGCCATTAGTTTTTTTTTCTTTTTTTTCCATTTGCATAGAATAGAAAGGTAACAGAGATGATGAGGAGAAGGAAGTCTTTGGACAGCACTTCAGTTAGCTAAGTGGACTCATACAGGGTGACAAGGCCACTGTTGCTTGTGAGCTGCACAGATTCACTCAAATATCTGGATGACAAGTGCAATTTAAAGCTCTTTAGGAGGGATGTCAGCACACACAGACGGTTGTGTGCCCGCTGGATGAGCAATCCCATTAGCAGGCTGAGCCTGGATGGCAGGGGGAAGTGGGAATGAGAGTGGGGCAGGGGGGGTTGGTGTCTCATGGCATGAGCTGCTCTCTCAGGTGTCAGAAGTGGGTTTATAGCAGGGTGTAGAAAACCAGGCACAACTCTGCCTCTGAGGGCTCCCATCCCATCCAAGGAGCCTGTGACTGACCACAGCACTGTTGCTGCCTCCACGTGCCATCAAGTCCCCAAATTAAAATTATTAATATATTTTCCTTTAGAAGGGATTATTGACACCTGTGGCTGAAACACATCCTGGTCCTTCATGCATGAAATGTTTGTCTTCCCCTTTAAGGAGTTTACTGCCTCACTGACCTTTATATTCTGCAAAGAAGCATTTTAATCTCCCACACTGCTGGGCTACTAAGTGGTTTCTCATTTGACTTGTGCTGCTCAATGGTCTTTCCATGTTGACGGGCTCTATTAAGTCACTGGGAGTTTGTCTGAAACAGTTCTAAGCTGTTATTTTAAGTAATAACACTTCTATTTCTTCCCCAGGTTCGCCGCGCCCACAGGAGGTGGGAGGAGATGTGGAAGCACAAATTCTCATTAAAAGAAAAAGCAATTTTCTTTGGGGATAACCTACCTCAAGGGAACCAGAAAGGGTCAGAGCACTGGTTCCAGTATGAGCCAAGCTGAGACTGGAAGTCTTTAAGTTAATCAATTCTCCTATTGAGGACTTTCCCAAAATGTATTTATCACTCAGAGCCTGTCAGGAAGTCTGTGTGAGTCTAGGGAGTTTGCCAATATGTTATGGATGATGTTGTAATTGTTCACTCCTGTCAGCATTGCCTCTTCATGTAGAGTTTGTACATAAACCACTTGTGAGTGCTCATCCTTCAGCATTATTTTCTGTGTATTAGTCATGTGACTTATTTTCCTTGAAAGGGGGGAAAAATCCAGGAAGAAACATAAGGAAACTCCCCATGGAAGACAGAAGAACATTTTTTTTTTTCCTGAATTCATCTCATCGTCACATAAAACTTGGGAACAGGCAGGCTGTTTGAACTGCATGCAGGAGACAAAGTCAGCCACCCAGCATGGGGTGAGTGAGGTTATGACTGAATGTGCAAATGGCAGAGCTGATCAGTCAGCCCAGGAAATTCCCTGGCTCTTCTATCAGAGAAATTAAAATGAACCTTTCCCACCATTCTCTGCTGCTGCTTTATCCTCTCTGTCTCTTGCCTTAGCTCTGCATTCTGGAACCTTGAAACCCAACATCAGGGACAGCCCTAATGGTGTTTTCAAACCCCTTTTTTAATTTTAGTTAGAGATGGTGAAACAAAGCCCTCTGACTCTGAGGCCTTTGCTGCAGCTGCCCTGTGCTGCTCAAGTTCTTGTTGGGTAGAAGTAACTGCAAACTATTCACCAGTTCCACCCTGTCTTTTCCCTCTGTGCCCATTACATAAAGCTGTTTTGATAAGCCTGTGTGATGAAATCATATACACATATAGTACAATAATAATATCAACCTCATAATGACTAGGGAGAGGATAAAAAATGTCGGCTTTATCAAAAAAATGATCTCTTTTAACAACAAATTGTAACTAATTAGACTTTGAATGGGAAATCAAATGAAAGTGCATGAAGGCTCAATTTTCCATACAGCTGATGTTCTGACCTTTTTAGGAGTGGAAAAGAAAATTATTTTTAATTAACATGACTAATCATTTCCTGTCATTTTCAGATAATTGGCTTTGTCTAAAAAAATGAGTTGTTTTGGGGGGAAAACTGGGGAGGGTGACAGTGGCAGCTCTACTGGCATGTTTAACCTTTTAGATTCTGCCTGCAAAAGGAATTTTGAATCCTTGTTATCATGGTGAAATGGCTTTATATGGAAATTTGGTGCCCTACGCCTCTTCCTTTCCATATGGCTGATACAAATTCATGCACAGGGAAAAATTTGACACACTGCTAGACTTCTTTCACTTTGAAATAGTCCCTTGTTTAAAAAATGCAGAGATGGTTTAGCTAACAAACTGTTTTCTGGTACATCTTGAGGTCATGCACATGATCTGGGACAGAGGGTCAAATCCTGGAGTCCTCAATAAATTCTGCTCCAGCTAGTTGGGAATTTGGCTTGAGTGAGTGTAGCCCACTTTTATTCTGACTGAACAACAAGCAATTGAAAGTGGCCAGACCAAGTGCTGTAAAGACTGTTTCATTGTACCTGCTTGCTGGAAATGTGGAAATGAAAATCCTAGGCAAATAGAAATCCTAGGCCATGAGGTGTGAGCTCAGTCTCTTTTAAGCAGCAATGAAACCTGGTGTGTTGGAGGCTTTCCTAGGCAATCGTTGTGAGGTTTTAATGCACACTTCAAGGGACAGGCAGAGTTGTTGGAGAGAGACCAAAGGAAAGCAGGAAGATCAAATGGCTGAAACACGACCTGCAAGCAAAGACTGAACAGCCTGGGATTGTTCAGCTAAGAGAAGAGAAAATTCAGTGGGGAACTTAAGTTTTGAATAACATTAAAAAGACACTCAGAAAGGCGGTAATCTGTCCTCTGCTTTCAGTTAGTGGGGTAAGTAGAAGTGAGAATAAATTGCAGGAAAGTCTCAGAAGAGATATTAGGAAAAACTTTCAAGTAATGAAGAGAGCAGAGCACCAGGAACTCAGTAGAGTCCCTGCCTCTGGTTGTTTTAAATGGGACAAACATCTGTGAGGGATGACAGGAGGACAGTTCACCCTGCCTTGGGGCAGGGAAATGGATATCCTGCTCTGCTGAAGTCCCTTTCAAATGTGATTCCCATAATTGTATAGGGCAAAGCATTCCTGTTTGATATCAGCAAGCAGGACGAGGTTCTAAAATAATGAGCAGGTTTTGAAAGAGAATGAAGACATGAGTATGTAGAAGGTGAGCAGCAGTCAACACTGGATGTAAATGCAGCCACCACAAAAGAAACGTCACCCTCGTGAAACAACTGAGTCAATACACACAGAACCTGTGCTCCAGCAAGGAGCTGCTGGCTGTAGCCTGGTGCCTGCCTGTGCAGTGCTCTGCTGGGCCAGGATGCCCAGAGGGTTTTCAGGCTCTGGGGTTGTTACAGCCATAAAACGGGTCCTGATATCATTTGCTTGACGTGATGTTATCTGTGATCTTTTGGGCAGTGTGGATTGTGGGACAGGCTGGTGGCATTCACCCTGGTGTCTCTTGGAATGACAGTGATGGAGTCACTGACACAGGGAAGGAACAGCCCAGCCTCTCACTCCTTTATTCAGAAACAAAGGAACTAATTTCACAGTTCTTTCATTCAACCCCTATGAAAAATAAAACCAGAAAAAATTTTGTTTACATTAAATTTATACTTAATGTAAAAGAAATATCTTTGACTTTCAATTTTTCCAACTCCCTTTTTCTCCTGTTACCTCCACTTAGAGAGCACTCCAGCTTCAGTATGATGGGGAACAAGCAGGATGAATTCCTAAACTATATAACAGCAGCAACTCCTGTCCTTTCCTCTTATTTAACTGACATATTCCATAGCTGAGAAATCCCCTATTTTACTGATATCAAAACCGTGGAGTCATTTCTATTCATGAAACAGATCAGAACAAGTTCCACTAATGACTAAGAGATGTATTTGGGAGTGGAGAATTCTGCAAATTAGCAATCAAACACAATAAAAAAAATCAAAGGTACTGCATTACAAAATACACTTTGTTCATTTATTTTAACAAGTATCACTTATTTTCAATTATTTACAGTGCTAGTTAGTGTGCTCATAAAGTACTGTGGCATATTGAGTTAAAAGTAATGGATTCTTAGCGCTGGGAAATCTCAGCAGAGCACTCTGCTATTAAGCACTGGTAGGAATGGAAAGGTAATGTTATGGTGGGCTGCTTTCTGGGCTTCTTTTGCTTGTTGTGGAACAAATTTTGATGGGGTGAAGATAATTGAGTCTGCAGATTAAGGGAGTTAAGAATTAGTTGAGTTCTCACCGTGAAGAGTTTTGTAAATTCCCACATCAATCTTTATGTCTTCCAGCTCATCTCTGCCTTTAACAAATCCAGCATTCAGGGCCTTATGTCAGGGTGTCCTTTCCAGTCTGAATTCCCTGGCTTTCTTCAGCTGCTCATCATTTAAAGACAGTTATTTTCTTGGCATTTCATTTCCTGCTTTTTTCCTCCTCTTCTTGCATCTTTTATAGATGGTGATAAATGTGAATAACAATGTGCCCAGTGTGAAAGACAGAGTGTAAAACCCAATTCCATTCGATTTCTCTTTTATTCTAACTTTAAGTCTCAGATTTGCCCATGTCTCACTCCCCCGGCCCTGTCACCTAAATTAAATAGTGACTCTTAAAACTGATTGCTGGGAAGAAATAGATCTCAGAAGCAAGAAGCTAATAGCATCTTAAAGAAAATTTCCTAATAATTGTTGAAACTCATTTAAATTTTATTCCCCACCCTTGAGATAGAGAAGCAGCTCAGTGCTAATCAGAAAAGGGAGAAAAGCGACCTTAATTTCAGATGATCTATTTTCAAAATCCAGTTGGAAGGCAGCAAAAAGCTCTGATAATTTGCACACCGTGGAAGTGGCAGAGGAGGAGAGGGGCCGGCAGGAAGGGAGTGCTCAGACACTTGTGTGCTTTGGTGTGTCCCTGCTGTCACCTGCAGCAGGGCCGCCTGGCACTGCCACCTTCTGCAGCTGGGACAGGGCTGGCTCCTCCACCCTGCCAGAGGCTCCACACTAGGAGGAATGAAGCAGGTTGAACAGCAAGGAAAAAACCCAGCTGTCCAGTAAGGGGAGGAGAGGCTTTCTCCAGCTGTATACTGCTTTTTTTTCTTTTTTTTTTTTTTCAGTATTTAGGTATTTTGCCTGTTTTTCAATATTTGCTTGACATCTTGATAACCTGAGGGGTTTTTTTCACTATCTCAGGCTCTGAAATGGATGGAACTGAGCTGCCCTTGGACCCTGGCCAGGAGAGAAGGGATCAGCAGCAGGTGATGCTGTAGTCAGAGCTGATATAGATTCAGGACAAGGTTGATTTAGAAATAAAAGTGACCAGCTCAGGCAATGGCTGTTTTTTTAGCACATCTTGCTTGCTTGTATGGGTTAATCTGGTTGGTGGCTTCCTGCCAACATGTGGGAGTTGCTCTGGCAAAAACTGTGGTTTTCTCTGTGTTCCTGCTGTAAAATGAGGAGTTCTCACCTGCCATAAACCTTCCTGCTGTAAAAAGCTGCTCAGCACAAGGAGATGCCCAGCAGAGTTATCATCGTTATCTGATGTGACACAAGAAGCATTTAGCAGGAGCCAGCTTCCTCTGGCACAGTGATACAGTGAGGATTCTGATGGACAACTTGCATTAACATCATAGACCTTGGGAGAGGAAAAAAATAGAAGAGAATTTTCTCTTTTAATGGCTATTTGATAAAAGAACAGAGGCAGGTAATGGCTAGATTTGCTTTGTTAAGCAAGTGTCCAGAGTATTTGCATTTGATAATTGCTCCTGCAAAATTTGGTGTGAGCTGAACATCAGCTTAGATTTCCTGTACTTCTCTTTTCTTCCTGTGTGGAGTGCCAGAATGTTAAATAGCTTCAGCTCCATCATACCAGGTTCATCTTGAGCTCTGGTCATTCTTCCACTGAGTGGCAAACCAGATGCTACCCCACTTTCAGTGGGGGTCAGGGGGAGAAGTCCTTCAAGAGACACAAGAGCCATCCCTGGGGATTGTGCAGCACAGCTCATCCCCCTGCCCCAAACAAAACACACCACAAGTGTCAGAACATTGCTCCCTGTTATTAATCCAACTGTGCTTACTAAACACACAAAGATACTTGAGGGTTTTCTGATTTCAATTATGATTATTATCTCTTCTGAGAGATGTTTTCTCTGCTGTTGAGAAATCTGCTCTGGAACAGCAGCAGACAGCAGTAAATAATGCTGTTTGTACTAAGTGTGCACTCCTGCTGGCCTCCCCTGCCTTGTTGAGGGCCCCTTGTTTTGTCCCCCTCTATCAGAGATGGTGGGACACTAAAAATATGCTGCAGGTAGCAAGGATCCACATTTAATTTACACCATCTTTTGAGCTAACTAAGCCAAGCCAAAGTTGAGATTTTCACTTTGCCAAGAATTGTTCTCTCACGAACTTTTGCTAGATGTGAAAAGAAGTCAAATACATTTGTCCCAAGCCTATCAAGTCACATCCTGAATTTTGCTGTGTTCACAGCAATGGCCAATCCTTGAGGGCACCATGTGCAGTAGGAGTTCATGGAAGTGATAATGCTCTGGGAACAGTGAGCATGCTGCTGTGTTGTCACTGGGAAGGACATGGTGACATTGGACAGTGTGAATTTTTAGTCACCAAACCACACTTGGGGTTAATAATGGGCTCAAATTTATGCCTGTACTTCAGGTTCTTAGCACACCACTGTCCAGAGCAGCACCTGCTGAGCCCTGAGACCATCCAGGAGCTCACCAGGGGTCCCAAGCATGACCTGAGAGGCTTGTTGCAGCTCCCAGGGGACAGACATCCACACATGAAATGACCAGATCAACTCACCACCTCTCTGTTTGTCTCAGCAAGGCAGCCAAGAGCTGAGCTGGCCAGGAATAGAAATCACAGGTAGAGAACAGAAAGACAAATGGCTAACAGATGCTTGCCCTGCTATTCCACCTGGACTGTGGCTAAAGGGTCAGTCCACTGCAATCTGCAGGATATATATTTTCCTTAATGCTAAAAATGCTGAATATTCAGTGTTCCAGATTCTTGGTGTCTGTCCCAGTGTGTCAAGTCTATAATCTCACAGCTACAGCCCCACTTAACTCCTTGTCCTCCTACTTCTGGGTATGAGCTTCTCTGTCACCCATGATCATGCCCAGAAGCTTCTTTCCCACACAAATTTAATTTTAGAAACACTTTCATTTCAAAATGACTTCCTACTCCTTCCTTCAGCTGTCCCTTTCCTGGGGTGAGGCACAGGAATAAAGGAAGAAGGTACTTCCTAACCCCAAAGCTGCCACTGCAGCCATTCCTTGTGAACCCTTTACAGAGCCTTCCAATGCACATTAAGCTTGATGTGGACTCTTTAAATCTCCAGAACATTTAATAAATGGGGAATTAGTCTGATTAAGTCATACCAGAGATGAATTTCTTACATTGATACAATTTCTAATGAGCACTGTACTTCATTTAATAAATGTATTTATTAAATACATAACAGAGTTGTAAATGGAACTCTTCTCTTGCTGAACCTTATTAGCTTCATCCTTATTTAACATTTATTTTCTTGAGATGAGACAATATTTGTTAAATCTTGAACATGTCATTGCAAAATCCACCCATGGTTTATTCAGACTGACTCTAAATATTAAACTTTGACATTTGCTAGACCTGGCTCCTTGTTTAATCTACCAAGATCTCTAACAAGCACAAGGAAAGATTTGCTAACTCAAAAATAACTGTTATTGAATCTCCAGAGGGTTTTTAAAAATCTACATAATATTTAATAAATTTGCCCTAACATTTTCTAAAATCTGTTTAAACTTCATTAAAAATGGGGAAAAGGAATTTGTTGGAGTCCCTTTTTGGATTAATAAGTGTATCAGAAGTTCCCAAAATCCTATTAAATTGCCACGTGAACTTTCATTTCTCATCATTGTTGATTATTAATGTATTTGTGCATAAAAAACAGCTCTCCACTCCAAGGCACTGCATCACTCCTGTCCTACTCACTCCTCACCATCAGAATTCAGCTGGTGGGAAATTATAAGTCACTGCTGGAGCATTTCTGCCACACCACCTTTGAGATTGCAGCCTGTAATTTTGCAGACCTTTGCTGGGAATGTGCAGATTGCCTTGGTCAGTTTTATACATCTCCTCTAAAGAGACACATTCCAAGAAAAAGTAATCACTCTGTATCCATAGCAGAAACAATGCTTCTCCACCTCTTATTATTCCAGTCTCTTGCCAGACTAAGTCAGACAGAATAAAAAACACTGTACTTAGTTCTCAACCTGCATTCAGAGCATTTTTGTCTCTATCTAGTTCCAGAATTTCTGGGACAGCAATCCCAAATTATGTTTGGCCCAAAACCTCTGCCAACTTGCCTTGCAGATCACTCTGCATCCTGATCATAAAATTTCACTACAAAAGAGAAAATTGAAAGCAATTATGTTTTTGTGTGCTTCTGTTCACCACTCCCCCTGGCCTTCCAGAGCCCAGGGATGGGGGAAGCACAGCCCAGGAATCCTCCTCCAGCACATGGGCAATATACAGAAACCGAGTGGGGAGGTGAAAGTAGCCTCATTTACTTGCCCTGTGTTTCCAGCCTTCCCATTTCATGACAGCTACCTTGAAAACTCCTCTTTTCCATGAAAATGAATGCAGATCCCTTCTTTAGTAGGTCTGACCTTGGAGCAGGTAGCAAAGGGCAGCAGATGAGATGTTAAAACTTTCAACTTTCAAACCTGCTCAAGGCTGCAGTGGAAATGAGCTCAGCTGCCTGAATTCTGTCTCCATTTATCAAGAGCAAGGAATATCCTACTATCCTCTCACCTGGCACTCCAGGCACAGAGGGGATTGTAGGAGCACAGAGGTGGGCAGTGCTGTGGGTCACTGCGTGAGGACTTGTCCTGAATTTTGCTGAATGCTTCAGAAATGTAGGGCTGGGACAGCCAGCAAAGCTGTTGTGGGAAAGGCACTGGCAGAGCTAATTTGGGAGCAGAATGGGAGGATTCAGCTCTCCTTTAGGAGTTTCATAGCAATGCTATCAGACTCCCTTTATTGCTTATCAAAATCCTCTTACAAAAACATGGTGCCAGTATATTATTTAATATGAGCACTCTGATATGACAGTGAAGAAGGCCAGACAGGCCAGACATGACAGATAACTTGGCAGTTAAAGCTGCTACTAAAAATAAAGGCACAGATTTATTAAAGGGTTACAGAGAAAGGGTCTGCAGTCCAGCTGATCCCATGTACCGGTCCCACATATTAAACATTTGAGTTTGGGTTCAAGTAAAGTTTGCAATTCTCTACAGATTTGTCAGTTTGCCTGTGATAATTTGCTACTGGGTTCAGGTTATTCTCCTACTGATTTATAGTCTTGGATGTTCTAAGCAATATTTATTGCATCAGATAGTAGAGCCAGCTTTCAGGAAATGCTGGTGCAGACGACACAAGCCTTGTACATTCTGGGATTTTTAAAATACTATTTATAAAGTGGCAGAATTTGGGGAAATTATTGAGAAAAGCAGAAAGGACGATGTAATTACAGACTTCCAGAAGTGGTCAGTGATTTTCTGAGCATCTGAAGAAAAGCAACTATGTATTTGTGGATAAAGGTGGACATTATCACACTGAAAATCTGTTCCTTTTCCATGTGAATGGTGGCAGGAACACAGCACAGAGAGATGAAATATATGAATCTGCTTCTGGAAACCTAGACTTGTGAATAATTAATAAAAAAATGTAACAAAAGAACCCAACAAAACAAAACACACACACACACACAATTTAAAAACCCCAAGACAAAACAAAAAAAACCCCAAAAACAAACTCCAAAGATCTCACACTGTTTATGTGCTAACCCAGTTATTTACCATATGAGCTGTGTGAGCCTGAAAGGAATCCATGTCCCAGCCAGGCATAATTCTGCAGTCCCTATTAATACATGTCTGTGTATTGAGCTTGATGAATATATAAAGTCTGGATACACAGCTCTGAGCTCCTGTAGGAGGAAAACACAACTCCTCATCCAGTTCTGACCAGGACTGGATTTGAGACACAGCTATTTAAGAATCCATCTGTAATAACAGGCACAGTTTAATTCAATGCACCAGCCTTGTAGGATTCAGAAACAAATAAACAAACCCTTCACTTCAGTAGCATTAGAATTTATCTTGAGGAAAGCCAGGCTCATAAAAAATGAAGCAGAAAATCAACAGCTAAGAGGGTAAAAAACTTTTCCTGTGGCATGAAAATTGTTGAAAAGATCACATTAGCTGCTCACTAAAATTTATAGCATCAAAAATTGCAGAAAGAGTGAATACAGGGAAAAGGGCTATGTTTGGTTCAGCCATAGATTTAAAAAGAAAATAAAAAAATTAAAATCTACTTAAAGTAGAAGATATCCACCAAAGAACACAAACTGGGCCAAAAAGAGGAAAACAGAAAAGAGCTTGGCCAAGTTCAATGTTAATCTGTCATATGGCAGGGCAAAAAACATTTCCAGAAACAGTTCCTGAGAGGCAATTGAAGTCACAATTCAAGCACATCAGAAACAAGAAACTTGTCAGATATTTTATACTGGCAGCTCATGATTAGTGCGTAATGGGTCCTCAAGAAAGGAAAAGCTGAAGTGGAAAAGCCTAATAAATTCTTTTATCAGAGCTGACCAGGGAGAAGGTCAGTAGTTTATGAGGGATGAATCTGAAGAATTGTCTATTTGAAATGCAGGTAGAACAATTTTCAGAATATTTTTTCACAAAGTGAATGGTAACAACCCTTCCAGACCAGATAAATATAAAGTGTTGCACATGAGGAAAATAAATTTTAATTGTAAATACATAGAAATGGTTCCAGATTAGGTGGAGTCTCTCAGGAGTTATCTTGGAATCACTAGGAATTTCTCTGAAAAAGTCAGCTCAGTGCTCAGTGGAGGCCAAGAGTATGTTAGTAACAGTTAGGAAATATCTAGAGTACAAAAGAATAAAAGGCACAGCTAGAATTACTCACATCTTGATTATGCTGGCTGTGCCATCTCAGAGAAAAAATTCTGTAGGAATAGAAGGGGCACTGAGATGGGTGGAATTACAACCAGGTGGGTATGGAGCAGGTCCTGGGCACAGAACTCAAAAGGTTGGAATTCATCAGTTTGATGGGTGAAGGGTTTATGTGGGGTTATATAAAATCATAAATAGCACAGAGGGACTACAAACAATTTTTCACTCTTTCTTCTAAGGCAGAAACAAGAGGCACCGAATAAACCGATCAGGCCACAGATTTAAGCAGAGAAAAGAAAGCCCTTTTTCATACACAAAGCATAATCAAACTGTAGAGCTCATTGCCCAAAGTATAAATGGGTTCAAAAAGCAATTAGACAAATTCATGGAAGAAAAGTACATCAAGGGCTTATTAAACACAGTGAAGTGGATCCAAGCTGCAATTTGGGACTCTTTAAGCTGCAGATTACTGAAAAATGAGGAGAGGTATTGACAGAGAGTTTTCTTTCTCTGTTTTTTTCTCTTTCTTGTACTCATTTCTAAGCACCCACACTAGCCATGGGCAGAGGGACTGTTCTGCTCCAGCGGGACATTTGCTCTGAGATTGGGGTTGCTCTTAGGCTGTTGTGTCCCTGGTTATAGAGAATATACAGGAATCATTTCCATTAGCCCTCAGCCTTGCTTCCCCAAGATTTCTTCCTTTCTTCCCTTGCAGTGTGGGGGGAAATCTGCTGCCTCTACAGCAGACCTCCTGTATCAGCCAAGCCCAAAGCACAGAAGTTTTCAGTGGGGTGTCTCACCGGTGCTGCATTCTGCACTTGCTCAGGAGCCACCAGCACCTTCAGCACTCACATGAAGTCAAGGAGAAAATTCTCCTAAAGCTGCCCTGGGCACAGCACATGGGTGACAGCAAGGGCAATAGGAGCAGGGTGGATGCTGGTGGAAGAGCACCAGGCTCACAATCCCAGCCAATTCCCCAGGGGTTAAACTTAGGCTGCTCAGACAAAGCTGGTGCTGGAAAGCATTCTTTGGTTTGTCCACTCCCAACTGACAAATGACCCCAAGTTCTACTTGCAGACCTTCAGCAGCAGAGCTCCAAGGTCCCTGTGGTGGGCTCAGAGAGTGAAAAATACACAGAACTGAGGAAACCTTGAAACTCCATACCACTCTTATCACAGTTAATATTTGGAGCCACTTAATCACACAGGGCTTTCAGTTACTAAGGTCCTTTTAATTTAGAGTGAGAGCACGTGGTAATTAGCCTTAACCAGGTCATTGATCTTAGGGGAATACACTCTGTGAGGATCTACATCCATCTTGCATACTTGAGGGAGGGAAGGGCTGATCAGCTTGACATCTTGGCTCCCAGTATTAACAAGGCAGGCTAATGCTGACCTTCTGCTGGGGCTCTTCACACCTAGCAGGCCATGGAAGCACAAGGGCACCTCTCCCACAAGCCCCATAATTCCTGTGGGTTCAGCAGCAGCACTGCTGTGAGTGGAGGGTTTTCACCTTTACCTCACTGTAAGCACAGAGGTGTTCTCCATGACCTGCCTCCCACTTCACAAACACCACCAAGATTTATGGGCTGTTCCAACAGGAACTTGGCTCTCTCCTCAATTCCACTCCTCCCTGGGGCAAACCTCCAGTTCCAGGTCCACAGCTTGCTGCTACAGCAAGAGCTGAGGTGTCACATGTTGGGCTGCAGGGGTGCAGATGCTGAGAGCCCAAGATGAATAAATC
Source organism: Ploceus nigricollis (assembly GCA_013399945.1). NCBI lineage: Eukaryota > Metazoa > Chordata > Aves > Passeriformes > Ploceidae > Ploceus > Ploceus nigricollis. The sequence continues at coordinate 2,002,908 of VXBC01010008.1, read as the reverse complement.
CATCTCAGTGTGCCTTGCTTCAGGAATGGAGGGATAGAGACCAAGACCAGGCACTGTTTCACACTAACATTTTCACAGCCAATTTCTTCAAAATGTGCAATCAAATTAGGCAAAATCATTCAGCACCTGCCATTTCATCACATGAGCCACTCACTGTGACCATGCCTGTTCTCAGCATTAGGCTGGAGCCCAAGGTGGAGCAGCAATCACCATTCCCTATCACACACCAGCTATTAGGGCTTGTTCAACATTTGCTCTGCAACAGTTCTCATTGGCCTTACATTTTCAAATTTCTGCTTGGAAAGCCTCTTTTCTGCCTTTTTAAGAACTTTTTTTCCTTGAGTTTTCTTTTTGTAAAGTTGGCTCTTTAGGAAACTCTACATGGACTAATATCTCACTTTCCCCTTGCAGATTTTGTGGAAGACAAAGGGGAAGCAGGCTGGACCTCTCCCCATCCAGATTTCCCACACCATGTTGTTGCTATTGCCAGGTTGTGATGTTTGGTTTTTTTCTTTTCTGGGTCTCCTGCCAAACATTTGTCTGCTTTGTCAGTTTTTTATTTTTTTCTTTTTCTGGGAAAAAAAAAAAGGCTGTTTAATTTTAGCAAATGGGTTTTTCCACTTCAATAGCCTCAAAATTTTCCCTGGAGAGCTGTAAGCCCTTTAAATATATTTAGGTTGCCAGATTTCTTATGTTCTCTCTCCAGGAAGCCAATTTTGCTTCTAAGCTCTTGAGAAAGGGCCAGTCTCATATTTTCTTGCACTTTGAAGCTCTTGTACACCACCTTCCCTCTTTTCTCTTTTCTTTCACAGTCCTCTTTAGGTTCAGCACTTGTCCCTGAGGTAGCACAAAGGCCAGAAACCCTTCCCAGGCTTGTGTTAAGCTCCTTATCCATTCTGGGTCTTTCATCCTGTATCCATCAGCAACTCATTCTGGTGTTTCATGACAACCATCCCCACGTGCATTGCTGTGCACCAGGCTGAAGACACTAACCAGGACTAAATGCTTCAATGGCTGTGTGCCCCGCTCTGATCCAGAGGTTCTGTGGGGAATTTTCTTCTTCCTCTCTCTCTCTATTTTTTTTTTTTAACAAAACCAGCTTCTTGGGAAACTTAGCACAGCTCATGATCTCACTTTGCCTTCATCAGTTCTTGTGAAAAGCAAAGATACTCACATTCCATAGCTCCCTCTTTTCCTACTGAACATCACCACTGAAACCTCTGCTAAGTGTTGAAATCCCAGAATAAAAGGGGATCCTGGGATCTGGCCAACAACCCAAACCTCTTTTCCAGATATCTCGAGTAGTTTTAGTACAGCTTGAACAGGATCAGACACAGATGCAGTGTCCAACAGGTCTCACCACACACATGGGGAAGAGCTGGTTCAATTACAGATGGAAAGTGGTTCCAGCTTGCAAACTGAAGGGAAGACAGCTTGTGGTGTCTGTAACTGGACCAGCAAATGAGCTGTATAATACGTGACCTCTGGGACAAACACAAGTTCCTTCTCCAGACCTTGGCAGGTTTATAAACAATGCAAAAGAAAAAGAAGAAAAAACCCACAGCTGAAGTGTTCTGTGATGACCTGAGGAGAGAAAGATTCACACTGCTGACTGACTGGCTTCCTGGTGAGACCAGAGCAGTGTAAGTAATGGATCTGCACACTCTGGGGAACAGGCATGGCTACTCAATAAAAAGTGCTGTTTATTTTACAATCAACAGTTCTAACAAAAGGACTCTCAGGTTCTCTTATTCATGATGACAAATTATTCCTGGGATCAATGAGGGTCCTTTTTACTGCTCCCCTATTTCACTTACATAAAAATACGCATGCATTGACGAGCTTAAAGAGCACCTTTGCAGCCACTAATTAAAAACATGTTTCACACATTATTCCATAAATATGTCAGGACTGTTATTACCCAGGACAAGCTTTCACTAAGGCAGTGTCCATCTGGTGTCACTAAGGTGCAGAGGGGATTTAATAAAGCCAAGGCTGTGTCTGGGAATGGACCACGGGTGTCCTGATTTGTGCTCTAATGAGCCTGTGCTCCTCCCAGAACCTGACACGGGGCTGCACTGGGCCAGGAATGCTGCTCTGGTCCACCCAGCACCCTGAGAATGGGGAAATATCCCCAAGCCTGGACAGAAAATGAAAATTCCATTCTGTGGGAAAGGACAAGACTTCTCTGGCTGATTTAACCATGAACCAGGACAACAAGCTAAAATGTTTAATTATTCTTTTTTCATGAACCAAAATATTTTGAAAAGGTTTTCTTTCAGTCTTATCGGAACACTCAGCCATGAGATTGTATTGCTTGCAAATCCATTCAAACAATAATTCCAGTGCACTCATGTACATAAAAGCATGAGACCTGTTGCACTTAAAATCTCAAGCCACTGCCTGGTCAGCCTGGAGCTCTGCAGCATGACCTTGGGCTTCAATGCTAAAACAGAAGCTCAAGAAAGAGAAGGCTGCAGGTGTAATAATGACTAGTGAGAAACACAGAGCAAAACACAAATAGGATTAGCTTCCATGAAATCTAGAGGACGGCTGTGTAATTTATACAGGATTCTTTGGCTTGTCAGCATTGTTCTTGTTTTCTGGGCTCCACTCCTGTTATCTCAGAGCAGGAGAAGGCTGTTATAGCTCTCCTGCCAGACCCAGTAGCCTTTAGTCAGATTTAAGAGTAAGTAACTGTGGGAAATGAAGATTAACACTCTGAGGACAGGTGAGATTATCTCATTGCAGGTCATTATGGTTTCCATAAATCGAATATATTTGTCTACTCATACGTACACTAATGTCCAGCAGATCTATAGCACAAGGTGTAAATGAAAGGCCTGGGGAATATTTAATCAGAAGGACTTATTGTATGGGCCTGTGAGCAGAGTGCTGTGCAAGAGGACTGGCTGGGAACTGATGGAAATCCAGTGTGTGACAGACCCAGCACCTGTGGGCAGGTGTGCCCTTAAGTTCTCTCCAGTTGAAGAAATGAATCAACCAATAATTAAAAATTGCTCCCCCCATTTATGGGTATTCATATTATGGGACTGAAACCCTGAGTCCAAACATTCCCTTTACTGAGGTATTTGCTCCCACAATGCAATTTCAGTGATCTGATTTTTTGATTGCCTGAGCTGGAGGGGGAGTCGGAGAGTGAGCAGCAGGATTGATAAGAAAATTCACTGTTGCATCTGCTTGCCATGGATCAGTGTGCCCTGTGCAATGTCATGAGAAACTGAGAAGTTCAGAATTACAGGGAGGTGACTTTCTTCTGTCCCCTAGACTCACTTCTGGCTCTGTAGGCTCTCTTCAAGCTGTTTCTTTCTCCTCACTGGGCTTACTTAAGAAAGTGAGTACTTGGGGATTATTGTACAGGGGGGAAATTGAACCCTGAAGAGGAGCCCATCCAAACATGGCACCTCCTCTGGGGGGCCTTGGATCTCCTGCCACTGCCCACAATGGCCTGTGCCTAGAAAGTGCAAGAGCTCTGCAGCTCACGTTTGATCTGGGTCAGGAGATCCCCCAATGTCATGAGCAGAGGGACAGGCACGAGTCATTTGTCAGCCTCTCAGCTGGAGCAGTGCTGCTGCTTCAGAGGGAGGCAGGAGCTTTGAAAATCAGGTGGAAATTCTAAAAGGACAAAGGAGATGGGATCCAAGCTGTATCATCTGCTGACTTTGCTAGCTCAGCCCCAGGCACTATGAGCCCCTCATGCTGGCAAGGGGGATGTTGTAAAGGAGGCAGAGGTTTAAAAACAGGAATGCAATAATACAAACACGCAGAGGCATTGCTTGTGACTGGAGTCCTTGGTTTTGGCATTATGCCACTGCCAACTGAGATAGATTTCCTCCACAGGAAGGAATATGATCTGAATAGGACAGGAAAGCAGTAATGGGAAGTAGTATTCTTCCACTGTTAGGCAGCTGAGGCAAGCAACTCACACCTCTTTAGTGAGCCTGCAACAGAAATTGGATTTAAATCTGCATCTACCAGGACCTCTCTCAACACTGAAGCCACAAAAGCAGCTCCTTCCAACTTTCTTCCCTGTACAAATACTCAGCCAGTGCTCAGGTGTTCTGCAGAGCAGACTGGCCAGCTCAGAGGAGCAGCATTTCTCACGAGACTCACAGCGCTGCTCAGCCAGAAAAACCTTCAGCAAGTTGGAGAGTCAGGGAACCCCTGAAAAAACCTGGCAATTAATCCCTTAGGTTCATCTTCCACTTCACCTAAACAGTGACTTTCCACATGAACCACACAGATCAGCCACACTTCACTTAGTGCTGACTTGCAGTGAGTCAGACATGGCAGCAGCTCCATGCCAGTGTTTCCAAGCCTCCCTCCACAGAGCTGCCTTAGTCAGACATGCTCACATCCCCTCCTTCCACGCCAAGGAGCAGATTTGCTCTCGTTCTTTCTGTCCATCTTTCCTGTCACACTCTTTTCCATGTTCTCATTTCCCTTAGATGAGAAAAGCAGCACAAGGACATGGCATGTTTTACCTTCTCCTTGCACTGAGACTGAGCTTGTCTTCAGAGCCTGGTGCCTGACAGATCTGAGCTGTCTCCTGCAGCCCAACCAAAATTTGAACAGTCACCCATCATCGTGACTCACTGACCTTTTTTTGAAACTGGGGATATAAGTGATCTTTTGAGCCAATACAAATTCATAAGGCTGCCACTTCTGCCTTTCCTGTCTCTCATTTGCACATCTTGTTTTGAGGACATGAAAAGAGGCATGAAGATAAATGTTAGACATATCTCACCTGTAAGCTCTTTTTTTCTTTTGTGTGTGATTTTGCCAGTCATAGCTCTGAGCATGCTGATACAATGAAGAGGATATCTGGTGAGAAATGCTATTGATAGTGAATGTCAGGAGGTATCAGGGAAGATCTCACTGTCTGGACATCTCCCTGAATGCTATCAGAGCAATCTGAAGTTCTAACAGCTGTGAAAGTGTGCTGGAATGCTTTCAGAGACAGACTCCCTCATGAGCAGAGGTGCATGAATAAGGAATTTTTTTTTTTTGTTTATTTGCTTGCAGCTCTGGAAGATCAGAAAGATTGATTTCATGGTAATCCAAAACACATATTTTAAAAAAACTCTCAGCAAACAAAATGAAAACTTGCAAATTGCGGTCATTCAATAGAAAGATTTTTAGTAAACTAAAAACTAATTTTCTTTCAGCTTTTGATTTTTTGTTGATATATATATTCAAAAATTACTGTGCCTTTTTCTTTCTCCTTCCAGAATGTTCACTTTCTTGAGTTAAAACTGATTGAATTGACCTATATTAATGAAATGTCTGGATTAAACCCACAAAACTCCATTGAAACAAAGCAAAATAAAACCCTTTCATTCAGAAATTCAGCCCTATCAGAAAAAAACTCCCTGATGCCGTTTCACTTTTCTTGTTTTATTCAGCTTACTATTAAAATAACTAAGGTGAATCATTATCCAAAATAAACTTCAGTTTAGTTTGGGAAATAAATAACTTTCTGGAATTCATCTTTATTTTACCTGAACACTGCTGTCAGTTTTTACCAAACAGGCAGCATATTGTCCTCCTTATTTAACAGACCTTTAAAAGAATCTGAATTGGCTTCTTAAAGCAGAGAAAAGCAATTAACAGGGCCATGTCAAAGACAAATGTTTAATAGGATGTGATCACTTAAAATCACTTAATTCTGTGTCTGGCTGCTAAATATTGGTAAATCTAATCAGGGCTGGCAATAAATAAAATGTTTGTGGCATCAGCAGTTCTGCCTGAGAGCTCAACATGGAGAAACCAAGTCTCTTTATTATCAGCATGGAGAAATTGTTGTCTTGGGGGCATGAGGAGCTTGCACAAGCATCCAGAAATCCAGTTCTTTATTCATATCCATGGCTAATATTCTCAGCACTTTTGAATTTGCAGATCTTGGCTGAAAATCACATGTTAACATGCTCCTTGCTATTATCAGGGCGGGATATTGACTGCAGAGGTCTAAACAGTAAACACCATGGAAACACCTTTGCCTTGGCATTTCCAGGCTCTGCATGCAGAATGGGAGTGGGAGGCACAGCAGCAATCAACACATATATTTTAGGTTATCCATGCTCCCCTCCGCCCCTCTTTTTGAATCTGAAAAGGTTGTTGCTTTCTAAAGTTACATAAAAGCACTGGTAGAAAAAAAAAACCTAAGGAGAGTCATAAATTATCCTTTCCCAGCCATTGAGTCCTGGAGTATGACTGGGGCAAATATGGCTGGAGGGGCAGCACAGGAAAAAAAATAGTTTTGATCAACAAAATGTACAGAAATAAACCTCTTGAAGGAAGAGCCTTCTCTTCATCAGAAAGACTCCAGGACTCTCATTCTTTGTTCATAATATACAGGTGGTTTAATGGCATCAATAGAGCTTGTCCTATTTGGCCTTGTTGAGATTCCAGATCGGTCTGAGAATACCCAATTTCTTAATAAAAACACTTGGCTGTGCTCCCCTTTTGCTTTTGGGCACCCACGAGCAGAGGAAAGCCAGAGCCACGAGCTAAGCACCCTGCAGTGTGAAACAGATAAAAGATGTGGCAGGAGATGAGGCCTTAATGGATAACTTCAGAGGAGGTCAGGGATGGACAAAATGACAGAACCATTTGTCCAACGTTCAGCTGTGGCTCTTGTCCCCTGAGTGTGAATGATGGACAGCTGCTGGGTTTGAGCAGCCCTCTGGCTCTGTGCATGCACCACTCACCTTTCTGGTCATGCTGATGTCACAAGCCCCAGCCTGCTATCCCACTTAAATCAAAGTATCACTGACATTGCCTGGTCTGAAAGAGCAGCCTGGACTGAAATCAGCTGCTGAGCTCACCCAAGCCCAGGGGAAGAGCCCACCCAATCCTCTTGACAGTCAGCACTGCCAGGACCAGCCTGAGAACTGTACTTGCAATGCTCAAAGGATTTTGTAATTTACTGAAAAAGAATTAGGAGCCTGAGGTCAGAAATACTACAGCTTCTTTACAGGTGGGAGAAAAAAGAGTGGCAAAAGATAAACAGAAACGCTCTCTACTGAAATAAGTTTTCTTTTCTTTTTTTTTTCCTAGGTACCTGTTAATTAGGATAAAAGTAGGAAACACTATCTAACAAGGTTCCTGGGAGCAAGCTGGAAAAAGCCTTAATGAATTCAGCATTACGAGATGGTTCCTAAGCAACAGAACATTTCAGCTGAATATTAACCCTAGTCACAAGGAGAGGAAAAAAATGGTCTCAAAAATAACCCAGAAGTCAGTTAATTAAGACAACGTCTCTTCTGTGCAGAGCTACTCTTGGACATCTTAAGGCAAGCGTTGTTTGGGTAATATTTGAATGAACTTCTGGCTGGCAGATTAATTTCAAGATTTTTTAAAATTCATTTGCTGCTTTAGTATTAATCATAATTATGGCTGTTTATAATAAAGCACCTTAGAAGATGAGGCAAAGAACAATGCAGAGATGTAAATCCTGTAACGTTAAATTTTACAGAAATATATTCCCACAAATGAACTGTCCCTGAGTATGGACCAGCCACAGTGTAGCTTCAGGCAGAAAAGAGGTGAACATTTCAAAATAATGCCATTTGGAGTAAGAGCTGGAGAATTTAAGAGATGAGAGGAACAACTCGAGGACTATGTAGATGTTTGGCTATGGTTGTGTAGCTGGATGGGTACAAAATATTACTTAGTATAAAAAGTGGGATCATGTACCTGAAAATAGGTTATCACAGATGTCAAATATCAACTGAGCACTGGCTAAAGGCAAGAAATTAATCAAACCACGGAAATTCAGTCATTTTCAGTCATGTTATCAGTCTCAGACAAGAATCATAAGTTCATCACTTTCTTCTGTGCCTAACTAGGATTTAATTTCTTAAAGTCATATGAAGGGCACAGCTTTTCATCCTTAAAATCATAACTCTTACACTTTGAGTATGCAACGAAGTTTTTGAAGATGTACAAGTAAATCAATTAATTTGTTTATGAAATAGCATTAATCATAAATTCAGTCCCTTCAAAGAAGAGCAGCATCTAAGGCAATTTCTTTTCTGTCCCAAATGATTTGAAACGACTGCAAATACAAACTCACGTAAATCAAGAAATTGCAGTATGGGCTTATTTGAATAAATTACGCTGATTGCTGTATTAGAATTTGTGTAATTGTGTGGAGGTTACCAACTTTCTTCTGCTCCACAGCCAAGGGAAACCCAGTTTTGAGCTAGCAGGGAAATGGTGAAGGGTGGGACAGGGTGACTGGTGTGTTTTGGCAGCTCTGCCAGTGTAACTCGGGTAGGAATTATCAGCTGGTGCTTGCTGGCTGGACTCAGGGCAGTGGTTCACAAGCAGCAAAGACTCTGGACCAGATGTGCCCCCTAAAAAAATGATCAAATCAAGCAACTTCTTACAATGTGAAGTATTAAGAGGTTTTTAGTTTCAGTAGTAAGTTTGTAGCCTTGAAAAGACTGAAATTCAATGTGAAAATCTGTCCTTAAAATGAATTTAAAAACATACAATGTAAGGCAGACTCTGTATGACTGCTAATCTGTAGCACTATTATCTAATAACAGTCTCCTTGGGTTTCTTTACCAGTTTTGTATGACATTTCTGATAGTTAAGGGAAAATAAAAAAAGAAATTAAAGCTGTTCTTAGAGAAAAATGAAGTTAAAATGGAGTTTAAATTGCATCATGTGTGTAATGTACAGGTGAAACTTTTTGAAAGTGACTGCAAATGGTCCCCAACCCAAATCTTGAAAAACCTGCTTCAGAATTATTCTACTGGGAAACAAAAAAACCCAAGTAATTTTACATTCAGGTAGGAACAGGAAAGGTGATAAGTGATCTCTACTCTCTCTGCAGTGCTGATACTTTAGTGAAAATGTGTGAAACAATTGAATGGGTCTTTAAAGACCATCACTTAGAAGCTGATTATATTGAATATCTGTAAGTGTAGGCACCTCCTTATTTCCTGGCGTGACAATGGCCAGGCTGGGATGGCTCTATGCTTCCTCATGTGTCTTCTGAGAATTGCAGCAAAAGATCTTTGTCCATGATGGCGCCAGGAACACAGCTTTGGGCTGGTATATTTCTCCATTGAATCCATTCACAGAGTCACAGAATCACAAGGTTGGAAGAGACTTTCAAGATCACGAAGTCCAACCCATGCCCCAACGTTTCAACTAAACCACAGCACCGAGTGCCACATCCAGGCTTGTTTTAAACACATCCAGGGATGGTGACTCCACCACCTCCCCAGGCAGNGCTGTCGACCAGGTCCCTTTCTGCCTGGGCACTGTCCAGCCACACTGTCCCCAGCTTATAACATTGCAGGGGGTTATTGTGGCCAAAATGCAGGCCATTTCCCCTCATACCTTTCCTCTAAGTACAGTTACATGATGAACAAGACACAACCACCTAAAAATATCCTGCCTTTATTCAATGCAAAACATTAGGAATTTTGCAGGCTGGAACAGGCACTTGGATCCAAGGGGGTGCACAGCCCCACACGCATTTCCCTGGCTGACATTCACCCCTGGTTCTGCAGGAGGTGCTGAGGGAGCAGGTGGCTCAGGTGAGGTAAAAGCCTCCTCAGGGCAGGGAAAGAAGCTCAGCCCTGAGCATGACAGCATCCACTGCACAGCACATTCTGCCTCACTAGGAGCTGTTAATTGTCCTCCATGTGGAATTAACTCTCCAGCCATCCCAACAACTACTGCTGCATCTAAATCTTCCCTTTAATGGGCTCTCAGGGAGCGAGCGGCTGCAACCTGAACTGTGCTCGCCACTCCATCAATCTTCCCCTCATCACGCGCGCGTTATGCAGCAATCCCCAGGAACAAGCATAAGAGCAGAGCTGCTTGCCCCGGCTGTAATTCCCAACCCTGAGCTGCCTCTCTGATGCTTGGAAAAGGAATTTGGAGAGAGCATCACTCACAGTGGACAAAACCCAGTGGAACGGTCAAAAGAGAAAAGAGGATTCTGGTCTGGGCATCAGAAAACAAAAATGTCTCTGTGAGGGCAACAGAGAAAGCAGAAACAACTGTGAGTTTCCAAGCAGTAGGCAGCTCTTGATTGAAAAGGCTAATTTGATGCATCAGGGGTATGTTTTGGCCATAAGGATTCAAAGATCTGTTGTGCTTCTGTGTTTTCACAGTGCCCAGCACGATGGGATTCTGGAAATAAACAGCACTAAAAGAGATTGGTTTGAGAAAGGAGCAAAAGAAGGAGCTCATTGGGAAGAGTAGGGTGATAGACTTTATTTCCATGCATATCATAGGGTCCTGCCTTGAGAAAGAGGTTTGGTTAATTATAACTGGCCAGGCATGCCAGCCATTTGATCAGAGATTTGAAGTGTGTGTACACAACTCTGAGAATCCAGTAATTGTTTATAAGAAGTGAAGAGTCAAGGTGAACAACTTTCACCATGTGTTGAAGGCTTGAATTGATTCCCTCAAAACTGCCAGCTAAATAGTCCAGCTGGCAAATAAAAACTCACAAAATACTTGTGCAAACAGACAAAAAAAAAAATCAGTTGATAGATGATACTGTTTACATGGAATAAATTCTGCTTCTCAGCTAAGAATAAAGTTCACAGCTAAGCAACTGATTTCACAAGAGACAGGTGGGAAGTGAGCTATTTTTTCCCCCTGTGACCAAATTACACACTTTCCATTCAGATATCTAGGTGCAAGAATAACCTTTCAGCAGAGATTATTTTTTAAACAGTTTAATTAATATTTCTGTTTGCCTTGAGTAGTTCTCAGAAACAGGAAAAAAAAGGAAGGCAGTGTAGCAACACAGAAAAAAGAAAGAAAAGTCCAGCGTTACTTTAACACTGACAACAAAAGTCACCCTTAGATGAATTAGTGATAAACTCCTGGGGAAGACTTCAGCTCCATATGGTGATATTTAATATTGGTCACGTAAGATTGGACAAATCAGCTCCACATCCCGCGGTACCTGCGGGACCGGCCTGCCTGTTTAGTATTCCACTGCGACCACCCGTGAAACACTGCCATTGTCTCTCCTGATATAAATAAATAACTCCAGAATGCCAAACAGAAAGGGGTGGGGATGGGAATGATAACTTCTGAGTCAGAGGGAAGCGTGTGAGAAGGGCTGTAGCTGTGATTTAGGGGCGTTAATGAGCCCTGACAGAAAGAGCCTCCAACAGGCCCGTGCTGGCAGGATGTCCTGCCTGATGGAAACCAGGTGTCCAAGGTGCTCTGTGGGTTCACAGGTTCCATGTCTCTGGCCCACTTTCTCATTTCTAAATGCTTAGTTAGGAAGAACACCTCTCTCTTCACACCAAAGGGTAAATCTAAGCCTCCAGGTCAGTGCACACAGATTTGGCCCACAGCAGCACACGGCTCAGCACATTCACGCTCAAGCTTTTGGGGTTTAGGTTGATATCACAGGAGAAGACAAGGCAAGAAAAAAACTTGGTTCTGCTCTGTCCTGAACAGCTGTTTTGAAAATCTCTGCATGTGAGAAACTCACTTTATTTGAGGAATAAGATTCTCTGTTTGTATTCACTCCCTCATGCTCACACCAGAACGAGTGAGCCTGGCCAAGCATCCTGTCTCTTGGAGTGCAACCCAAAAGCTGGAAGCGTTTGACTCTGCTCAGCAGGAGTGACTGAATCATTCCTCTCTCTCTGATGGGACCATCACAAGCCCTCTCCAATTAGCCTTAGACTACCAGTATACAGCTGTTTTCTGGGTCAGAATAGAAGTTGTGCTTAATGCATGCTGGTTTTTGCCATGCGGCACAGCTTCTCTCTCTTCAATATGACATTCACAGGAAAATAAATGAATGCAATCCTCTCCCAGCACCTGACTCACTCATTTTGCCCGAACACGCACTGCTAGTACATAGATTTTGTCACAGATTGATAAAAATGCTTTATCTGGGGCTTGGTTTTTCAAGCCCACTGACAGTGCACCCCAGAGCTTTACTCTCCAAAGCCCATTACTGTGCAGAATTGCCCTGTTGAACCCAAAGTCCAGGACTCACAGAAGACTCCAAGGTCATGCTAAGATTGCTGCCAGGGGAAACCCCTGCCATGCAGAGGTTTTTTATGGATTTTAAGTGATTATTTTCCCAAAGTGATAGAAACACTGAAGCAGAAGCCACCAATGAAAATAAAACTTCATATGTTTGGCAGCAGGCAAAAGCTGGGCTCTGACTGAGATGAATAACCTGGGCAGTGGCTTAGGTTAAGTTCCACCCTCACATAGGTGAACACCTCCCCACCCACACCCAGCACTTACACAATACTTATAACCACAGTTTTTCTTCCCTTGCCCTAAGTCAACTTATTCTTTAGTTTCCTACTGCCCTGAAGTCCATCAAAGCCAGTTGCCATGGAAATGGTTGTGATGTGCTTTCTCAATGTCCTCAGCCATGAGTGCATATCAAGAGCTCTCTCTGCTGGTCTGGAATCACCATCATCCCTCATGGCTCCAGATGGCCACGTCAGTGATGGCACCTGGAAGCTCTCAGAGGTGCAGGCTGTGTCTCTAAGCACTGTCAGGGGCTGGACTCTGGCAGTGCAGCTCCTGTTTTTGAGCTGTTTGGGAATACTCAGCTTACTAGTAAGCTGTAATGTCCAGCCCCTGTGTTTTCACAGTGTGTTTGTCATTCAGTGAAGAGCTTTTACTGATGCTACCAGGGGAGCATGGGGAAGGAGGAGCCTTGCCTGTGCTGGCACTGCTAGAGAGGGCTCCAAAGCAAGACTATGGGAAGCTGCAGGAGAAATAATGTTTGGGTTTTTTTCTATTTCAGCAGTGCTGTCAGCCTAGGAAAATTGGCAGTGGCCTAATCCCTTGCCTGAGCAGTACTTTTTTTCATTTGAGCACAAGGTCCTTGTGTAGGGTGGAAACACACACAAACCCTTTTTTCACACTTGCTGTAACAGCATTAGGAGGACTGAGAGCACTGTATGACTTTGACTTCTCAGACTGCCAGTAATCCTTCCATGGGCTGAGCACTCTTTGCTGCCTCCCAGGTACTCCCAGGAGCAGCAGAGCTAAGGCTCATTATTGGCAAAATTTATTATTAGTATTGCCTCCCTAAAACACAGCTTTTTAGGAGACCTGCACAGGACAGAGCCTGCCACTAGGTCCCAGAGGTTCCTACAAACAAAGGATTTGCCAGTTCTAGGTTTGCCTTCCACAACACAAAGATGCAAGACCATTAACAGACCCAGTCTGTGTACCAACCCTCTGATTTCCCTCTCTGCTTGGGTGTCCATCTGTACACCAGAAACCCACAGGAAAAGGTGTTTTTGCAAGCCAGGGACCACCCCAAAGCAAACCCATCTCTTCTACCTTATGTGTCTCATAATGTCAGACTCAAGGAGCTGAGCTCTCAGAAAACCCTTGAAAAACATCAGGATCTGACTTATAATTGGTGTAATTACAATGCTAAAAAGAGACAAAGTAAGATTTAATTAACTGTGTGGTGCTACCAAGCTCGCTCTCTGCTAAGCACACAGCTGAAGACTGAGCATGCTATTCCTCAGAAAGGGTTTGATTTTTTTTCCTTACTGTCATGGTGATGACATCTCTCTGATGGACCCAATAGCAGTGAAACAGCAAAGAAAACCACTGAGGTGCCACTCGTTGTCTGCCTTCCACTCTTTGCAGTACAAGCTAATTGCTAGCTTTTAGCAGAGCCCAGATAGACCTTTTTATGTAAAAATAATAACTCCCAGAGTTGTGTGATACTGTGGGTTTTTTTTTTTAAGATTCTGGTTTTAAATTGTTTACTACAGAAGTGTATGACTGTGTATGAAAGCTGCATCTAATCTGTGCACAAATCATCCAAGTTACTTTCTAGCCCCCAAGCCTGGGCTGAAGTTGCTTGGGGTCCTAATGAATAAGTTGTTTTTTGTTTTCTTCAACCACTGTATGTTTTTGCTCTACTTTGTAAAAAGAAGAGAAAAAATTCAGCACAGATAATTTAGGAGGGAAACATATCCATTAAATCTTGCAATAGAAGGATATGGGGCAGAGAGGGCTGCTGGTCTTATCCTCTGAAAATCTCAGAAAACACCAGGTTGACCAAGCACAGATTATTTTCCCTCCAATCCTGATTCATAGTTAATAATTGGCATAAAAAATCAGTTGGAACCAGACTGCAAATGCATATGACAGAGTGGCCTTGGTAAATGATTCTCTTCCATGAACTTATTATAGCTGATTAAAGTCTTACCATTGATTTTTTGGGCCATCCTGGGGAGGCCAGACACGAGGTCAAGCACACAATAGATAAGTGTATCATTAAATCCAGTCCTTTTTGGGAGTTAAGAAGAAATGCCAAGTAGTTACATGGAAGTTTTAAGAGAATATCCTGAGATCTACCTTTTTCATAATGCTTCATTTTGACAACAGCCACCCCCCTCACATCCTACATCCCAAACTAATGAGATATTTAGTCACTAAGAAGAGAACATTGTGCCAAACTCCAGCTCACAATATTTCCAACTTGGGGGAACACAGCCAGGCTTATGTGACCATCTTCCAGCCCTTAAATAAAAGGTTTCAGTTGTTGAGTCTTATTTCCTCCCCACCCATTCTTTGCTATCCTTCACTCAAAAGCATGGAAAGAGGAACATTGGAAATGGGTGTACGGCATCCCAGAAAGGAAAAGATGTTGACAAGAGCAGGTTCTGAGGAAAGATTAGCCCAGATTTATTAAAGTACAACCAAATTACTCTAACTCCAACCTCCTGTAGAGTCAGCAGAAATACTTCCAGGGAGCAGTTTGTTTTGCTTCCCTCTGGAGGTGCTGGTGTCTCTCAGGTAGTTAGTCCAGGGTGGTTGAGCACCTTGACTGGGTACTTCACCTTTCTGCTGCCATGGATTTCCAGGGGTTGGGAAGGAAGAGCTTTTTCTTGCTCCCATATAAGACAGCACAGTGATACCAGAACAATCCTTCCTGCCCTCTTCTGTGTACCTGGGGCTGTCAGCCCCAGGTGGACATCAAATATCAGGCAAGGGGATTTTGAATTTGCATGCAGATTGGAGGAAAATGCCATTCAGACTATTAAAAATCCTCAGACATGGCAGTTATTAGTCTGAAATTTAGGCAGGAGATGTTTTTAGGTGTGGAGTATCACAACAAGAAGCTCTTTGACCTATATTTTGGATGCCTGGCTTGTGTGACAGACTGTTCGAGGCGAGGCACAGGCTAATGGAACAGCATCAAAGCCTCAGCCAATATTAGCCTTTTTCTGTGAGATGCTGAGCACAATGTGCAAGCAACCACATTCCCTCAAGGGCCACTAAGCTATCCAGAATCCAAATCAGACCAAGCACAGGTTTGGATCAGGCCCATTTCCCCACGTTCTAATCCTCTGCACCTGGCACAGCCAAACTCTTGCTGCGTGAGCGGATGGTCCACGAGTGCAGCCTGGAGGCACCTGCTGCTCCTGCTGTACCTGAGCAAACCTGAGCTGCCTGGGAACCTGGGACACATCCAGGCTCCTCCAGCAACGACCAACAAGATGCTGTTTCATGTAAACCTCATTTGCATTCCTACCCTAAGTCTGTTTCAACTCTCCCATCCATATGTTTACCAGGGAAGAAAGGCAGAGCAAGGAAAGAGGGAAGGAGCTGAGTGTCTTTTCTCAAATGATTGCACCTCTCATTTTAACTTCCATTTCATGTTGGCTTCACCCCAACCCCCACAAAGTGTTTTCAAAACCTTCTTCCTACTTCCTTCTCCTGTTCACTTGCTTCAGATCTTTATTAACACTACAAACCCATCCCTGGAAATGTTTTCCCTTTGTAAAGACATCAGATTTAAAACAACAACAAACAGCATGGCATCTTTTAATCCACCAGCACTTTTGCTGCTGCTTCATAAATGATTCTGGTTGAAACTCAGATCTCCTGGGTTGTCTGATGCCAGAACCACATGGGAAGTGAATAAACAATGATCTTGGGGAGCAAAGGCATCCCAGTGATCAGGAGAGGACACACTGGTTTAAAGTGATTTAAACCAAAGAGATGGTTTTTGAGGTCCCTGCATTTTTGAGGTTCAGCTGGAGAAGAGGGACAGAAGCTCACTGCAGTGCTCAGCAGTGACTCTTGAGGATTTCATGCTCAAAGGCGGGAAAAAAGGATTCTGTGAGCACCTAAAATCTGTGAGGTGCAAAACAGCTTTTTCTGGAGAGTTAGTATGAAGAAATGTAGGAGTCTCTCAATGTATTGATTCAGATTTTCTTTTAAACAAAAACTTCTGAGGTCCTGTTTTGGAGGCTGACAGATTTTTCTTTTAAATGTTAAGCCAAAGTTAAAACTGAAATGCAAATTTTTCAGTTCGTCTCAAGAAAAATGGGTCATCTGATCTGGGAACTTACCCCTGTGCTGCCCACCTCAGTTCAGCAAACAGTGAAAGTGGCAGGCACTGCCTCCCAGCCCCTCATCTTCCCTCAGACAGGGAGTGAAACTTTGAAATGAGGGGTTTCCTTCTGGAAATGGAGTGATGACATCCAGATCTCTCTGCTCAGCTCCTTCCTCCAGCACTGAAGTGAATAACATGCCAGAGCAGTCAAGCATTTGTGTGCAGAGCCCCGTGGGGAGGGTTCAGGATTCTTTTCTGCTCTGCAGGGAGATTGGCTATTTTGCCAGGTGCTTGGATTTGGTTATTTTGCTTTGTGTGAGACTATGAGAATTTTTTCCCTGATGTCAACTAAACTTTCCTGTCCCTTCCTGTGTGCTGTGTGATCTGGTACACTGGTTCACCCAAATTTTATGCAACAGCCACAATACTCTAGGAAAATCTAGGACACGAGAGACATCCTATGTCTCCTGCTGTCTTCCCTTGTGAAGGATAGCTGTAGGGTTTTGTATTCATCTCTCACTCCAGGCCACTGATGTGGGGTGGAGGGCAGTGGGACATGTTCTTTGAGGGCAGGTAGAGCAGGTGTTCTGCAAATATTTCTTGGACACCTACTTTCTGTAAGTCTGCCTCTGCTGGAAAGGACAGGACTCGATGACTCAAAATTGTCCCTAACATTCCTATGCCTCAAACAGCTAAATGGTGACTTAATGATCTCAGAAATAAACCTGCATCTCTCTTGGATTCTGCCATTCTCAGGGATGTTTGTGAAACAGGTCAGTGCAGTGGCACAGGGAACTGAAGTTTAAGTGAGCGGAATTCCTTCCCCACCAGGCAGTTTTCACTAACTTCCTCCCACAAAGAATTTAGTTTGGAGTTAATTGAATTAGCAAAGGCCTTCAAATACTTCCACAAGGTACTGGGTTCATTTTGGTCTTACAAAGCCAATCAAATCATCAGAGAAGCAGAAAAAAAGTCAATGACTCACATTAATCATCTGAGAGAGGAAAGGGAAAAAAACCAACTAAACAAAATACAAACCAAAAAAACCAGAAAGGCAGAAAACACACAGACTGCAACTCTCAGAAACTTGGCTCACCCCAGACGTGGAGCACTAGATGAAAAATTGACTCTGTGAACTGCATTATAGATTTTGAAGATGGGTCTGTTTCTGAGAGTCTGAGATTGTAAGTCTGGTACGTGCTGATGGAGTTTACTGCAGCAGGGACCAGCTGATCCTGGGGATCTCTGGAGAGCACAAACCCAGGGCTCTCACACAGGTATCAGGGGGTCTCTGCTCATGCACACTCTGCTCAGGGTGCTGGATTTGTGGCAGGGACTCAAACTATTTTCCCCTTGCAAGTAAAACCAGTCAGAGGTGCAGACAGCAGGCACGTGGACATGGGTGTGTGACCTCCAGATTGGAGGGGGTGCCTGAGATTTGTAAAAGCATTTTTATACATCTAGAAGGGTTTGTTTTGTTTCTTGGTTTTGGGGTTTTGTTTGTTTGTTTGTTTGTTTGTTGGGTTTTTTTTTTTTTGCAGAGCTAAAAGCAGGACTGACTTCCTCAGCTTTCCAGCCAGATAAATTGATGGAGGAGCTTTGCATTTTACAGGTGGGTGTCCATCCTACCTGCCAAGGAAGCACACGGGCATCCCTCACCATCCCAGACAAGTCACAGCCATGCCTGGATGTGGCACCTGTGTCACACACCTGGTACCACACGTTCCCCTGCACATTTGCTCCTCCAGTTGCCATAGTGAAGGTGCACCTGGGAGTGCTGCAGGCTGCAGTGGCCCCGTGCATCAAATCCCTGCAGCTTCTCACCCCAGATGAGAACAAAACACCTGCCAGAACCTGTCAAGTCAAAGGCAGTGCTAAGAAATGCAGTCACAACAGGAAAGGCTGATAAAGCTACCTGGTTTATTCCCCTGCCAGGAAAAGAATTTAGATCAGATTTCAGGCCAATCTCTGCATCTCTTCCTAGCTTTTATTTTTAAACGAGTCTGTTGTAGAAGCCACCAGACTGAAAGCCTGCCCTTCTTCCCCGTTTTTGTGCTTAACACTCAGATTTAGAGCTGGTAATTTAATTTTTTTAAAAGATAATTCACTGTCTCCTTTAACAAAAGAATCTGTATAAGACAAAAAAAGCAATAATAAAAAAGCTGAGTTTTAATTAATTTCTTTGTTCAAAAGATTTCAGAAAAATCTTTTGCCTGTAAGGGAGTTTGGGGCTGGTTTTGTTGGTTGGAGTTTCTATTTGTTTTGTTTTTTCCAGAAAACCCCATGCTTTACCTTACTTACCTAGAGAGTCAGTAAGGATTTTTACATAGGATGAAAAACAAATTATCTTTCTGAATAAGAGATGTTTCAAACTGCTGCCAGATTTCCAAATTAACTAAATAAAAGACTCTGTCTCAAAAAACATATTAAGACGTGACTCCTCCAAAAGTGTGGGACAAAAATAATTTTGAAAGACTTGAATCATTTGATGGGACAAAAACCTAATTTTGCAATTGTACTACAAAGGACCTGGAAAGTAAAAGATGAAAACAGAGCCCTGTATTTCACTTCTGTAGTAAAAAAATAATAGAAAGGAACAATTATTATTTTATTGGTAGGAAATGGTTATGCTAATTTTGATGGAATAAATGGGCATGAAATATCAAAGTTAATAATATGTCTAAAGCAAGTAAAACACTAAAAATTTCTAAATGAACTTCAGAGACTTTCTTTTCTTTTTTGTTACAGAGAGTTTAGTAAGCAATGACAAGCTCTAGTGGCAAGAAACCACAATTAAAATAACTTTATTCTTTTATTAAATATGCAATAAAGTTCTCAACTAGAAGTCCTTGCAGTGTAGAAAATTATGTAAACCTTTCATTTTACAAGATCTCTTATTCCCTGTTTCTCTAGCAGCAGCTTCTGTAGCATAAGATGACCCCTCTAGACACTCTTTTAGATGTATTTAAATATGGTATTTTTGGGAAAGGAAAAAATTATTGTGACGTTTGTATTCATGCCCTTATTCTAGAGGGCAATTTATTAAAAACAAAATAAGATCAACCACATGAGAAAACATGATGAAAGAGAAAAGAGCAAGAAAATTAGTAAATAATGAGACTTCAGGACTAGAAAAGAGCAGGCGAATTCTTGGGCACCTTAACCTGTCAGAAACAGGGCAAAATCATATCACTGCTGCATGTTTCAGACAGTGCTTTCAGCTGTGTTTATCTTCACTGCTGTTTTGTGACGGCATCACAGAAATGCCTTTTTTTTTTTTTAATGTGGGGATGTGGTGGTGGTATAGGAGAAATACAGTAGGGGAAAGAATAAAGGAAAAGGGAAAAGAAGGACTCCAGCTCTCTGACTGCAGGGCTGTCAGCAGTTTGGCTGAGCCAGTGAAGACACTGCTGCCATTTGGAGTTTCTCTAGAGCTCATTGCAGAGAATTTGTTCTTCCTGAGCAAGGTGACAAAGGCCTAAGCTGTCACAGTGACCAGAACATCCTCTGGCCTCAGCACCTGCACTGGAAAAGTTCATTCCAGCCCTGCTCCTCTTGTCTTCAGCACCATACAAAGGATCATCAGGGATGGAGACAAAAGGCAGACTGACCTCCCACCACACCAAGTCAGCCAGCAGGTGAAGACAAACTGGGAATAAACCAGACTGATGCCCTGGCCACTGAGATACACAAAAGCTCTGCCAATCCAGGGTATTTCCTGCAGCTCCTTCCCATTCCTACAGCTCTGGAGAAGGCCATTAAGCCATGGCCAAGAAAGCTCAGGCCTTCCTGCTCCACCTTCCACTTGACACTTCTCCTGCTGGTGATGAATTAATTGATTAGACATTAACAAGTGCAATATTGGCATAATATTGGTAATTACCAAGTTTCACTCACTATCCCTATTGTCACATCACAGCCAAAGCTAGAGATTGCTGGAAAATGTGAAGTGCCTGCCAAGAGCCCAGTTCAATTCCCATGGTCCAGTTTTAATTCTGAAACCAAAATACCTGAACTGTCACCTCCTTGCACTTTCCAAAACCCTGCCTGCTTTCCACCTTCTGTGAGAGCCCTTTTTCTCCACCAGGGTTCTGCCTGACCTAACCACACACTCAGGTGTGTTTCCTTCCTCTCCCCTGAGCATGATGGAGTTTGACTAGTGCCCTTCAGCTGGATCATTCCCAACATAAATCAGACATTTCTGACTCCTGTGACAGATATCCATGAACTGGAATTCAAGCAAAACTCTTACTTGGACCTTACAGGCAGAAATACTCAAAATTTGTGGAAAACACAAGAAGTGAATGATGAGAACTTGTTCAAAAACCTGCCAGAACCTGAATAAATACTTAACAAGGAAAACAAAAAGGCCATGCTGTTTTCATAGAGCTAATATTATTTTACTGATTTCTTGATTAAAACAAAAATGGAAAAATGAGTCCCAGCGGGTTCCTCTTCTCTTGCTAAGTTAATAGCAGGGATGCCATTACACTGAAAATAATACATTTGATGCTAAAACCTAGATATGTGTTCATTTCTTCAATTCATCCAGCCAGTGAAGTTCAGCCATATTCCACTGGGCTGCAACAATCTCCCTGCATTCTTAGATTGGAAAAGAAGTGTGGAAAAAGCAACTCATCATTATGGGCTCTAAGGACTGGCTGTTAACCCAGCAGCCTGATGTTATGAAATAAATCTGGAAGGGCAACACAACAGCAATCCAGAACTGTTACTGCTCAGCCACCATGGCCAACAGAGTGGGAGCAGAGAGCAAAAGGGACTTGGGAAAGAAAGGGAAGTGTGTGACCTTTAACTTCAGAGAGGGAAGGAGGCCACCATAAACAAAAGACAGATGCATGATCAAAGCACTGACAAGCTCACTTGGTGAAATGTGCTCTTTACAGTGAACTCAGTTCAGGCAAGGACAGATTTTGGGAAGGGTTCCTGGGCATGTGGAGCCCAGCAGTGACTGCTGTTACTTTCAGTGGTGTCTCTCCATCTCTCTGAGATGTGTTTGGTCTGGCAGAGAGTGTTTTGCCTCTTTCTGGTGCCTAGTAACTCAGATTGGCATTAACATTAATAGCAATTGCAGATCCTCAAAGGTTTGGGTCCTTCACAGAGATCTGCTGTTATTTATTTCTTGTACTGCCATTTTGCCCTTCCTTGCCTTTGCTCCTTCTTGGCTGAAGCAAGTTAGTGAGAAATCAAGAAGTCCTTTCACAGGGACCCCAATACTTTCTGAGAAGGGTCATGAGGTGGAAAGAGGAATATCCAGCTGCAAAGCATCGTGTCCAGAATGCCTTCAGACACCTGTAGGACATGCTGCCTGCTATTCAGCTAATGGCTGCTAAAGGTCTAAAATCTCCACTGGGTCCTGGATATATTTGCCAGTCTCTGCTACCCTTGGGCACCTGAAATGCCAAACTTATGTTCAGGTTTTGTCTCAAAATCCCAGTGGTTTTCTATCAGTTATGTAAGGGGGAAACTTTCAAGAGGAAAACTCAATCTGTGAGCCAAGAAACTCGAAGACAAAGGCTCTGATGAGGCACAGTTGAAGTGCACAGGAGCTTTGCACAAGTGCCCAGCTCAGGTTGGTTATCACCACTCAGCAAAACCTTGGCTGTTCCATATCAAAGAATGATCCTTCCTGTGCTGCCAAAATGACACAGTGCTGATAGACAAATCCTGCTTGTTATACACCACAGCTGAGTGCTGCCCACACACACTGCAAGTACCTAAGGGGAAAATATCCTCAGAGTACAGGATAGGAGCCAGCACGTGTAGCTCAGAATCAGCAGCCTTTGGAGAGCTGAATGCATTTGAGGAGGCCACTGCTACCAGCTGTGCTTCTCTAAGACAAATTTACATTTAGCACACAATTAATTTCCCTTGCACAAATGAAAGGGATTTTGGATTCCTCAGGGACAGGCATCCCTGTGAGCTTGGCCACGAGGCAGGAGATGTTCCTCATCACAGATTCTGGGTCAGCTTGGGGCAGGGAGGATGTGTTTCATTTCAAATATTAACCAGCATAAGCAATTTTTGTTGGATTCCAGAAGCTCCTCAGGGACAAAGTCCTAGTTGTAGAGAATGTGCAAGCAGTGAAATTCCACCCATTCAGCATTGATTGCCTGTGTTACTTGTGCTGCTGCTGTGTCTCCAAAATCAGCGCAACATTAAGCAGTCAAAAGCCATTATAAAACTCAGTCTGTTAGCTGGATGTGTAATGTACTCAGATTTATGGTCAGGTCTGCCCTGTTCCCAATAACCAGGATCAAATGAGGAATATAACTTAGGCCATTTGTGTCAAATTCTCTGAAGGGGCAGTGTTTGGGAATAAGCCATGTGTACCCCACAGTGGCTGAACTTCCCAGCCTGAAAGCAGATTTGGTATGTCAAGACAGGTAGAGAGTGACACAATACAAATGCAACTCTGAAGATCAGGAATTCAGCACTAAATATCTAAATAACATTATTGCCTATAATGCTGTAGACATAGACTACCAAGCTGTAGAATAGCAGGAAAAAAACAAAGCACAGATAAAACCCTGAGGAAACCAAAATGAGAGAGAGCCTGCTTTTTTTCCTGAACAGGCCCTTTAAAAGACCCAGCTTTTGAGTCCTCTGTGCACAAAGCCATCTTAGTTGATAAAATGATGGACGATTGGATCAAGCCTGGCAAACATCAGAGGAACCCACACTACTGAGCTGGAAGACTTTTTCTGCTGTGTCCTGGAACAGGCTTCGAGCTCACATCCAAATCTGTTGAGTTTGGCCGTGGCTTTCCCCTCAAACAGAGGTGTGGAGCAGCACAGTGGAACAGTTGCATTCTGCAAGGGGAGCCCAGAGAGCAGCAGCTGATGGAGGGAGGCAGCTCCCTCCACTTGATGCAGGGCTTGGAGGCGAATTCCAGCTCCCAGCAGCATGTGAAATTTGCAGTTCGCTGCAAACGTTTTTTTGCTGATTGTGTCACACTCAGTTTCCTAAAGAGGAAGCAGGGGAACTCAGCCTTATTTGCATGAGTTTCACATCCCTCTCCTTGGCTGAGAACACACTGTGCTGTTCGATGGACAGCTCCTTTCTGATTCACTGCTCTAATTATGTTTTACAGCCGGAATATGGTACTTATGTCAAAGCTGATGGGTAAAATTCTACTGAGAAGCAACAACATTTTGTAGCATTCTCCTGTTGTTCATTTCCATGACTTCCCTTCATTTTTTTTCCCCTCAAGGCTCATTTTCCAGGCACTAGTCGTTCTGGAGAGAGATGTTCTCACCTCCTTGATGCTTGCTTTTGACTAACAGCCATATTCTTCTTTTATTTGTTTATTTATTGTACATTTACAGGCATATGGTGACAGAAAGAGAAAATAAGGAGAACAGGTTTATGATTTGTCTAAAGCAGCTGGTAAAGAGCTGTAGTATCTGTCTGCAGGTAGACCTTCACAGTAACAATAATCCTTTTGCAATGGAGAATAGGATCGTACAGGTTTAGAGACATTCATATTTCCAAGATTAATTCAGGCCCTGTGCTACATGAAACTGCTTCTGGTATGCTCTGTTATCCCCACATGCAGAACCTCTCCTGGACCACATGTCAAAGGAGAATAGGCCCCAGTCAGCTTCACCTCTCATCCCAGACAAAAAACATCAGCAAGAGCTGGGCAGTTACCTCTTGGTCACAGACATCACTGCAGGGACTATCCAAAATTTAAGGATAGTTTGGCTTGCTAACTTCTCCTGAGAGGCTCAAAAAAGGTGTCCCTCAATTGCAAACCTGACCTAATTGCTCCTTATGCAACCAGCTCACAGCACTACACAGCCCTTCCAAAGGGAGAGGGGCTGGAGAGACTCCTCCCCACCCAAAGGAAGGGAGGAAGAGGAATTTCAGAGGAGACATGCTATAGGACTGCAGAGCACCAGTGCTGTTGGGCTTAGCCTCACATCATTTTCCTTGCCTCCTCCCATTTTCCTCAGCCGATGTTGGAGCTGTTCCTGGGGCTGGATGGTTCCCTGGCTATTCCAAGCTGTGAAGTACAGCAGGACTCCAGGCCAGACAGATCTGTGTTTGTGTGTGTGCTTGGCAGGTAGGGAGAGGAGAGGGAGGGGAGCACACTCGCTGCTGCAGCAGCAGCAGGATCACAGCTTGGCTAACAGGGGAAAAACAAAAACATGATCTCTCATTTAACTGTGCTAAATGACAAATCGCTTACAGGCAAGGCTGCCCGCTGGGGAAAACACCACCAAAGTGATTGTTTCTCATTTCCTAGAGACTGCTGACCAAGGGAGGAAGGGGAAGAAGGTGTATTTGAAATGCTGGTCAGGTGCTTTATAGAGCTCGACCACAGCTATTTTCTCCATTTTTGCAAGAACATTTGATAAAACATTATTCCTGGTCCTTTGGCAACATTCAAATGAAAAGAAAAAGCTCAGGTGACTGCTTTAACTTTGTCTTTCATTGCTTAACTCTGTTTCAGCAGAACTTGAGGTACAGATGGTTTCTTTTCTTTTTTTCCTAAACTTAAACTTGCCAAACCTAGGGTTCAGAGATCTGTCTTTTCACACTGCACCTGCTGATGTCCCAAGCACCTCCACTGTGCTGGAACAGTACTTTTGCACCACCCCTTCTCTGCCAAAAACGACATTCTGGTGTTGCTAAGGAAATCTTTCACCCAAATCTTGGCAAGGGAAAAGAAATGCTTAATTTTTAAAAGAAAAATAACTTTTCATTCCTTTCTTGTATTTGTTTGCTGTGCCATACGGTGCCTATTCATAAAACATAAGCCTCATTTTCTTAGAATTGTAGAATAATTTAGGTTGGAAGGGATCTCTGTAGGTCACCTAGTGCGGCTGCCTGCAGAGTTAACTTCAAAGCAAGATCAGGCTGCTGAAGGTCTTTTGTAGTCAAATCTTGAAAGCCCCAAGGATGCAGAGCCACACCTCTCTGGGCCCCTGTTTCAGTATTTCAAAAAACTCAAATCAAATTTTTTTTTTATATATACAGCCAGAAATTCTTTTTGCTGCAGCTTGTGCCCACTGGCTCTTGTCCATAGATTGTGCACCTCTGGGAAGAGTTTGGCTCTGTCTTTGATATAATATCTCTCCCAAAGGTCCTCTCACTCATTAGCTGGTCACTGTGGAGAAGCAAGGATCTCCCAGCCTCACACGTGTGGGTCAGCTCTGCCCTCTCCTCCTCAGGTGTCTCATCCTGCTCATTTTTCTGCCCAGTTTTTCTCTTTGCTTTGCCTGAGATGGCTGATCCCACACATCACGGCATGACCAGACAGAGCAAGCCCATCAAGGAAAGATGCATGAAACAGATCAAACCAAAACACCAACACAGGTGTCCAGATAAGGGAAATTGTCCCTGTGGCTCCCCTGTCCCCATCTGAACATTGAGTTGATGCTGACTGGCTTCTGACTGTTTTGTAAACATCAAGAAAAGCCTCATTTCCCCCATTTTACTGGTTTGTTCCACTGTCCATACACGTATTTTGTCAAAAACAAGACATGTGAATCCAATAATGAGTTCCAATTCAGCAACAATCTAACCTTTTCCTCCACAGCGTGAAGGAACTCTTGATAGAATTAACATACACTAATTAACATATTCTTAGTGTCAGAAAAGGTCTTTTATAAGTTTTGATTATGTTTTGTTGCTTGAACCTTGCATTTTGGTTTCAGGATGCTTCATGTTGACTTTTTCATTCTTTTCCTCTTACTCATCCTGATCAATACATTTCTAAATTCTGACAAGAATCCTCAGGGGTATTTGCAATAGCTCTAAGCAGGCCAAAATCTCTGCACTTGACAACTCAGAAAAACATTGAACTTTCCAGGATTGTACAAAGACAGAGTCATGCTAACAGCTTTGACTCTATTTTCCAGCCAAATTGCAGATAACCTTTAAATAGTCTTATGGAGGGATTTCTCCAGAGATTATCAGGACAGGTTTGTACTGAGAGATCATTGTGTTCCCTGAATAAACTGAGGTTACCAAGAGGTGACATTTCAACAATGTCAATTGTTCTTATTTCTTCAGTAATGTGCTTCAATAGAGCCTGGTCTGGGACAGAGCAATGCATTCCCCAGATAACTGGGGTGAGCTAAACCTGACTTCGTGGTCCAGATTCTGGAAAGTCTTACTCTGTTTCACCATATTACTCTGTTTGGTTTTATCAGCAAGTACCAACAGAAGAAGAAGAAAAATGCCAAAGGGAACAGTCTGTTGCTCTCTCTGTCAAAAAAATGTTTTTAAATGGTTCATTAAATAGGATAAATTGTTTTCTCATTACTATTCAAACCAGTAAATAATGCATTTTTGAAGAACACTTTATTAATTAAAAATGTTTATGTCTTTACTAAACAGATTGCAACAACCCTTTCTAATACTAAAGACGATGTTATTTCTCTGGCGTTGTCATTTGTCTATTAAATTATCACTAAACAAATGAAAAAGATTAAATATTTACCCCTAGAGTCAAACTTAGCCTATAGAATGATACATGGACCAGTTCTCCATGTCTGACATCCAGGTTATTGAATCCTTTGCAGGAACAATACTTTGCATTAGTTGTACCTTTCAGCTTGAATTAAAATACCAGCATGAGAAAAGCAAAAATACAACAAGAATCAGGGAGCTGGGCTTATCTAGCAGCATTCTGGGTTATGCATGTATCTGAGAAGGATCCTGGCTCACATTGAGGAGAACTTGCAAAAATAGTTTTTGAGTGTGTAAATGTAGGGAAAAAATCCTGGTTCTCACTGGTTTGGACTGGGTTATCTTGGAGGGATGGATGAGGCATGAGCAGGACTGTGAGACCAGCTGGAACACTAAATTGCAAGCTCAGCTGAAAGGGCCTCAGTTTTAACCTCCTGGACACAATCCTAATGTTTGCCATGCCCAGCCACACGGCAGTGCTGTGACAAGATGGGGACAGAGGATGGGTGTGGCCTTGATGGGAATATTCTGCTCTGCCAGAGTCTCAGAGGTGCTGCTGGGTGCTGGTTCTGTTCAATGATCCAGGACAGCCACATGCAAAGGTGGGAGATAATTGCTGCTCCTGGGAGGAGCTGGGAGCATCTCCCAGACCATCCTGCCCCTGACTCCCTGGGATCTTGGATTACAGCTCTTCCTCTTCCAGAGGTGGTCTGACACTTATCCTTCCCAAAGCACAGGGGGGAAAATGGATTCCCTCCTCTCACTGCTGTGACAGACTATGATCCTTTCTACAGGTGGGCCCAAAGTAAGGCAACAGAGAGATTGAGACATGAGGTAATAAATACATTCCTAAGTACAACAAAAATGCAATCTTAAATTTTCACAGCCTGGCCTTTTATACCTCTCTTCAAAAGGAACAAAAGAACACATCCAATATAATTTGAATTTTGGAGCTCCCACTTTTCTATTCCCACTGAAGTAAGCATGTGAGGTGAGCAGGGGAGGCAATGCCATTAAATGGAAAAAAATGAACAAGGCAATGTGGTTACTGTGAAGCTACAGGACTTTGGTTGCTCTGAACTGATTGCTTAATGCTTTTTTTTTGTGAAAAGGTTTTTTAAGGCACAGCTTCATTACCAAAATGTTAACAAAGCTTAAGCCCCAGGAGCAGGCAAGAAAATTAGAAATGTTCACACATTCAAAAGCATACAAAAATAATCCCTTTCCATTTTCAGGACAGAAATGCAGGGAGCTGCAGCAGTGCACATTGCCCTGCCAGGGCACCTGAGGCTTTGCAGATCAGAAAGGGGCAAAACCAGCACAAGGCACTTGCAGGCAGCAAGTGCTTCATTATCAATGTGTTATTGTCTGATGATTATTGACTTCAGATTTTTACAAACAGTAAATCTTGCTGATCAACAGGGCCCCTGGGATGAGAAAACTTCATTCATCTTTCTGAGTTTTGAGCCTACTCTGGCCTCAGTCCCTCAATCTGTATGGCACAGCACAAATTCACTTTAATTACACCATGTTATTCCAGCCTGGGCTGGCCAGAAAATCTCTGTAAATGTTTGTGAGGGCAAGTGTCAGAGCCTGGTCACCTCCCAGCTGGAGGCTGAATTGTAAATGCCTCTGACACTTGGGTAAGACAATGTCTCTAGTCAGTATTCATGGAATCATACTCATTTAGGGTGGAAAAGACCCTTAGGTCAGCAAGTCCAACCATTAACAAGCACTGCCAGATCCACCACTAACCCACGTCCCCAGGTGCCACATCTACACATCTTTTAAATACCTCCAGGGATGGCGGTATTTTTTGTGGGCAAACCTTTCTTCTAGCTGTTTATAGGATATTTAATCTCTCTCTTTATCCTGGTTGGATGACCTATATCAGATCCCACCAGGATTCCTGCCTTGTTGGCATTCCCCCTCTGTCCTCTTGTCCTACCATTCAGCTCCAGACAATAAAAACACTCTCTGACACAGAGAGGCTA
This sequence comes from Ploceus nigricollis, assembly GCA_013399945.1. NCBI lineage: Eukaryota > Metazoa > Chordata > Aves > Passeriformes > Ploceidae > Ploceus > Ploceus nigricollis. Next base: position 1,974,114 of record VXBC01010008.1, on the reverse strand, counting down.
CCCCCAAAAAAACCAAAAAACAGGGCTACCCCAGTGTCTCTCTTTCTTTGCCCATCCCTTCTGCAGAGTTTGTAGCCATCCACTGCTGCACTCCAGTTGTCCCAGTCATCCCATAATGTTTCCAATGTTTCCAGCTGTGTCATAGTTTTCCAGACACACAACTGCTTCCAGCTCCTCCTGTTTATTGCCTGTGCTGTGTGGGATGCTTTCTAATTGGACTACAGATCCCTCCACCCTTTTAGGGGGAGAAGTTATTAAATGCAAGAGTTGCCCAGAGTGTTTTCCCTCACCAAAGGAAAAATAGCTTTCCCATGGGTATAAAGACAAAACCTTGATTTCATTTTGGGGGGAGTGCTTTGAATTTTTTTTAATTAGCAAGCAAATTAAGAAGCTTAAGGGCAGGCAAGAGTCTCTCTCTGGCTCCCTGGACATCTCAACTGCTGAACCTCACCCAAGAGAATCCCTCCTTTTGTGCATCTCCCATTAGAAAAAGATGATTAAGTGAACTGGACTAATTGTATGTGTAAAAGCAGTCCAATCCCAACTTCAGGAGGAGGAAGCACGCTTCAAGTGCACTTTTCAGTCTTTGCTCCAGTTATTTATTCCTCTTGTCTTTCAACATCTAGCAATCAAAGGAATTAAAAGGATTAAACAGCACACACAGAACAAGTGATGGCCTAATACATCAAAGCAGGTGTGACAAGGAGTGAAATAGAAGCCATGGAAATAGACAGCTGCCTAAGATTTCTTAAATTAGATCTCCAGGTTCTACATGTGAAATGGTCACAACACAACACACAGATCCCCATAAAACACAATTGCAATTAATAAAACCAGCCTGGGATAAAAGCAGAATAAAATGCACTTAGTGTTGCAGATTCTGCTGTCCTGTGGCACCTCAGATCAGAGATCACCAAAACACATCCACTTCTGCAGGTGATGCCAGCACAGAGCCCAGTGCTCAGTACTGCATTGGGTTGGGACATGAAGGGAGGTGTGGATGCATCTGCCCCTCACATGATCTCCCAGGTACTGACAAATAGTGTCTTCCTGAAATGAATGGGTTTTCTGAACAGTGTATCTCTTCCTTTCCCAGCTGTGGTTACTGGCAGACCCTACCCTGCAGTGACAGGAGTTAGGTTCACCATCAGCACAAGGTTCCCTGATGGATTTAGCTTAATTAAAACATCCACTGAAGTAACATTCAAAAGCTCCATGCAGCCTTGTAAATGTCCTACACAGCTGTAAATTGAATATTTTCTCACACTTGCAGGCAAGGTTCCTGGCTTGTAGTGTGCTCCAAAGTGATCTACAGCTATTCCCCAAAGGGCAGTAAATGAGAAAAAAATGAGGGAAAGAAGTGGGGAGGGGCCTTCTGATGACCCACTGCTGCATATGGAGGTGAGAAACGGGTTGAGGACACTGCCAGTCCCACTTTCAACTGTATCATGCTCAGAGCCTGGCAGAAATCATGTTTGTTGGATACAACAGTCTAGTTGAATCAGGACAGTCATGGGGTTGCCTCCAGTATGCCCTGCAGATCAGAAATGATCACCCAGAGCTGAATACCATCACCACCCATGGGCTGCTTCCCCACTCCCACCTCCCTCTGGCTGAAATATGCCAATGGATTGTGCAGGTGCTCCCGAATCCTTTCAGTGCGGGCTCAGGTCTCTTCTCTCAGGGTACACTGATGCTCTATCACTCTGACATGATGTTGCTGCAACTAGCACTCTGAGGAGAATACGATTCCTCTTCTACACAAGCCACTGAGATTTGTTCTCAGGATGCACTTTTCATCTAAAATTGGAGCAAAGCAAAGTGAAAGCACACACGTGCTGCCTCAGAGCAATATTCCTGCTCAGATGCCTGGCTGGATCAGGCCCTCAGCGTGGACAGGATCAATAATTAAGCTCATTGTTATGAACCACCATATAGGATTTCAATGCCATGATTTAAGCAGCTCCTGGTCACCAGGGACACGAGGGCTCCTGATGCTGTTGCAGTTACTCAGCCACACCCACACCCTGCAATACAGAGTGGGAGTCAGAGCGTTTGGCCACTCCCAGGGAATGGCTGATGTTCTGCCAGGACATCTGGCAATCCTGCTCCCAGTGACAGCCACCAGGGCAGAGTACAGCGAGGCACCATCCACACTGGCCAGCTTTGTTATGTAGTGGACCTAGGAATGATACATTTTCTAGACATATAATAAATCTGTGCAAAGTGAATATCGTGTTTGTTGCCCAGTGACATGAAAATTTTGTCTTCCCTCCAACTGCTGTCTTGGAAATCCAAATTGATGGGGGTAAGAAGCATCAGGGGAGGGCTCAGGATGCTCTGGATGAATGACATGCAATTCAGCCTGACATAATAACCAAGAGCAGACAGCCAGGGTTTCAATTAACTCCCCATGTGATGGAGTCACATAGCCTCTTCTATTAGCAGTACTTCAAAAGGCCAAAGATACAGCAACACTTGTCCCCTTGAAGTACCACAAATTCCCCACACACCCAAAAAGGTTTGCAGCTTCAAATAAGCCCTGAGCCAAAACTGGATTGTGATTACAAAGCTGTTAGAAGGTTAAGAAACATGTGAGTTGAACAAACCATTATTTGAAGGTACAACTGTGTCTTTCTAAGGAGAGAGAGGAAAGGGAATTCACTGGTCATTGGCGAGTGGGTCAATGCAATTTGCTGGCCTGCAGGTGAGAGCTGTCTCTGTTAGCAGTGCTTGTAAGTGCAGGGCTGTACTGGCTAAACAGGAAGCATTTGAAGGTCCTCTCAATAGATGTCTGCAAGGAAAGTTTGGGAATTGTAAGAGATGAAGTTTAGATAAGTCTCCAAGGGAGCTGAGCTGTTGTTCAGCAGTGAGGTCCTTCTTTCTCCTTGTTAGGTTCTTCCAAGGAAGAGTTAAATGGGGAGCACATCTGGTGTCTTTGGTGCCCAGTGTGACACTGAACAAGGTCCTTAGGACGTCTTCTAACAGCAGAAATCCTTTCTATCACCATCAGCAGTGCAGTAGATTTTGGAAACAAATAAAATTCCTTCCAGTGGGTCAGTGTCCTGTATCCCTGCTGGCCTCAAGGAACCCAGTTCTCCTTCACAAGCATCCCTCACACATAATCCTCTCTCAGCCCTGAATTTTTCCCATCGTTTTTTTTCCCATGTCACTTGTCCATAGCAAGAAAAAGACCAGTCTGTGTCAGGCCTGTGTATGTGCTGAGCAGCCATCTAGACCAAAGCAGGACAGGTAATGCTCACAGCAACTCTCATTAACAGAAACATGCAAATCTCTCTCCTTTGCCTGTTCTACTCAAAGAAACATAATTTTTGCTGTCCAGAATGGCTGAAATCGGTCAATTAATTCAGAGACCATTAGAGGAGGTCTGAGGGACTGCCAAAGGTGAGGGAGCACATGATTATGGATTCTTAGCTTGGGAAACCAAGCTAAAAATAGCAATAGACTGAGGAAGAATCAAACCCTGAGATGCCCCGAAGAGGTGGGTCTGAAGCATCAGAAGAGCAAAGGTGGGTGGGGAAATCCTTCTGAAAAATTGCTTGGAAAAGAAGTTCATCAGGGGGAAGTCAGTGCTTGCTATTATCTCCCTATTCCCCAGCCTCGGGAAGAACATAATTGCATTTCAGCTTAACTGTAAGGAAACGAGGGTGAGATATTCCCTGTCTTTGATCACAAAAGATGTTTTACCAGGGAGAACCACTGTCTCCCCCTACAGGGTGATCCATATCCAAGGCTAATGAGCCTGCTAATGAGAATTACTACAGCTGCCAATCTCCAGCTCCAGAGAGATATCTTGCAAAGCAAAGTCTGCAGAGTTCAGGTCCTGAGGGAGAATCACTGCAGGACAATGCTGGGACACCCTGGGGTAATGTTGGATATAATCATACAGGGTAACTGGATGAATCCTGGGCTATAAAAATTGTATTACTTCATCACAAAACTCTGATTTGTCTCTTCCCTCTCATTATAAGTCAAGGGAAGGAATATGTTCTTCCTTCCCCCAGGCAACACTCATTTGGATGCAAGTGGGAATTTCTTTTGGTGCTGTTCCTGGCTCTTCTCTTTGACAGACAGGAGAGTGCTTATTAGAGCAGATGCACAGAACATAGGAGACAGCCTGATTACATTCCCAGCGTTAGTCAGAGAATATTCAAGAAAATGACTGTCCACCCTGCCCTGGAACGTTTGCCAGTCTTCCCAGGCTGTTCAAGAACAACTTAAACTCAAACAGTGCTTTGAGTGATGCTGCAACATGCACCGCTTGTCTCCATTAATCTGAGGAATGGCAGAGCTAAGCACTACCTCTTCCACCACACTGCCACCAGAATCCCTTGGATTAAACACTGGGGAGAGATTCCCACACCCTTCAGAAGGACCTAGGGGCAGGCTAGCCCAGCAGTGCAGGGGCTGCAGCCTCTGGCTCAGAGCAGATCAGCAGGGCAGAGCTGTCCTGCACCTCCTGAGTGCTCAGCAAAAGGAACTCTCCCCATTTTAGACCTGTTCCTGTGCAGCTGCAGAGGGTGACCTCGCGACAGAGCCATCCCTCATGCCATCAGATCTCCACACACTTAGGCAAAATCCAGACAAGGAGAAAAGCAGAAATAGGTGGCACAGGGTTAGGAGAGGCTGAAGCTCTGCTCCTGTCTGTGCAGCTGGGCAAATGGAATTTGTGATGTTCTGCTTCTGCTGTGCCAGAGCAATGTGAAATTTTCCATTGCCAGAGAAGGGAAATAGAAGAAGGAAAAAAAAAAAAAAAACTTTGCAAGAGGCATGTTGCTGTTGCAGGAAAAATAGATACCAGATCAAAAATCTCTGCTTAAAGACAGTACATATGCCAGCTCCAGGGGATTTCAAATATTTATGGTTTGCTACATTTTTAATCTGTAAGATTTCCAGGGATGCTGTGTGTAGAACATGATGCAAGCTCATCCCATGTCTGACATGGATGTGGTTTGTAGCTGGCTGCAGTGGTGGGAAGGGGAAAGCAGCATCTCTCAAGGGTTCCTGAGGCTCACACCTCACTGCAGGCCTGATGGGGCTTTTCACTGTGCCCTAGTGAAATCTGTCCTCACACACTGACTCTGGTTCTGCCCTCAGCTGCTCCATCCCAGGCAGTGCTCACAGCACTCTGAAAGCTGCTCTCACCACAGGCAGGGAGATTCAAAGGAGAGATGATGCCAAGGAGAGATGGTGCCCACTGCCACCACTCTGACACCTTATCCTACCTCTGTCACAATGACAAAGGAGAGTCCCCATTGTACTCCATGACCTAAATAGATTTCTTGCCTTCTACATGATTAATAACCTGAAAGAGATTAATATTTAAGATTCCACTGGGGAATAATTTGCAAGGCACAATGGAGATTTTTGCTCTTCTGGTACAGCAACATGGGCTGAAGTGCTTTAGCAGGAGTTCGGTGTGTGTGCAGAACACCTTAGGCACACACAGGACTAATGCATTTAACACAGGTGCTGGGATTATTATTATTTCAGCTCATGTCACCTTCAATTAGAAGAGATTTTGGGTATGCTTGCTCATATGTCTCCACTTCTCTTTACCTGTTTCTTGAATAAAATAAACCTAGAATACCCAAAGCTGAGGTAGGATTTCAATGCACTCTGGCTGCAGCACACTGGCTGATGTTTGCCTCTTAACTTGGGGTGAAGCTGCATAAATTATTCAGGTTCTTGTATTTTAACTGTCAGAGAAATTTAGGCTTCTTAACCCATTTTGCCAACTATCATGTGAGCTGAGGGAGTTTGGGAGAGAGAAAGTACTTTCTGGAGGGTAGAAATGTTCATATTCGCAAAGAAAATATAAGATGTGTTATTCTTGGGTATAAAAATCATGCCCTGCTCCACTTTTCTCAAAAAGGCTTTACTTTTGCTCACCCTGAGGAAGCTGTAAAAGTACTGCTGTGAAGGTCACCATTTAAGTTGTCCCTCTGTGATTACACCCAGGTCCTGGGTGCTGATGGTCCAATGCACCAGCCAGCTTTTCCTGAAAGAACTGTGCTGCATCCTCCCTGTTCTCAAAACTCCCTGGGACAGCAGGAACATCAGCCTTCCCCCCCCCATGCCATTCTACACATGCTGCTGGAGCTTAAAGACCTGTGGGTCACAGCAGGAGAGGAGCATATCCAAAGACTGCCCTGTCCACTTTTAAAAAGTGATGGGACTGATCCATCCAGAGTGAGCCAAGTTACCCCTTGGGGGGGTTTTAGCATCCAGCACTTTCCTGTAGGTTGCACAGAGATTGATAATTTTCTGTGGCTTTTCCCTGCCTACTGTAATCTGGCATCATTAGACAGCACAAGGACAGCTCATTTGAGCAGCAGTTAAGGGATTACAACTGGACTGTGTCTGGCTGTGCTTTCTTTCTCTGCACAATGACCAGGTCATAATTAGGATGGGAATTATGGTGTTCAGCCATGTGGAGAGGCATTAAGCTGTTGAGCTTCTGGCACCATGACCAGGTATGTGCTGCCAGGTTTCAAAGTTCAGCAGCTTTTAGGACTGGCTGCCCACTGTGGCACAGCAGTGAGGATCCAGTGCATTTCTGCAGAGCCAGGTGGCCCTGGGAAGAATGGAGGAGCCAGAAGTGCAGCATGGCCAGGGCAGCACAGCCTTGTTCAGCCCCTCCACTCCTACCCAGGGAATCACAAGTGGTCCCAACCCTGTCCCTACACAGGGAAACCCTGGGGCAAGATGCACTATCAGATATCCAGTGGTGTTTCACAGGAATTCAAGCCTACATCCCAATTTAGGCAAAGCAGCAATGCAAAACCAGCCCCCTCCTCACCAATTCATTTGTAAGAACACAGAAGTGTTGCCTTAATGCTGTTTTCCTCCCTTTTTATTTTTTGATCCACCTGACCTTTTGGAAAAGAAAATGCTATTGACTGGCTTCTGCAGTGTTACCAGTGTTCTGCAGTGTTAATTATTCATAATCACATAAAAATGAGGCTAAGCACTGGATGTTCATTTGCCAAAGCTCCATCTCTGTGCATGCTTTTAATATGCTCCTCACAGCAATCTGTTTGTTGGAGAGTTTTACCAGTATTCCTCCCTTCTTGTGAGTATTTAGTCAAGTAAAGCATTAGCCAAGCTTGGTCCTGCTAGCATTTGCATTAGGAAACAGGAACCAGCACAGGAACTCCCTTGACTGCTCATATAATGCTGTACAACCCTTCAGAACTGCAGATTTTACAATTTTTAAAATTTACAACTTTTAAAATGATTTCTAAGAATTCAATGCAATGTGGTTGGCCCAGATAGATTAAATAAAAAATAGCTTAGCTGTTGGAATATGCCAATTTGTCAAGAAATAAACAGCAGCACACAAGACCCTACACCTTACTGGCCATTCAGTACCCTAAGGGAAATATCTTCCCAGTCATTTTTATAGATATTCATGGGTGGATTTCTGTGAAGATGAGTCATACACAGGGACCAAATAAAAGAGTGTAAAAATACCTTTGGCTTTATGTGTCACAGAAAAGATATCATGAATATTTTTTTAGAGGAGACTTCTACTGGGTTTTTCTTTTTTGATTCTGAAGCTGAACATGCTACAAGCATGTGGTATGACTTGAAATCAGACGATTTGCTTCATCTGTGTCTTTATTGAATAAAGTAACTCAGCTTTCCAATTTCAGATGATAGGTTAGTTTGAAAATATGTAAAAGATTTTATGGAGTGTTAAAACATTTTACTTTTGCGTCTATTTTGTTTCAGCAGTAGTAAAAGGTGATACCAGGGGATAGAAAATGAACCTTTTTTTGAGGAGACTACCCCGAGATATCAGCTATAGTTTCACTATCCTGAATGACAGACCATGAAAGATTATTCATCTGCCTTCCTATCTATCTACAGCAATATGGGTATCATCTGCTTCTGTGATAAAAGCCCCCTGGGAGGCTCTGCTGTTCTTATCAGATGTGGCAGCAGTTGAAATAGCAGCTGAGTAAGATAATAAATAATAAATGAGCCTATATTTTTTAATCTGATGTAGGAAAATGTTAACTGTTAATCTGGATAATGGAGGCTCCATGTCCTAAGATCCCCTACCCATGAACTCCAGGCAATCTCTCTCTGAGAGCTTCAGCTTCCACTTTTCACTGGAATCAAGCTTCTGAAGGCATCAGCATTTCTCAAGGGCTTTCTCAGAGGAAATCACAGCCTCACACTAAATAGATTCATTTGCTTGGGGTGGATAATTAGTACTCCTCAACTGCATTTACCATCTTGGGATGCAGATCCTGTGCTTTAAGAGGCACCAGGAAACACTACTGTTTCTTCCATCAGTTTTGCCCAGAACAGCACTGTCTGTAAGGGCTCTCAATCCCTTCTGCCAGCAGAAGCAGCTGGAGCCTCATTCTCCCAAATCAGCCTTTTCCCCATGTTGGCATTAGCTGAAGGATTAACATCTGAAACCAAGGTGCTATGAGTTTTTAAAGATTCATTCCTAGAAGTTATGGGAGGGAAGAGGCTTGGGAGCTCCAGGTACAGTACAATAAAAGGAAATGCTAGCTCGAAGCAGGCTGTGGTTGATTAGATCTGGTCGGTGCTCTGCAGAATGATTCCTGCTGTGATTGAAGAGCTGCCAGTGAGCACAGCCCAGCACCACCTCAGGCAGGTGCTCAAAACAAAAACCCCAAACGGCAGCGATGCTGGGCTGGGGACCTCTGCTGACAAAGCAAAGACTGGAAGCACCGACCTCCCTCCTCCCCACCCTCCCAGGGAGGGACCAAACACCAAGTCAAAAGGCAGCCCGTGCATATCTCCATGTGCTCCCAGCAGCTCGGATTTCCCTTGACATGACCCACACCTTCTTGGCAATGAGGAATTAGGAATTAGAGATTAGGAATGCCCCCTCACCACTGTGCTGAGGAAGCCATACCAGGCACGGGAACACAAAGCCAAGCACCCGACACCGGAAAACGCGATTTTGGCAATTCCTTAAACAACCGTGTGAATAATGCTTGTGTCACAGGTAGCAGCAAAATATAGCAGGTTTTTACTACTGCCATGGGGAAATCTAGTCTGATGTAACTGTTAAAGATCTGTTTATATTCCAGACAGCAAACTACCATTTGCAGGATGAAATTGTTTGCTGTTTAAACACTGCCATTCAAGGACATTAATTGCTGTGGGTTAGATTAAACTAGATGGCACAGCAATAAGATTTGAAGCCTGGAAGAGGGGTGGGGAGGAAGGAGGAGGGGAAGAACAATCTTCTCTCATAAATAATGGGATCTAAAAAGGAATCTTTATAGGGGCAGATTAATCTGCAAAGAGCCAAGTTCAAATCCAGTTCATGTCCTACGAGTACTCCAAGCAGCCCCAGAGGACACAAACTTTGCCCTCACCACAAAAACAAGATTTCAAGCTTCTATTGGGGTATTTATTCCAAATATCTGATCAATCTCAAGTGCCATAGCAGAAGCCACCCAGTGTGACAAGAAAGGAAATGCTCTCCTGCTGTTTTAAAATGCAACCAGTGGCAACAGGCAGGAAAGGGGGCAAGCTCTCATGCCAACCTTTTGTTCAGTTTCTTGCACACACCTATACATGCAAAGACATACAGAACAATGCATTCACATTGCATTGCAGGGAGAGAGATAATTTTGGTCCAAATGTCTTCCTGTTGTATTTACCCTGAGTGTCTTGCAATAAGCTCCTTTTCTCAGCTCATGGGAAGGCATGTTATTTATTCCTTTACAAATGTAAGCCCATTGTAAATAAATAAATAGCAGCTCTGGGCACTCTTTTTTGGAGCTGTCTTTAAAAGCACTAATCGAAATGTAATGACAGGCTGGCAGCCAATTTCACTATCCAGACTGCAGATAACCAGCTAAGGTTTGCAGCCACAGAATTAACATCACAGCAGCAAACAAAACTATCCTCCTGTCACTCACCCTGTCCCAACCCTTTGGAAAAGGCAAAAAACAAATCCCCAGCCACCCAAACAAGAACTTTGCAGAATGTTTTGAAGGTCGAGAAGTTATGGCAGAGTTTAGATCAAGCATGGAATGAATTTTTAGCATAAGACCAGTAGAGGATACCTGCCATTTCTGCAGTGTTCCCCAGCCCCATCTCCTCCAGCAGTGGTTTTATGAGCTAACAATCAGCAACCATTGCTGATTTGCTGTAAACATCTGTAGTAGGTACACCAGAGCACCTACAACCTTCCCAGGATGAGTCCTTTGGAACATTCTGTGGGAACAGGAATTTCTTCTTCCAGCCAGGGAGGAGGAGAGCTGTACCCATGGGAAGGACAACACTTGTTATCTTCTCATCCTCAGCAGAGGGGAGAGGAAACTACAATTTGTTTGTGGCAGCTGTAGGAGATACAACCTGCCAGAGCAAGACTCCAGGACTCCAACACCCAGGACACTCATGGACATCCCCTCCATTTCTGCCTCTGTTAGGAAGCTCTGAGGGGACAGTTTAATACAAGTTGAGTTAGTTTAATCATAGTTTAGATAGAAGCTGACCCTCAGTGTTAAAATAATTTCACACAGTTCCAAGTAATTTTGTTTAAAGGAATACCTTGCAGCACCCCAAATTAATTGCAGACCTAGTCCAACAAAGATCATATTAACAAACCAGGACCTAATTCTTCAGTCTTTACAATCAATTTTACCCCAGAGCAATTCCGTTGACTGCAGATGATATGGAATGCACAAGTGAGGATCTGGGGCTTTAATAATTGTTTCCAAAGATGTAGTGCAGACAGTGCTGATAACACCAGCAATAATCCCATCTCCATCCCTTAGGGTCACCCTAAAACCCCTCAGTAAAAAAATGGCATTACCAGTTTTCAGGTGTCAGGAGAATTGAGTTATTTTCTGACAATACTATACCTAAAGCAGTATTTAAATTGTATGTTAAATAAATGCTGTGATTATTAGGAGCAGACTTTTTGAAGTTGAACCACCAGGTAGCTGATAGCTATCCTATTACAAACTCCAGAAGCCTCAGTAGAGATGTACTTAATAATTGTTTGGCATTAATTTGTCATGCAATAATTATCCTATTAAATCTAAATTAAACCCTCCACTCAGACACTTCATCTAAAGTGTGAACATAACAATTAAGAGAGAAGGGGAAAAAGGGGATGATTTCTGCATCATTTGCAGTGTAAGATTTTGTGCTTTTGTGAGCAACAGCAGAAAAAGGCATTTAAGAAAGAGAAATCATTCTGAAACAGAAACACTCCCACCATAAGCAAAGATCCATCTTTCTAGGTTACATATGGTGCACATCTTAGGATAGCATCTTGTTATGCTACAAATTTCAATGCATTTATTTCTTTACCATAAGGAACTTCTGTATTGCACTTCCTTTATAAGGAAAAAAAAGCAGCTAAGAAAAAATAAATAAATGTAGACAATCGACAAAGGTTGGGATTTCTCTCATCTATCTAGCCAAATAAAAGCTTTAAAAAAATGGCTGATTTTCTCTTTTACAAGCTCCTCCTGCTGTCAACAGCCAGAAATCAGGCTCTCCAGAGGGAGATTCATCCCACCCACCTCAGAGCTCAGACCTGACAGCTAAAATAAGAGAAGAACAAATCCCATCCGAAAGCCAGACAGGAAGCCTGGAACGAGAGAGATTTAAACTTGTTCTCATGTCCTAAACTGAGATTTGAGACACAGAGCTGTTCTTCCACATGGGATAATGTAGCTTGAAGTGCTTAAAATGTCATTAAGTAGCACTGCTGAGATGAGGACAGTCTGTGGGTAGTTTTCTGGCCTTTTCCTGACCAATTTAATTTTGGGATCAAGAAGAATGGTTTTTTTAAAGCAAGACAAGATCTATTTCCACTTGCAATTGCTCAATGAATTTCCACATGAGCTGCAGAGCAGCACAGTATATGACAGTCACAGGAGGTTTTCTTCATCAATCCAAACTGGTTTTTTTCACAGCACTTAGGTCTGAAATATATTTAAAAATGCAACTTCTTTCAATAGAAGAGCCTCCTCTTTAGGTAAAACCCCTATTTAATAATTTTTGTATGTTTTTAGATTTTTTTTTAGTTATGTTTTCCTTAGGGACAGCAGTTCTTTGTATCCTCCAGAACCCCAAAATACCAGTTGTGGTGTTGGTTTTACAGTGTGTGATATTCTCTCTCTCTTCCCAGGCTGCCTGAGCCAAGCGTGTCTCTCCCTGTGCCATTCTCCTAGGAGATAATTACCTCTTCACCTTTCTCTTCCTCTGCTAACACTCTCTCCTCTGCCAACTGCATTTTCCCACAGAGATGGTATTACTCATCCCTCTAACAAAACTCTGATGATTTCTCAAATTATACTTAGCTCTCCAGTCTGGCACTTGTGTCTCTCTTCTTCTCTGTATCAGTTTGTCTAATAAATGTCTTATCTAGATCCTTAGACTATTACAGTACAAACAACACAGCCTTTTTCAACCAAAATGTTTTCTTCTAAATCACACAAAAATGTGACAGGAAGGTTCATTGTGGATTAAACTATTCACTGCCTCTGTTTTGTTCCCACGAGCTTGTTTCCAACCCCACAAGTCAGCTTGGGTTTAAAAGGTTGGTTTAAAAACTGCAGAAAGGAGGTATCAAAGGGTGTAGGAGCACATTACAAAGGAAGAGCAACACACTTTGATACAGGAACAAGAACAATAAGTAACCAGTTTCCTGAAAAGATTATTTATAAAATTTAAGCACATTAACTGGAAAGGAAGCTTGTCTATTCAGAGACAGTCTGCGAATAACAGACTGAGAAAGCCAGAATAAACAGGGGCTGTTCAGGTAATCATAAGCAAATGCAATTCAAAGCAGATTAAATCAGGGAGCCTGTCTATCATGAGTGGCACTCACACATGGTCTATTTAGTAAAGTTTCCTTTCAGTGAATTGAGTCCTGGTGGAAGTGTGAGAGGGACGGCCCAGGAGGCTCATTCCACCCCACTGGGGTCACAGCCAGGACAGAGCAGCACTCACTGCTTCCCTGCAGCCTGGCTTGGAGAGCAAGGACCTTCCACAGACACCTCCACACTCACCCAGTGCTTTACAAGACATGGACAAGCCCAAACCATGTTGCTACATTCTCTTCTAAAATATCATGATAAACAAGTGAAACCTTGGAATCTGTGAAATATTCTGCCACAGGGACAGGGCAGATTTGTGCCCAGTCCCTATCAGAAAAGGACTGTTCTGTGCTCCAAAGCATCATTACACAGAATTTCAAGGACTCTTAAGCAGCATTACCTCATTTCCATGATGAGAGGTCTTGGATCCATCATAACTATCCATAAAACATTTCCTCATTTGGCCTTGATAAGGAAAAGCTACATACAGAGCTGCAAAGGAAATCTCTATTTTTCCTCCAAGACAATATTAGAAATGAAGCAAAAGACAGTCATAGGAGGGTTGACAATGCAGTTCTCTGAAATATCTGTCATCGAGATCATTACTGTTTAAGGACTGGAGATTCATTACTGCTGCTGCCTTTATGGACCCAGTGCCATTAATCCCCTACTTGAGCAAAACCATGGGGTGTATTGCTAATGGCTTCCAGGTTCCTTTTTGGATGCTGTGAAGCCTATATGATAATTAGTTCTCTAAATTAGCACTGTTTCCTTTGTAATCACTCCCCTCCCCAAATGATTTCACGTCACTGTTTCTTTGTAATATTTTTTTTGGTCTCATTTCCCATTATCACCACTGGAATCACATTGATAACATTTATTTAATCTTTTTCCACAGCTCTCCTGTACATTTACTGTCACCATCTGCACACACATTGCATTGATCATATGAGACTTCCTAACTGCATTAGTGTGTGTGGACTTATGAACATATTGAGTGCTTAAAGAAGCCTTTTTAAAATTTGTTATTGCCTGGCTGTGTCCCTGCTGGAGTCCTCTGGGGAGACCCAAGGAAGAACAATTGTTTTATCCTTTCTAACAACACTACCACTGTTGCCTACCCCTGTTCTTTCACAGGGCCCTGGAGATCTTTTATAGCATCCTACACTGTCACTGCTGTGCTGTTAAACCCTCATGAATGCAACAACAAATTAATAACATCACTATATACAATGAACAACTGCTAGCAGAAAGGTAGCAACAAGATCTGTGGCAACACCACCATATTACAAGGCTTAGCCAGTGGATAAAACAAAATTGTCTGGTTCATCTTGCTCAGGCTGCTCAGAAAATATTTACAGGCTGATTTCCTTCCCAGTTTTTATTTATTTTACTTTTTCTTTTCTGGTAGGAGACAAACTATGGCTCAAAGCCAAATCTGAAATATCCTGGGGCTTTTCACTGCCTTATAAACAGTTAGTTATAGTCATTGGTACATTGTTGGCATATAATAAACCCTAATGTCCAGATTGCTTGTAAAAATAAATATCTGTTATTGATGTATGTATCAGTTGTGCCTCAAGGCTCTCTTTGAGATGAGTTCCCCTTAATTTTGAAGCCCAGACATGTTTACATTAAACAGACACTTGGTAACTCAAAAAAACCTTAGCAGCCTCAGTGTAGAATCTAGAGAAACTCAATGATTTGACAGAGGTCGTGGTGGAAGTGTGTGGCATACAGAGGAATGAGCACACCTTTGATGGCAATCAAATGCTCTATTTACAGTTCATTCCCTGCTTATATTGGTGGGAGATTGAAAAGAAGAATAAGCTGGGAATGTAATGCTTAGCCATAGTGGCAAAATTCTGGCTAGGGCCTGCTAGAAAGCCAAGGTAATAATGCAATAAAATATTTTATGCTCCTCTCTGCTGGTGATATTCTCCCCTTCCAGGGTTTCACCAAGAAAAAGAAACTTGCAAGCTTCGCCTTTAAACCACAACGATGCATGACTTTTTTCCAGCATGCTTGTTCTCTGCACCACGTGCCACAGGTACAACAGCCAAGGTTTCTGTCTTCTCCAGCTTTGAGACCATGCAAGAACCTGCTGTCACCAGACCCTTGCCAGCAGCCCCTGGGATTCACTCCATTTCTGTCCAGGGCGATGGCACGGCGTGACCCAGCCAGCTTTCAGCAAAACCAACAGCCAGCAGCTGCTAAGCCAAGCACAGCAACCCAGAGACAAATGTCTAAGTGAGAAGAACTTGGTCTTTCAGGGCAGATTCTTGACCTGCTGAGCCTGAAATGGCTGGGAATACCCTGAGTCAGCTTGTTAAATGCACACAGATACAGGCAGGCACAGGGGAAGTGCCTTGGCAGGCTGACCTTAGGCACTGGAATGAGCAGCAAAATGCTCAGAGAAACTTTTAATGTTGTGTTTTCTGTAAATACACATCCTACAAACAATAGAACCTAAGGAGCTTGTGCTCTGGAGAAGCCCTTGTAAAAAGGTAAGCAGGAATTTTAAAAGAGGATATATGCCCAAGGGTTTATGGATCATGTCTAATGGTTTAAATCACATTAAAGTAGTGTTGAGACATGCACATCATTCCCACTTGCTCCTATTTGATTTCAGCATTATACAGGGCAGTCTCACACAAGGAAGACACATTGAAAGCCTTTCTGCTCATGCCTGGCACAGGGGGAAGGACACAGAGTAAATTTCTGCAGCACACTCAGGGCTGAAATATTCACTATTTTCAACAATACCTTCAAAGCTAAAACTTGGATGCTCAGGAGTTCCCACCCTCTGTCAGCTTAAAGCTTATTCATGTCAAACTCCCCTCTCTATAGTTAACCCAGAGCAAACTTAAATAAATAATCTAGCAGTTCCTTCCAATTTCCTGACTGCAGGACACTATTGCCCAGCTAGCAGGACTAGCAGCCCATAGTACTGTGGTTTAAGCAATGTCCCAGCAGAGGATTGCAAAAAGGCATTGGAAATCCCAAGGGTCTGGAAAATTTGTAAAAAAAAAAAAAACAAACCTCAAAAAAACACCCCAAACAAAAATAGACAAACAAAAAAATGAAAAAAATAAGCGCTGGTCTAATACACATATTTGCATGCCAAGTGTCACTGAAACTATTTTTTAAAAAAGCTTTGCTAATAATGCCTGAATTTAGAAATGTAGACATTCCTGTACATTAAAATACAATGATCTGGGAAACATAACTGTTAGCAAGGTGTTTCAGGCTGTGCAAGACCTGGATTTGATATGGTGTAATTTCTGCATGAGGAGCCTGATTCAAACCAAGACAACGTTCCCTGCGTGCAATTGCCATTTCCACACTATTTCTCTGTGACCTTGTTTTTTGGGCAGTGAGCATAAGAATTTAACTGCATCTTCCCACTCCTGCCTTGTGATGGGGAAGGCTCAAAGGGAAGTGTTGGCTATTATTGTTTGTTTCTCCTGAGCATCCCATGGAGATTTCAAGTCTATTTACTGCAGTAGTTCTGAACCGACAGCTGATAAAGTTTCCATTACTGATCTCTAATGAATGGATATAGCTGGGGAAACAGGATTTACCTTCCCTTCATTCAGTTTCTCCCTGCTGTTTCCAATCATAGAACTGTTCCCTTCTCCCCTGCTCCAGCTCCTCCTCTCTTTCATTCCTTACCTAAACTAGAGGGTCAGTTCTAGGTCAGGCATAGATAGACACAATGCCAACATACGTGGCCTTGACATCTTGAGTTTTGCAGATGGTTTCTGGATAAATTGGATTAAAACATTTTACTTTGCCACCTCCTGAGCATATCCATTCTCACTGTGGGACACTCACATTGTGTGGCTGCTTCCCCAGTCCACCAAGGTGTACTGGCCATGTTTCCTTTGGCCTGCCCAATTAAAGCAAAAGCCAGGCACTGGAGTGCTGAAGGAAATGAGGTTTTGTTCTTATTCCAGAAGATGTTTAAGCAACAGATAGTTTTCTCAGCACTTTCACTTGTAAGTACTACAGGAAACCACAGGGTGACAGTGCCAGCAACATTCACTTTTCTAGACCCTATCAGCCTCTGCTGCAAAAATCTTCCAAGAGAAACTTTCTGTGGCCCTCAGCAGTCATCATCCATTCTCTGAAACAAGATCCTGTAATTTCTGCCTGTGTTTTTATTCTCCTCTTCCTGCCAATGTACAGATTGCAGTGCACTAACACCTCAGGGTAACCTGTGCACTGAAAAATGTCAGTAGGGCTCAAATGGTGACAACTGACAACCTAAGAGAAAAAGCAGGAATTCTGCAGACATTTATGGAAAAGCATAGAGGCACTCCAAACCAAAGAAAGAAAATAACAAGTGAGCTTAAACTGCTCTTCAGCTCCAAAATACCACTTAGAAGATTCAAAAGACCAACATTTGTCTGTCCTTCCATATCCTAGAAGAGTCATTGAATGTCAACCAGTCATTCCTTAAAGAGATGGCAGATCCTGTGCTCCTTCACTAGCTTATTCCTAAAACCACTTCCTCATAGCATTAGGTATAAATTTCAAGTTAGGTGTTTCTGCAAATAATTACAGAGAAATGAGAAACTGGATGGATTTGGGCACAATTCAATAGGAAGAAAGGTGACAGGATATGCTTATAAGACATTTACATGATTGCTGTAGAAAACACATTTTTGTTAAGTTCCCTGTATTACATTTTAGCTGACAGGACATAGAGAAAATAAATCCTTAGGAAAGTCTTGTTCTTACACTGTTTCTGCCTTGCCCAAAACTAAGCAGCAGTGTTGAAATCTTGCAAGGAAGCTCATTCCCTTGAGGTTGTTAATCAGCATTTTAGACAAAAGTTTGGGGTAGCTTCCAACTAAGACTTCAAATTTTTTATCTGAAGCAAACCAGACTGCTAAATTCCATTCTGGTTTTATAAGACAATCATTAATAATAGTAATAATAGCAGAATGAGAATTGTAAGATTATTTTTTCATGTGTTTTACTAACATGAAGGTAAAATCCTGCGGATCAGATCAGCACAGTTGCATCAGAGATAAATTTAGTCCATTATTCAATTAATCCTTCAATACACTCCTGTGGTCGAGGTAATACATTATTATTATCTCCACTTCTGTTATTCCCATTAGAGACATTAGTTCCAAGAATGTGAACCATTTATTGTTGAGGGTCCTGATCCTGTAATAGGATGTGCTGGCAGAGACCCCAGTGTCCATAGTAAATCCCACTACCTTGAATGAAACTCATCATCCCTCATTAGGACAATTGTTGCAAAGTGTCATTACCTCCTATTGTGCCCACCCAGTTGAATAAGTGCCTACACTATTTAATTTAAGAAGGCAATAACTAAACAAAGAACCCTTTTGCATTTACTGTAACTGGGGCATGTTTAATTGACCACCCTGCTTTTGGGAACATCCCCTTGTCCATACAAACAAGGATGAGGGAAACAAGCAATACTGAGTGTCAAAACAGGAATGCTCTCAGCATGCTCCACTTCCCTGCTCACCAGTCAATGCACTGACTGCTTTTAAGGTGGTGGTAGCAATCTTTTACCTCTTTAAATAAGTAATGAAACAATTCTCCTATTAGACAGCTGATCCACCTGCCTTCATGCTTTTTTGGTTTTGTTTTTTTTTTTTTTTTGCATCAGGACTGTCCTTTTAGAGGGCATGGAATCATGGAATGGCTTGGGTTGGAAGGGGCCTTTAAAGGTCATCCAGTCCAGCCCCCGCTGCAGTGGGCAGGGACATGGACTAGATCAGGTTGCTCATAGCCCCATCCAACCTGAACTTGAATCTCCAGACTGTTCTTACTTTACTGTATTTTTACTCACATTTTGGAGTGATCTTAGCTGGGTTTCTTTGGGGTGTGTTAACCAGATTCTTTTTGGAGGATGCTTAGCTTGAAGATATGCTCCAGGACCTTTTAAATGCTGTGACCACTAACAAGTATTCACTCTGTAAAACCAGACTAAAGCCACCTTAGGAAAACCCCTTGAAATATACACAGTGTGGACACAGAATCATCAGCCACAGCTGTATTGTTCTGTGGCTCACCCCATTTACAAATGCAGAACAATCCACTGTCTCACCCCATTGACCCTCAGCCAACTCCAGTGAAAAGAACATTGCAGGAACCAGTCAAGCTGATTGCAATACTGTCACAGGGCTGCTAGCACAGGCACCTGCCCCTTCTGAGCCACAGCAATATTCTAGCTCTTTCAAGATTGGTCTCCAAACAGCTATTAGGTAGCCCAGGAACCTTAGCTGCAAACACAAAAATTCAGCAAGAAGCAATTCTGCTTGCTAGTTAAACTGCAAAGATCAAATAATAATAGCAAGCAATGCAGGAATGCCATATAATTTATTCATTAGCATTGCTAATGTGGAAAATGTTTCTTTTCCTGTGATGAATCTTACTCATTACACTTTGAATATAGGAGAACATATTCAGAATGTTGTGTCAAACACACAAGTACGTACTATATATTTAAAGTAACAGGGAAAATGGCCAATTTTGAAATATTTTAGAAAAGGTTTTTCTATTGCCACATATATTGTACACAGATGTTCAACACATTTTCTGAAGTATATATGTATATCAAACATATAGGAAACCTTCCCCTGGCCTTTCAATTCTACACCTTCTTATACCAGCCAGACTAATGTTGTTAGTAAATGACCCAAGGGTGATAGATCCGTGGGGCAATCCTTGTGCTCCAGGCTGAATGATGCTCCCTAACATTTGGAGACCTATCAGGTATTGCAACTGGTAGAAAATTACCTCAGACAAGAGCTATAATTTCTTTTTATTACAATTCTTGCTGGAAACTGGCCCTTTTAGCAGAATGAAAAACAAAATAATGAGCCTGTCTTTTTAATCCCCGAGAGGAGCGGTTAATTTACGTTCACTCACTGTTTAGTTTTCATGGGTCCTAAAATTTGCACAGGGCCTCAGGGTCTGCTCTGTTCCATGATTAAGTGAAGCAAAAAGCCAGAAATGCTGTCCTACAGCTCCTCACTTACAATCTGCTTACAAACAGTAGATCACTTCATGGTGTACAAGAACAAATACATTTTCCTCCTGTCACTAACTAACTCAGACAAATGCTCATTTACTGCAATCCTTCAGACCATGGAGAGATCAAGTTTTGCAGTGGGCAGGTCATTCCCAGCCCTGACACTAAAGCTTCATGTAAATTTTGAGATACTGTCTTCATTCTTTCCACTGTAGATTCTCTTCCCCCTTGCATTAATGAGGACTAGGCTTTTTCACAGTGGATTCCCTCACTGAATTCTTCAAAACAAACTATTCCACAAAATGAATGCACTTCATAATCCCTGGAGGAAGTGACAGCTTAATTTAGAAGGCAAGTGTTTACATCCTTTGATTTCTATATTTTCCCCCTCTCCATACCTACACACACACTTGTATGCATATGTAAATATATATATTCCAGAAAATAAGTGAACCTGAGATTTATTTGCAAAATATCCACCGTGAAGGGAAATATGAGGTATAAGCATGCACATCATCTCTTAAGTAGCTTACTCTCTTATGATTTTCTTTGTAGATAAACAATGGAAATGTTCATTGCCAAGATCTAGTAATGACTAAGACCCCCATCTTTGGTGATGTCTGTGACAGGACCCCACATATGAACATGGAAGTTCTAGAATATTTGGTTGAAGGATCAATTTACTAACCTTTTTCAAAACATGAAGCCACCAGCATAAGGCAGGAATAAAAAAAATTGCTCTGACTGCTAAAGCAGTACAGCCACAGAGGAACAGCTCTCACAACATGAGCAAGTGTGAAAAACACAAAAAGCAAAAGAAAAGAAAACCACATTAAAGAACAGCCAACAGTATACTAAGAAAAAAGCTTTTCCCTTGCTCTTGTAAGAAGTAATGCCAGCTGAAATGGAGATCAAGTTTCCCATTTACACTTTCCATGGCTTTTATTTTCCCAACAAACTAGAGAACCCAAACATGGAAGATGACATGCTTTCTTGTTGAATGTGTTTCCCACGGAGGCGTGCCAGGCTACCACAAAAATGGATTTCCACTTCACATTTGCTTCTGCACATGATAACAACTTTTGCCTTTGCATTTATAGTAGAATCCAAGCAGGCAAAATAACTTCTTTGCTAGAAACAAGCACTTCCATAAGCAACAAAACAAATCAAGGAAGGATTTGGTTGAGGGAACAAAACACCCCAAACATCTAAATGACAACTGGAAATCTGTTTCCTTGAATTTACAAACATAGATAAGGTGCTGAAATATTGGTTTTGTTTCAGCTTATACAAATAAGTGTTTATTTCTAGAAGACAGAGTTGCTGGAGAATAAAAAACATCCTACTTTAAGAGGCACAGCTGATATCAGGCACAGCCCTTCCCAAGCAGAGATATGAGAAAGAGACACCTCTATTTCTTCCTTAGTCATATTCAATTTCTTCAAGCTATGACTATTAAAATGAAGACTGAGCTATCAATGTGTCATTGAGCTGAGGAAGGAGAAGGAGCTGAAGTTAAAACAAATTATGATCAAAAACAAGGGAATTTATTTTAAGAAGAAAATTAATATATTTCATATTCACCTTGTGCCAAAGTCTGACTGCAGTAGAAGAATTTCTAATTTGTCTGCTTTAATTATCACTGAATAAAGATCTTCAGATTTACCTTATAAAATCCTTTAGTGAAAGGACAAAGGACTAGATTATGGTCTTGCTTATGGCTGTGTAAATCTCTGGTAACTTCACTGAAATCACACTGCTATGAATATTTACGGTTCATTGTAAACATTTTGAGAATTGTAGTGGGATGAACTTTATAGACCACAAGATATTATAAATATTGGAAATGTAGGCTTTGTACTTTCAAGCACTATATGCAGGCCTTAAATTTACCACCGTGAACAAAACTTCCCAGTGTGACACAAATCCAAATCACAGAGCCATAGAATATCTCGAGTTGGAAGAGACCCATGACGATCATCAAAGTTCAAATCCTTCAGTCAAGGCTCATAACACTCCAAGGGCATCCCTTAGCCCCCTGTTTCCTCCATGGGAGTTGTAAGGACTCGAGACAGACACCTCAAAGCAGCATCGAGAGACATCACGTGCAAAGATGGTTGGTCAGTTCTGATTAGGTCCTAGCAGGACCTTGGGAAGTGGCTTATTTGAGAGACTATAAGGCAATATTTTGCTGTCATTAATCCACTGAGAATGCCTGGTTCTTTCATTACCTAAACATGACATGCATATTTCAAATGGCACATTTTTACTTGATAATTATTTAATAAGATAGGGATGGAGTCAGCAAATAATGGCTCGAGAAGGAACATTTAATTTCCAAGAGTGTCCTAAGAGACATTTCATTGAGGGGAGCCATAGCAATTACCTTCAAATTCAGTGTCAGACACATTTCACTAATTCAGGACTCAGGAAGACAATGTGCATTAGCACTAGGAAGGTTGTAGGTAGAGATAATCAGATAATGAACATCACAGTGGTGAATCTACAGACAGAAATTACAATGCTGCTCTGCTTGTCTAAGATTTGAAATGCAAATTATTTTGCAGATTTATTGAATGAACTCTTGATACTTTTTAATTCTTTGCCTTAATTTTGTTGGGATGATTCCTCATTTACTGCTTGACCTCTGACAGATATCTGAATTTGCCCTGGTGATGAGGATTTTGGCTGGTAGGTGTTGAATGCAACGTACTTTCAATTAGAAGGAAATGTAAGGACAAAGAGCAGAGAAGCAAAGTATAGCAGGCAATGGTGTTGTGCAAGTGCTATTTGATCAGACTTCATTCATGAGTGAATTTCCAAACAGCTGGATCTGACTACATATTAATATTGTAAATACCAAGCCCTCTTGGCAGAACCATATGCCAAAAGAGAATATCCTGGGTAAGTTAAGACAGAAGTCACGGAATGCAAAGCAAATTAATGTGCTAACATCCATGGGTTAGACCAGTCTGCTGGTTGAAAATATCAGGAAATATTTGGAGTAAAATCGCCCTAATTTGGCTTTTGTGGTTAATAATACTCAAGATTCAATGACATAAATTAAAAACTGAGGTAGTCAAGCTTTGGAATAAGGACCTGTTGTCCTCCTAGTCCCTTCCATGAGGGAAGTCCTTCTATTCACTCCACACCAAGAGATGACATTGAGTGTAAGACAAACTTGGCTTCAAAACCATTGACAGACCCATGCAGGCGTCCCTAACAACTGAGAGATTTTCTGCAGAGCATGAACACTTCTCCACGACCATGGGAACAGGCTGTACCCCTCTGTGCTCAGGAGCACTGTACTCTGGGTGTTCTCTGCTTGAAATTATTGGTGGCATGAATCAAAGTGGCAAGACCTGCCTCTTATCTGTGCTCACTTAAATTGAGTACTTTGTATGTGTATCTCTAGTGTAGTTGGGTCCTATATTCAGCAACAGTGATAGAGAATCCTCAAGTACAAACATGCACCAAGTGATATTTCTGATTTAAAGGTTAACACTGATTCAAATTGCTTTTATTCTTCCCTCCTGCTGGGTAGGAAAATGTTCTTTAGCTTTACTGTTCCGGAATGTTCTCTTTCAAGATCTCACTACTTTACCCCCAAGACTTCCTCATTCTCTCCCTCCAAATTTGCAAGAACAAATTACAAACGTGATTAATTGCAAACTTTAATGTTTTTGATTAAAAAATACGAATAATTTTGTTCCTGAACGTTATCACTGGACATTGGTCAAACAGCAATTACCCTTCTTCTGACAGCTGCTGTTCTGACTTCCTTCCAGTGCTAAATCATGAGTCCTTCATTATTTTCTAATAGATTAAATGATTTGCTTTTGCTGAGAACTGTTTTGATATTTATTATACTCCGTTCATTGCTATCCCTCTGAATTGTTCCAGGAACTCTTAAATGCTTTGAGAGAGATTGGATAGATGGGTAGATAACTGTGAAATTTTACAGTTAATATTTGCAAAGCGCCTAGAGATTTCAGAATAAAGGAGGCATGAGAAATGCAGAGATTTCTTGTTATGTTTCAATGCATGAATGCAAAAAGAAGAAGAGAGGGCGGGAAGAACCAAGTCAAATATTATGGTAGGTCTCAAGAAGTCGCTCGCTTTAATCCACGACTTCCCTGTTCTCTGCCATCTCAATTGGCTCTTGCAGAACCAGACTTCATTTGTTTCCTCTGACATGTTCGTGTAAAAAGGATCTGAATGGAGATAGGGATTTCTATAGAGCACAGGTAATTAGTGCTGGAGAACTCTGATTATCCCTTTATACCCCTCCCCACCATTTGACACAGTTTCAGACAGTAAGCCTTCCCTTGAACAAACCTGGTCTGAGACAGAGTCTCCTGGGAGGCTGATTCTCAGTGTGAGGAGAAGAGCTGCAGATTTCCATCCTCTACAGACACAGGTCCTTTTTCTTCACTTTTCTAATGGTTATTGGAGAGCAGAAGAATGATATAGTGCATTTAAAGGTAAAATCCCTGTCCCCTACCTTTTCCTCACAGTAGAACTGTGGGACAACCAACAGTTTATTTTTATTCTTATTTAAATTTCCTTTCTATGCGTTTCCTATTTTAATTAAACTGAGATCAACAATCCACAAGAAAACAAACTCATGAAAGCTGCACTGAATATATATCTGCATTATAGTTTAATAAAAATTTAAAAGTTAGGGTATTGAATAAAATTAAACAATTTCCCCTAAACAGAGTGGGAATTAAAATAAAACCCAACAGCAACAACAAAACCAGGAGAGATCATGATCAATTAATGATGAATATTGCATTGCTTTGTTTGCAATATATCAGTTCATGCCCAAAGAGATAATTTGGAAGATGGGGAGAACTATTAAGGGTGTTTAGGGAAATACCAACAAAGCCCAAAAAGCTAAACTGTAAGAAATAATATCAGGCAACAACAAAAGACCTTGAGGAACACGAGACTAATTAGAGAAGTCGGCCATGCGTTTTGTTATCACTCCATTACAATGAATGGAAATGAGGCCAGGGGTTGAACATCTCTGCTCAGGAACACCTGGGGAGCAGGAGCAAGGAAAAACCTGATCTGCCCTTGTATTAGTTATTTAAGCTCGAAAAACTTTAACTGATACAGGGCTGATTTCAGGCAGAAAGACATAAAAATTCTCACTAAAGATCAGAAGTTGAGAAAACATTAAAAGAGGGACTGAATAAAATTCCCACACACTTTTCTTTAAAGAGTCAATGGGGCAAGCAAGATAACAAAGGAACTTATGACAGGGAGAAATAACCATTAGACTTCACAGACACTTGTTTAGAAACAATTTTCTTTTGCCAACAGCTATAAATGGTGCAAGCTTCAATACTTTTATTTGTGCTTAAATGAGAGGCCACTTGTCAAATATTTGCATAGAATAAACCTCAGCTCAAAGCTTTTGAATGTATGCTTTGCTTTAAATATGGTAGTAATCCCACCTCTAGTCAGCCAAATCCTTAAAGTCATGCTGTGCTGAACCACATCTGTCTCTCGAGATTCCACAATAAAAATTATTGCTTTGCATTTCAGCGAACAAAGTGATTCCCATGTACAGTTTGTTTGCAAAACACTTTGTCAACCAAATGGATCTGAAGCAACTGCATATTCTTATAAAGCAGAAACACAAACAGAAAAAAAACCGCCCCACCTTCTTTCTAAATGTGAATGACAGTAGACAAACATGACAAACTGAAGCCAGCTCGACTGCCAGTTCCTCTGGGAAAGACAGGCTCGTTTGCAACTGCATCAAAGGCAGCAGCTGGCCAGCCCAGCCTGCAGTGGGATGATGATGCTAATCAGCAGTTTGAAGGTGCTAAAGTAGATGACATGGTGCTGTTTCAGAATCAGGGCCCATAACAAGTTTATCTGAGGATGGGTTGGTGAAAATGCCTCTTGCTTTTCTTTCTAGCCATTCTTCACCATGATTTTGTCACTCCTGCCTAAGCTTCTGATAGAGGCAGTGTTTTCTTTTTCTAGACAAAGACCCATTGTTTAATTCTTCTGAATGCTCTGACAACTAGAAGGGTGAAAGGCGCCCTGCAAGTGACAGTAAATGCCCTCTCTCTCTGTTTTGATATCCAGTGTGTAGATCTGTGATGTACTGCTCAGTGTGACTCTCCAAGGCTGCTCCCACAAGCAGCTGGGAAAGTCAATCCATTGTCAAAGCAACAGCAGCTTTTGCTCTTTGCTCAAGAAATTTGGAGTTCCTTGTTTCTACATTTTATGATGATACAGCAGCATCACCTAGCT
The DNA here is from genome assembly GCA_013399945.1 of Ploceus nigricollis. Taxonomy (NCBI): domain Eukaryota; kingdom Metazoa; phylum Chordata; class Aves; order Passeriformes; family Ploceidae; genus Ploceus; species Ploceus nigricollis. The sequence goes on along the minus strand of VXBC01010008.1, from coordinate 1,947,954 downwards.
GGTGGCATAGACTGACACGGGCTGGCTGAAAAGAATGAATTGCATTCCCATATCCAACCAACACTACTTTTGTTTGCTCTGCTTTCCCCTTCCTTCTGTAGTTCGGCTTTAGAGACTCAAAAAGCCTTCATGCACAATGGAGAAACATTTCCTGCCCAGCCAGCACATTTCTACTTAAACTCAATGTTCTCAGGACACAATCAAAACAGAAGACAGATGCTTGATAAGTATCTAGTCTCTGTGGGAAGAGTGATATATAAGGAAGGAAAGCAAAATCTTTTCATTCCTCCTGTGTAAAAACCACATTGGTTTTGCATTTGCAGTTGAAATCCAGATTGCATCATGTAAAGGTAGGCAGACAGTGCAAGTTTGCTATGGATTTTATCCTGGTTTTGGAAGCATTTTGATACTGACACCTATCTCAGTGTAGCAAATTTGACAGAATCTCTTGGCTAGATAAACTGCTGCTCCCTTGCAGGTCACTAGGTGGTGATGGGGAATATTAAAAAAGCCCTTAATACAGACAGCAAATCTGCAGACCTTGCTGTAGTTAATGAGTGAAGGAACACTTGCTGCTCCCCTTCATTCCTTTCAATTCTGCTCACGTCATGTAATCTCAGACAGCACAAATTGCCATCAGTGTGAGATACCAGGAATGCCTCAAAAACCACTGTGGAGTTCAGTATGAGAGGTGGAGACTGAACAGCATCTCCAGCCTAGCCTCCTGGGGTATAGCTTTAATTAACAAGGTTCTAATAAAGAATTTGTTGAGTTGGTTATTTAAAGGAAAAAAGTCCATCTGGGCTCCTAGGACCCATTTGAAATCATATTCCTTTTTATACAGCTTGGACACAGCAGAAACAAATGTCCAGAAGGGAAAAAATCTTCCTGAGATAAAAAGGAGCTGGCTGCTCTCTGCTGATCCTTTGGCATCATGCCTGCCAGTATTTGAGAAGAACAAAGCTGAGAAATAGAAATTCAGCACTGCTAAGATGCACCCACTACCTCTGAAGCACTTGCACCCCACAGCCCACTAGAAAAAAAATCACTCCTAGGTAAAGCCTTTAGCCTGACAGAGACACAGGGAATGGGAAGCTGAGCCAAGTCTCTTTTAGCAGGAGAAATCCAGAAACAGACCAGACAAAATATTAGCAGATATAATTTGTTACATGTTTCAGGGATAGGGAACAGAGAAATTCAGAAGAGAAGAGGGGACCTATTCTGTGTCCCAGACACCCACCCAGAACTTGCAGCAGGAATTCCCAGAACTACCCACTCTTATCTATTCCCAGTGACTTGGAGCCAAAAAAATCCTTCTGTCCTCAGGAAGCTTTTCTTCTCCATTTTTTTCCTTGTGTCTGCTCATATTAAACCACCACAAAATAAGAAATTCTTAAAGCACTGACAAACTGGAAAATATACCAAGAAGAGCAAGGAGAAATGAATTATGAGTGCTGGAGGGACTCACTTGCAAGGAAAGATTAGAAGAACTAAATATGTCTAGCTTGGCAGAGAGATGACTAAGCAGAGAGGGGGAAGTGATAAATGTCTACAAATATTTGAAGGGCGTATACACTGAGGAGGCAGAGAGATTCTGCAGTGTGAGCCATACCAGGTGGTAGGATTAGGAGCAAAGGGATGGAATCAGAAAAGGGAAAAAAAAACAAAACAGAAAAAAAACTCTCACAAAGCAAAAATTCAACTGAAGGCTACACCAACCGAAGTCCTCATGAAAATATAAATCTATATTCCCCACACTGGGGATGTGGAGATTTTCTCAGAGGTGGAAAACTCAGTATATGAGACATATGGGAGGACTGCAGGAGTGCTTTGTTGCTTGCAGAACTAAAGGAAAGAGCTGTGCCTTGATGCTGGGAGACCAACAGGAGCCTCAGTGGACAACAGGTGTCCCACCAACACTGTCAATTAGAGAGCTTCAGGCAGGAAGTAAAGGTCGTTTTTGTATCCAATTGAAATCACAAGAGAAAGGTTTGTTTGGAATAATTTCATGACCCTGAACTTGGTAGAGCTACAGGACTTTATAGATATAGCCCAGCCAGATGGTCCCTGGGAAGCAGGAGGCTTTGGGTTTGTTAAGCACTCAAAAAGATGATGGTGGAAAACCTGAAAGATCAAGATGGAAGACAAAAGCCTCATATTATTGCATCTTAATTCAACCATCACTGGTTTAAGCAGGTCCAAAGGAGACAGGGCAGAACGTAGTGCATTCCACAACTCAGTTCCTGATGTAAAGCACACAAGTGCTCCTTCAGCACTTCAAAAAGTCAGGAACTAAAAGTAGCCAATTCCTCTTTCAGGAGAACAAAAATCCCACTTGCAAGGGAATTTCAGACAGGGAGGAGTCCAGCCACCACCACAGACATCACCCAGTGCATCATTTCAAGCCCTCTCCTGCTCCACACCAGCACACTCGTCTGTGAACAAGCAGAAGGATAAACCAGAGATGACCTCCAAGGACATGTAATTGAAGGTTGTATTCTACATCCAGTTCAGCTGGATTTCTTCCTTAAGAAATGCATTTCAAGTGTTAAACCTCTCCCTTGTGCAATCTTGTGTAAACCAGGCAAAAGGAATTCCCACAAGTCCTGATATGGGAAGCATGTCAAGGTCCTTCCCTTTACCCTGGATTTGATTCAAAGTTTGATGGGAAGCCAAAGCCTCAGCTCGTGTTTTCAGAGTACTCCATGTCCCTTTGCAGGGATAAAACCCCATGCCTGTGACAGGGAACTCTCTGTAAACAGGGTGATGCTCATCTGCTTGGCAAGCAGAGCTAATTCTAGTAACATTGTGCTTTTGTAGATGAAAATATAAAGAGAAGATATTTGACTACAGTGATATTTCTCTAACAACTGAAATAGGGGAGCAAATGGAACAGCCAGAGGTCAGAGCAGTTGATGTGGTGGAGCAGCTCAACTGGACAATAGAACTGTAAGGGAAAAGTCACATTTCTGTCTGTCCCTGCAGAAAACCAGCACATTGGCCCTTCACACTTGGAACACCAGAACTAAAACCCTCAGTACAGGGACAATCCCTGTATCAGTCAGGTAAAGCAGAGTAAGGAAGAACTTCTATGGACAGAGGCAGCAGAGGCAGAGGGGATGTTTTCCAGGGATTCCAGCATTGCATGCAAACTCAAAGACAGACTTTGCTTCCAGTAAGCCAAAACCTCTAAGTAAAAGATGCTTTTAAGAACATAATTCCCACCAGAACATAATTTCCTACCAGCTGGCTGACCAAAAATTACACTGGTCAGCCATCACAAGGTCCTGCCACCCCAAGAGAGCTGGCTCTCAACAGAGAGATTCTCATCATCCACAAGAACCAAGTCCCAGAGCTCCTTGCTTAGGAGCCAATCCCAGGACAGAGAAATTGTGATGACCTTTCCACATGAAGACAGGAAAGAGGCATCCCAAGCCAAGCACAGGGAAAGAGGTGAGAACAGTCATGCTCTTCTCTCTGCCCTTCCCAAAGCCATGATTCTCCTGCTAACATGAAGGATGAGATCCCTCTCTCAGTGGAGCTATTATGCAGCTCCTGCTCTCCTACACCAGATGAAACAAAATGACATACCTTGAGCTGGGTAGGACAGGCACTGAGCCCTCTGTAGAGGCAGGCTGGGCTGGCTTGCAGCTGGGAAAGACTTTTCATCAGGAAAAACAGCAGCTGCCCTTCAAGGCTCAACTGAGCCAGTTTCAGCAGTCCTGGGACTCTTTGCAATGAAGCTGCAATGGAAAAGCCATGTTCATCTTCACAAAACAGCACAGATTCCAGTGTCCCAGCATGGCTCTGGGGAGCATGGTGCTGTTGCAGCTCTTTTTGTTAATTAACCAGGTGTTTAACTTCAGCATCCTGGCTAAAATCCAGCATGGAGAAATGCACTTCCTGTCCTTACCCAGTTTTCTCTCAGCAGCTTCATCCTGGGCAGTTTCCCCCCCCTGCCCTGGTGAAGTCACTGCAGAGCAGGTGCAGTGTCACCCCAGAACACGCTGCACTTCAGCAGCAGGTGAGGAACTGCTCCTCAGCTCCAACCCAAAGGCTCATGGAACCTACTGTGTAAACATAAGGCACTATTATCTCCCCTCTCCACATGGAATCACTTTATGGAATTTATTATTATTATTTGGAGCTCAAATTGAAACCCTCTGGCCATGTATGAACGCTAAGCCTGCTTAGGGAATGCAGGAAGCAGCTAAAGTGGTGAAGAGGCAAAGATTTATGACAGTCAGAAAAGAAATTTTCTTTTCTAGCAACAAGCTTCACATTCCTAATCTATTTCTGCAGATTTTGCTACTCTCTACCAAACTTCTGACAGGTCTTAAAGACTAACACTTACCATGCTGCAAGCTGCTCCTCTAAAGTCTATTTTATCATTGTTTATAACCACCTGGCTGGATTCCCTTGGTGGTATTTTTCAGTCTTTCTCACAGACCCTAAGAGTATCCATATTGCCTGCAACACAGCCTTCATCTTCACCTTTTCCCTTCCCTCCAGCACCATCTCAGCTGTTTCTAACTGGGCTCCCTTTATCTCCTCCTGAGAGCTCCCACCCTTTCTGACTCCCATTCAAATCATCACATTAGTGAGACAGGCTGACTGTGGTTTTCACCTGTCACTTAAGCAGGATTGCATCCTCACCCTCTCCCTTAGCTTCAGTAAAACTTTCTTCTGTAAGAGCTTTGCAAATATATTTCTGTCCTTGATAAAATGGTATTAGGTAAGGATATAAGGGGAGGTCTGTGAAAGGAGAAAAATAGCAGTGACAATGATTCGTCTCCCAAATTGTCTTTCTGAAAGCTCCAAATGGCTTTGTAACAGCATGAAAGTGCTGATTATTGCCAAGCTGAGACTCAGGAAAGCCCTAAGGGAGGACAGGAGAGGGGTAAGGAATATATAAAAACCTGCAGGAAGAAGGGTAGAAATTCTGTGGCCCCTCACACGCTCCCTGGGATGTCAGAACTGCCCCTGCAGCAGAGCTTCAAGGGGAACTCAGGGCTCCATTTCCCCCCTGACACTAAAAACTTCAAGCTGTTCCCTCTGCAGGAGCAGCCAAGTGGTCTTTAGGTCCCTGTGGACCCTCCTCATGATTTTCAGCAAGATTTTACAGCAGAAGTTTCAACCAGGACTCATCATTTTCCCACCCAACAGTCAGACAGATCTTCCTAATTTCCAGTGACTTGTCACTTCAGGTCTTCCTCTCATAACACAAGGGGTCTAACCCCCCAAACCCAGACTCCTGGGAGAGCATGTGGGCAAGACCTGGCCAGGTGCCACCAGTGCTGGTCACAGCCACCTCTGGAGCCAGCAGCTCTGGCTGCAGAAGGAGCACAGCTAACACAAACATCATGCTGTGTTCCCATGGCAACCCAAGTGTCATGTTCATCACCCTCTCATTTCTGGAAGAAAAAAGACATAAGTCTGATGAAGAAAAATCCAAGAGTCCCAGTGGGCTGTGCTGAGGCTGGGCAGATTTTTCATGTCATTGCTGGCACTGCTCACCCCAGGCCAGCTGGGCAGTGCAGCACCAGCCCCCTGATGGCCCATGGGCTTGAGCGGAGGCTGAATGGGATTCAAATGCATCCAGCCAGGTACAGACAGCTGATGTCTTGTCTGCTCTGTGTCACTTTGGAGCTAGGGATACACAATCCACTCAGCACAGCTGTAGAAGTTACTAGGTGTTAGCAGAAGAGGTTTCAGCTCCACCCATCCAATCTCCCATTTGACATGACCTGGGGATGAAGGTCCTCACCAGTTATCTTTGCTCAGTGACTTATTAAAACACAGTAATTTAAGAACATGGCTGAATTTGGAATTGCTCTTCCAAGAGAACAGAGATCTTTGTGTGCATCAAGTCCCCTCCTAGACTGGGTGAGCTGCCACCATCTCACTGTCCCATGCTTTTCTGTGCTGATATCTGTGCCCCAGGAACCAGATCCAGCTGGGATCCAACATCCTCATTAACATGGATCTGTCTGAGCTTCTGTGCAGTGACTACAGGGCAGCAATTAAAGCATTGCCACATAGATTTGTACATGGAATCTCACCTTCCAGTTCCAAGACAAACATGTTAGAGATGCATCACTGGACAGTTTTGGTGTTCTTCCTTGAGGCATGAGAAGATGTAAGGCTGGAGGATTCATTTCAACCACTTTAGAATCAGTTCCACCAATTAGTAGTTATTTTCTATGGGAAAAAAAAAGAAAAAGAAAGAGGAAATTCCAGCCTGAAGAGCACAAAAGGAAGACTCCAAAAATTATGCTTGGGAGAAAGCATCTTCCTGTAAAAGAAAATCATGCCTGTGCTTGAGATGAAAAGGGAAACCAGGAAGAGAATGACAGCATTCTACAGAGTGCCTGGATAAGGCAGGAAGAAGTTCCTGGAACACTCCAGATTCTCTACATCCCAAAGCTGAAGCCAAACTCCAGGGAGGTGCAAGGTTTGGATGGTTGAGTATCCTAAGTCACTGCAGATCAGGGGAAATATCCCTGATATTTCAGGGGCAAGATATATCTAAACAACACTGAAATCCAAAACATTAGCTAACTTGCTATTAATCCTTAGTTTTAACCCTCAATTTTATTTTTATTTTGCTTTGTTTTCCCTCCCTGAGCAGTTTAGCTGGCCCAGCAGTGAGGAGTTCAAATGAATACCTGTAACTGGGGCGAGCACCTTGGCTAAGAGATTGTCCATATCTGGAGCAACTTCTTCCTCCTTAAAGACAGACAGAAACCTCATGCAGGCAGTCTTTCATGAGAGGGATAAAGAGAAGCTACTTATAGGCATTCACTTGTGCTTTTATGGAAGAAGAAACTAGGGATTAAGTATGACAAAGGTTAAGGCAGATGGTTGCAGGAATGTAATGAAATTTTGGCCTCTCCATGACATCTACAAAGGACAGTCTACAGGAAAGTGCTCACTGTGGTCCCATGGGCTCTGGGCTTTCATCCAGGGGAGCTGCCTTTTCTCCAGCTGATTTGCAGAACCATCTTGCTCAAGGCACTTGGCCATTTTACACCTTTTCTCAATTTTTGGGAATCCTTAAGCAACCAAGAGATGAACATTCCAGTCATTTCCACTGCCCAGACCACAGCTGAGCAGAGGAGAGAGGAATAAGTTTGAAAATTTATTATCTCCTCTTTGGACACGCCCAAATTAGCAATCAGCTCTTGTTAATACAGGTGGAAATACCTGAGGGGACATTAAGGTTCACCCTGTTGTCCTTTTATTCCACTCAGGCTAGAAAACAAAACACTGACCTTAGTGTTAGGGGATGGGAAGGATTCCATCAGCCTATAAAGGCCTGGGATCACAAATAAAATACTTCTGGATCTCCTTAATTAAACACAGCAGAGCATTCAGTTGTGCCTTGCTAAGTGGTGCTCATGCAAAGGGGATGAGCCCTTCTGGCAGGGTGAGTGTGCAATTCCCTCCTCTTCCCCACTGGAGCAGCCAAGCGGGGTCAAGGCAGCCCAGGAGAGAGATGTGCTGCCTGTTTGCTTGCTCCTGTGACTGGCTGCCCATGTAGAAGCTGGCAGGGAGCTGAAGTGTGCCAGCCAGGTTTTTGCAAGCATGTGAAAATTAACAAATCTCACCCTGAGCTGGAAAGGGCAGATAATTGAGAAAATTGAAAATAAGAGAGAAAAAAAAAAAAAAAAAAAGGAAAAATGAGGGGAAAAAAGAAAGAACATGGAGATGAGCCAAGAGGAAACACTTCAAAGGCCCATAGCCTGCAGCCCACATTAATGGCAACAAAAAGATGGGACCCTTACAGTTTAATCAAAGGCAATTTTTTTTTTAAAGGTATAATAACTCTGCCATGCAGGAGCTGGCACCCTGCCCCCAGAGGTGCTGGCAAGGCAGGCTGGCAAGAAGAAGCTGTGGCTTTCTCAGCTGCCTTCTTTCTGCACTGCCTTTGAGCATCAGTGAAAGGAAAGCAAGAGTGAGCAGGGCCTTCAGGAGAAATGCCTCGAGGGGAGAAGCTACAGGAAACCAAAGGAATTAGAAACATGACTGAAATCTAAATCCCAGCTTCTTCTGGCTGGTCCCTATGAATACTGCATGTAGGATGGGAGCTGGGAGCTGAGAGCCAGCTGAAGCAGCAGCAGGGTGGCACCCACAGGGCACTGGGGCAGAGCTGAGTGGAGCTGTCAGGGATAGAGGTCATGGAGAAGCTCATCCATAGAAATACAGACACCTGTGAGAGGGGGTAGGTGTGACCTGAAATGCCTAAGAGAGATGCTTTTCTGTAATCCCTGCCCTCCACGCAACAGAGACATCCTTGTCTGCTCTCCTCAGGCAGCACCAAAGGCAATCAGTGGGGCAAGTGTTCTGCACAAGAGACCAAACCAAAGCTTTTATGGGCTGCAGGCACTGGGGTCTTTGTTCTCTGGTAGATCTTTGTGAAGGAAGGGGGAAAATGGGAAAGAAAGTAGAGCAGCACAAAACCTGAGGAAAGAAAACCAGAATAAGGCTGAGTGTGCCATAGGGTGAAGAAACTCTCCTCAGAAAACAACATATAATTGTTTCCATTAGTCTGAAAGAAGAGACAGTGAAAAAAAATGACAAAGGTTTACAAAGACAAAGCCTCAATTAAACTAAAAAATCCAAACAAAAAAAAAGCAGAGAGAAAGAATAATTCATGTAACCCTCACTTATTTACATAGAATGAAGACAAACAATGGTGTATTTAGTTGTAGTCAGAAGCTGAAATTTTCCATGGGCTTTTAAGGCAGTGCCATATGTAGCCACAAGTAGCAATAGCCTGTGATTCAGTGAAATTTCCATAACAGCGTGAAAAAATGAAGGCCAGAAGGAGTCACACCTGGATTAAACTGCTCAACCTACCAAAGCTTGTGCCCAGGTAGCAAGGCAATGAGGAGACATCATATTTGGGTAGAGGAGCTGCAACTTGGACACAAAAATAAACAGCCCTTCCAAAAATGAAGGGCTATTCCACCTATTCCAGCAGATGGTAAGGTGCAGTAGACAGTTTGAAAAAGAAAAAATCAAATTTTTGATACACATTAGAAATTTTTCTTAGAAACAGCCAAGAGAGTATGCTACTCAAAAAAAACCCTCTAACACTGAACAACAGAGAATATTTCACATGTGTTGTCTACACAGGTTGTTCAAAACCTTCAAAGGCATGTAATGATTTTTGATAACACCTGCAGTGTTTCTACAGTCTGGGCACTTTCCATAAACAAAACTCTTGGATTGTTGCAATTGCAGGCTGTTAGGAAAAGCCAGCTCTTTGCAAACATCCCTTCTCTGTCCAAAATTTTAGAGCTTGCTGAAAAATCTAATACTGCACGAAATCAGAGTAAAGTGAGCACTTTATTCTCCCCAGAATCATACTGTAGGAAGCAGAACTTCAAGCTTCAAACAGAATATTCCTTTGCACCCAAAATCCCATTTCTACTAAACTCCCTATGAAGTCTGCTGAGGATCTTTTGATCCTCGTGCCAGCATTAGGCCTGATAAACCAAACACTGCTCTCTGTGTAGGTACACAAAGGGAGGTGTTTCTGGAGTTGCAGCTGAAAGCAACTCAGATTTTGGCAGTGTGCTAACATATGAGCCACAGGGGGTTTGCTTTGCAAGACCAATCTAGTTCCATTTAATTTACGATCCTTCAATAGTGACAGAACTTGATGAAGGAATACTGTGCCTGAAAACTCTGCTGCCCAGTTTTAACAACCAGCCTCATTGCAAATTTGGGTTCTCTGGCACCCTCAGACTGTCAGGGCTGTACCACCACTACCCCCTGACACTTGTGACAAGTGGCAAGGGAGCTGTGTGATGCTGCAAAGGACAATAGGCTTTTTTTGGCTCCCTGTAGGTGTTTAACCAAGCAGCAGCACCTCTGAGCCATTTTAAGGTTTGCTCACAGCTAGCTAAACTGGGAAGAATTCAGTGACCTTCAGGATATAAATAGATCCAAAGCCCCTTTGTGCCTGGGGAGTGGGAAGGGGACACTTCAGCATTTATGACCTGCAATTACTCTCCCACCCAACAGAATAGACTTTGTTGTCTACAGCAATTACCAGGGCATGAGTGGTGTCATTTCTAACAGGGCCAGACACAAACAAGCATCCTGGTGTGCCTCTGTCTCACTCTCCCTCGGTCCCTCTGTGATGCTCAGCCTGCAGAGCTCTTCCCATCAGTGGCGTGGAGTTGCCAAGCAACATTTATCGTGTCCCTCCATGGGCCCTGCTCATGGCTCTGTGGCAGATCACACTTTGAAGAAAAGGGGTTGTTGTGCAGAGTGAAATAACTTTCCCTCTCTCTTCTATCTTCCTACCTGATGAGGTGAAAAATGAATCATTCTGAATATGACAGAAATGCAGGATCAAAACCTGCATTCGGTTGCTCTGGGGTAAATCCTACTGAAAATTGTCTTTGGGGAATAAATTCACTGCCAGATACCAAGGACCAGTGCACCATACCCAGCACACTCATCCAGGATACAGCAAATATTTTTTTGCATCAAACACATTAGAAAAAGCAGCTAGAAGAAGTCAAATCATTATTGGCAAATAATTTATTCAGCCACAGTCACGACGGAATTAATCTTATCCATTATTCTCAAACATGACTCAACCAATTCCTGGAAATAACACGGCTAAAGCTTCTAGCTCTGAGCTGCAAACCCTAAGATTTAAATTCTTATTTAATTCCACAGCTCTTTCCCTCTTGTTATTATGTTCAACAGTGTGCTGCTGCTGTTCGTGTGCCAATGATACAAGGTTAGAAGGCTTAGACAGTTCAAAATGTTCTCTCTGCATCACTAAAGCTAAAAAGTACAAAGCAGCTCTTACAACTGAGAGCACTCAGGCCATCTGGCACAGTGGCTTCAGTGTGAGCTCCCTGCTCCAGGGCTCTTGGCATCTACCTGGATGTCAGCCACCAGTGAGAGTGCCTGCTCTGATCCCAGTTCCCTCTGGGATGCAGCCCCCCCAGATCATCAGAATTCTCTGTTTTCAGCTCTGGGGGACTGAGACTGTCAGAGCAAAGGATGGGGTTACAGAGGTGGGTGTGGGCAGCTCTGAAGCAGAGCCCTGTGCTGGAAAGGCTGGAGGTGAGGTTGGCAGATGTGTTCACATAAATAAAGGTGTATGAACATGAGGCTGAACTTCAACAAAAAGATATGGGATTTTCTGAAAAAAAGCAAATGGATTTTCCATTCTATTTTCTCAGTTATTTAAGTAAAATAATGCCCCGCAAGCATGACTGTGGGATTTCTTCTTGGGGTGGGTTTAAAGCTAGGAATCCTGTCTGATCTGGTAGTTTAACTTGAAGTTAGCAAGGCAAGGAAATAGCTCAACAAATGATCCTTTCCCAATATCTTAGGATGTAGATCCTGTGGGGATGCCTGTTTCTCTACATCTACCTTGTACAGAATAATTTAGACTAAATCACAGAATCACAGGATGGGTAAGGTTGGAAGGGACCACTGGAGATCACCTGGTCCAAGGTCCCTGCTCAAGCAGGGTCCTCCAAAGCACGTCACTCAGGATTGTGTCCAGATGGCTTTTGAATATCTCCAGGGAAGGAGAATTCACAACCTTTCTGACAAACTCTTCCATTGCTCAGTCACCCTCACAGGAAATAAGTTCTTCCTCTCGTTCAGATGGAACTTCCTGTGTTCCAGTTTCTGCCCTTTGCTTTTCATGCTATTTCTTGGCACCAGGAAGAGCCTGGCTCCATCTCTGTGACATCCTCCCTTCAGGTACTGATAGACATTGACAAGGTCCTCTCTCAGTCATCTCTTCTCCAGATACCTTACTTCTAGAAAGCTAAATTTCTTGGAGATGAAACTTGTCTCTCATAAGTAATTCCTCAGCTAATGTGCACCTTCCTTACAAATAATTCACATAAACCATATTACTTTAATTCCTTATGAAAAGAAAGTATTCAAAGCTTTCCTAAAGCAAAGACATATGTTATCCTCTAAGCCAATTAGCCAATAAAAGAAAGGAATTAGATCAGCTTGACAAATCCATGTTGATTCTCTTTTACCACCTTCTTATCCTATAGCAGCTAATGAATTGTTTGTTTCATAATTTGTTGAGGTTTCTCTGTAGTGACTCAGCTTAGCTGCCTGATTTAAATTTCCTGGCTTTTTCATGGGTTTTTTTTTTGCTATCTACACAAACATTGCCCTATTTGCCCTTTTCAACTCTAAAGAACCCTCTTGATATAGGAGAAGTTCTTGAAGTCCATTCCTAACTGTTCACAGACTGTTTTCATTGGACAACCTGCAGGGGAATTCCCTCAGGTCAAGCAGTTTGAATTCACTCCGTGTAATGGTTCTTTAAGTCACACCCCTTGGCTCTGGCCCATTCCCATACCCCAATCCGTGTGACTTCTGTTATGTTTATCTAGCACTGACTCTTTTGGTGATAAGGGGAGTCAAATAGGCAATGATGACTCCAAACCTTTGCTCTCCTTCTGTGCTCTCCTTCCGTGGTACATAGTTTTACAGTTTTATTCCTTCTAGCATTTTTATAGCATATTTATAGGATTTCTTTTTCTTCCCTTGTAGCCACCTCTAGTTCATTCTTTGCCAGGACCTCTTCTGATTTCATCCACACGTGTTTTGGTATCATTCTCTTCTCATTCCTAGTCTGCTGCTGCTTGAACTTTCAAAAAACAATTAATTTCTCATTTTAAGGCATTAATGAGGTCCTCACCCACTTTTAGTGTTTTTCCTTTGTTCTATTCTTCTCCCTCGTCATTGCACCTCTGCTCTAATCTCTAAGTCAGTGCTTGCTGGCCTGTATTCCTTCTTCCTTGATTCAACCTACCAATTCCCTGATGTTTCACAGCCAATTAATCCTTCTTCTGCTGTTCCTACTTTCTCTTTTCCATGTGTCTGGGAAGCTGATTAACTCATAGCTTGGTATATGTACTAAGGCTTTATATTCTTCCTGTTTAGCCCTTACACTCCTAGCCCTTGGGCAGAGACATTTCAGATGTTTACCAGATTGCTCCATTCTTCTCCCAAGTGCCTCATTTTCACCTCTATTAAATTTCCCATTTTCCTAACTCACTAACCAGCATGCTGCCTGGTTCTTGGAAGACTGCTGGCTGTAAAGAAAATCCCAAGTTTTTGTCGACACTGTCCGTGCTTTCACCTCAAGGATTTGTCTGGCCCACCTGTGCCACCTTCCACAGAGACCAAAGGAAACACAGCAGCCCCTGGAAAGGAGTTAGCAGTGATCCCAGTAAGGGGCAGGATTTTTATTTCAGTGATGGCAGATATATGAAGGAAGCAGCAATTAATCCTTCCTGTTTGCCTTCTCTAAGGATATCAAATTGTGTTGTAAACACTGGAGATTTAAACCTCTTTGTGACCCCTCTCACCGAAAATAAATATTAATAACCCCACTTCACAGGCAGGGAAACAAACACAGAAAAGCTAAATGGCTTTTTATGGAAATGCCAAGGCAAAGGCAGGAGCTGCCAGAGCATGCACTGGAAACCATTCAGGGAGAGCTGTCAGTCAGGCCTTAAGGAGCAAGGGGGCAGAAAACAGGGTTGTGATTGCAATTACATCAGCTGGTGAGGAGCCAGCCCCTCAGCGCCCAGAGCTCAGTTAGCCAAAGGCTATGGCAGTTTACTGACACTGGAGTTATTGCCAGAGCATCCAACTGATGATTGTTTTTAGTGGTAGATTTGTCTTCCCTCTCACTGGTCCATACATGAGCTACAAGCAGCTTAATTAAAGGCTAAAAAAGCCCCTGATGCTAAAATAGCTGCCTTGCCATCTTTCTGGAGCTGGTGCTAGACTCGTAGCAGGGCACTTCTTTCTGCCTTCTCCTTTCTCTCTCTCTCTCCCTCCTGTTCTCTCACTTTTAAAAAGTGAAATAAAAGAAGCAGGAAAAAGAAAAGATGAAGAAAGTAGCCACAAACTGCTCCATCAACAATAATAGGCCACAGATCTTCCAGGACCTGTCTGAGGATGTGAGTCCCTGGAGAGAAAGCCCAAGGCCAGGGATGGTAGAGGCTCAACCCTCATGAAAAGCACTCACAGACCCCAGAGCACAATGCAGCGCTGAGGATACGGACTTGGCTGCCGTTTATGGAGTGGGGAATACAGTGGCAGATTTATTCTACAGTAAAGAGGGTTGTTTCTTGGTAGCACTAATACTGACACATTATCTGGGGACGGAAGAGGATGCACAAATAGGAACAATTCTCCCATTTCTCTGCCTGTGTCTCCCCCAAATGCCCCCTACTCTTATTTCCTCCTGTTCTCTTCATTCCTCTCCTTGCACTGAGTCCTCTCCTTTCTCTCTGATTTATACCTTATTTCTTTAACCTTGTCCTTCATCTTTTCCCAATGCAATTACATGGACAGGGTTTTTACTTCTCCAAGATTTTGCATATTATCTTCAGCTGGAGCCTTGTGTCCAGCTCTCTGCCTGGTAAACCTTACAAGTGTTTTCAAACAGAGGGTCAAATCCTGCTCTCACTAAAACAGGAGTGAAAATTTCCACACTGTGAGGACCAGCCATGGGACAGGATGGGCTGATAACAGCCAGACAGAAGAGGCTTTTAAAATTATCCAGCACAGCTTAAAGAGAAATGTCCTCACGAATCATCACTGTGCATCATTGAAGTGGAAACCAGGGATGGCAACTACCACCACACTCCTGCACAGATTAACTCCAGCTCCCCTCTCAGCAGCTGAAATCAATACAGAGCAAACACCTGGGCGGTTTTACATCCCTATATCCCCCCCTCCTTGTTCCAAAAACATGCACCCACTTTCACTACTATATTTGCCCTTTTTATCTCACAATGGAACAGGAACTGGGAGAACAAACAAATTGGTCAAGAGCACGTAAGAGATCTGTGGCAAAGAAAGAAATATAACATGAGTGTCCCAAATTGCTGCCAAACAGTCTCTGACTCAGGCTTTGCATCTTGAAGGGATGGATAGGGGCAGTGGATCTTGTCCAAGGACTGATAAGACAGGAGATAGCTCTATCACCCACATCTCTGCTGTTTGGCAGCAGTAGAGAAGCAGTGGAGGAGCAGGGCTGCTGTCTTTCCCCCTCCTTAATCTGCTTCCTGCCTGCCTCAAAAACAACCCAGTGCATGGTTGTTTATTATTATTATCACTGTTATTTTCCAGAGTGCTGTAAAACTAGGGGATAGAGCACTCTGACAGCCTCATAACAAACAGCAGATAAAACTAATTAGATTTTGTTCTTCCTTCAGTTTGCTGACTTGATTCTTTTTTCTTTTTATTGTTTAATTATTTATTTTTTAGTCCAGAGGTTTACACACACACACACACGTGTATTTCACTAGATGTTGGCAAGGCATCCTTGGGATCATCTCTGGCAGGAAAGAGCTATTGTGGCCGGGAGACCCAAGAGCTGGTCAGGGGCTGAGACAGAGGGTGCAGTGTAGTGCAGGGCTCAGCACAGCATCTTCCACCCACGTCATGTTAACTGGTGGGGGGAGGAAGCAGGGCACAGCTATTCACAGCATCCAAGAGAGTCAGTGTGAGACAAAAGGCATCAGTAAAAAGAGTTAATTTGCCTGGCAGGAGCCCAAAACTGCTGCAGCAGTGGGGACCAGGCGAGTGCCTCTAAGACACCATCTCTTCTGGCCATTGTGGGAATATTTGGCGTGAGTCTCAACCTGACAGCCTTGCTGACTCTTGAGGAAGGACAAAACGGTGGGGAGCAGGGCGACCGCTCTCTCCTCCCTCTCTCCCTCCCTTTCTCCATCGTCTGTTTCCAAATTCTTTGGGATTATCTAGCGACAGCAAGAAAAGGCACTGCTCTCAGTGCCCAGCACTTCGCAGGCTGAAGTGAGGTGACGGGCCCGGCACAGGGGACAACGGCTTCATTCACTGGGGGATACCAAACCAGAATTACAAGTGTGCAAGAATAAACAAGGCTGGAGTTAATCTAAAGTTGTTTTACACTTTGTTTTATTAAAGTCAATGCACTTCCGTTCCTCTGTGCAGAGCCTAGCTCTGCTTAATTACCATGACTCAGGGAGAATTTTAATAGCGCGGAGCGCGCAGCGTGCACGGAGGCATTCTCCTGACCTCTAGAGGTCTGTCAAAAGAAGAGGAGCATCTGCTCCCTCTGTAGAAGTTCCTGGAGAAAAAGGAGGCAGCCCACAAAACTGCTTCTCCTGAAGTTATCCAGGTGCCATTCCCAAGTGGCTGCTCACCCACCTGTCCCGCTGCACTTCCCCACCCTTGGGCTGGGGGTTTCTCCTGCCCACCTCCTTCTGCAGCACCCTCACTACTTGCTGACAAGTTATTGGGCACAGGCATGGCATGCTGCCAGGGAGAACAGACTGACCAGGTTTTTCATACCACGCAGCAGCACTTTTGCAGGCGTGGTTGATGTCCAGGGACACTGCTCCCTGCTCAGCCACTGCATTTGGATCCCGGACACTGAAAACACCCTGAGGACCTCTGCCACCTCCCCACCTCCTGCAGCTCCTAGCACAGGGATCTCTGAAATGGTGGTACTGCTCCTACACATTTGGCTCCAAACACACATGGAAGATACATCTTTTATTATGCAATGACAACCCTTGCACAGATTAGTCACCAGCACAGAATTTTCCCACTGAACTGAATTCCCCCTATCTTAAAAAACTCAGAATGAAACAGCTAGAAAGCCAAATATTGTAGCCCAAATATTTGCATCTCATTAAGGAAAATGCTGATTTAATAAGATTTTTTTTTCTTTGCAGTAGGGTTTACCACTGGCAAGCCTTGGTAAGTGCCCTTCAGAGTTGGTACAGAAAGCAAAGTGGGTGCAAACATGCACATTTACAGACACAGATATGTACAGCAGTGCTTTTTACCCTGTGTTCTGGGGATGTGCTCTATGCTGAACACCCCAGAGCATGGCTTTTGTATGCTGCCACGTCAGTACCTAGCACAGTGTCAAGTTTTTGTCATGCCTACAAACACTGGATTTTAAAGTTAATTATGCACATATATTGTTTCTTTATTAATAAGCTTTGAAGCAGTATTATACAACCCATTATAATGGAAACACCTGTTTCACCTCTTTTGTGTCCCTTCCTGTGAGCCACCCTTTTATTAAAATTCAGTATTGTGTGCAACAAGCATGCTAAACCAAGCAGAACAGGACATCTGTACAGAGGCACACACCACACCTAATGAATTAGTCTGGGCTAAGAAGCTCAGCTTCTAAGGACCCAAGCTGCCTGTCTTTTGAGCAGCATCCTAGAGAGATAGAGACACAGGGAGCTCTTATGTGCTAGGGAAGACTTGAAGATCCGCGGATACTGAAAACCAAGCAGGACAGGAAGAAGCTTTTTATCTGAAGAGCAACCTCCTGCTGGAAAATATTGTCTAGGTAGTCTGAGGAAAGGTGCTCAGAAGCACATCACAGCATTTCATGTTCTGAACTAGGAATTCTCTTCAAAACCAGCATAAAACCAGGAAGATGACATGGTGCTTTTAATAATGCATAAATATTAATAATAATCATCACTGGTAATCACTGGAGCCCTTGCAGGCTGTAATGCTACAACACACTGCACATTCATCCTTGTTCTTGAGCCTCACAAAGCAGTGACAGAGTTGGGAGCCTCTTGCATCTTAAAATTAGCTCCATTTGGATTCAGGGCAATTCCCCATTTGCAGCAGCAGAGTCTAAGACACATGGCAAGATCAGGCAATGTGAAGTGTGAGATGAAGAGACATGGCTTCATGCTTTAGAGATACAGAACACGTGTGTGGATTCTCTGGCTGTGCTGGATTCTCAGGAAGTGGGAGGCAATTTTAGGAGAAATCTAATTTTTCTCCATTTGGGGATTAAATAAACTGTTCTGATTGATGCTTGGGCTAAATTCACTCCTGGGTTTTGCCACCATCACTAATCTATTGGTGAATTTAGCTCAGGTTTCCAGAGGATCACTATGAATTGTCACTGCTGCTTTCCTTAGTGTGGCACATTGGATTTCCCATGCTGTTGCTGAGATATAACCATCTCAGAAAAATGCACAGCCTGACCCAACCTGTTGAATGCACTGTAAAAATTCTGATCAGACAGAAATCAGAGGCATGCTCTACAGCTCAAGAGAGAATGGCAACAGAGAGCTCTGGTGAAAGGCATCAATAATTGTCACTTCTCCAGGCAAAGGCTGCCTAAAGTCAGAAAAAAATAATCATCTCTGATTCCTTGGTCTCAAAATACTGTTCCTTAGGACAATCTGTATGAAACCATAGAGAGGCAGCCATGAAACTGGGGGTTGTGTTTAGGAATGGATGACCTCACACAGTACCACCTGGGCTAGCGGCCCCTCGCTCTGCCTCGGGTACAAAGTGTAAGGAGTCGTTCTCAGCAGAGGTGTGTGTACAAATTACACAAACATATAGTCAACTCTCCATTCAGAACCAGGAGCAACACATGTGGGAAGGGTGCTGAAGCTGGCAAGCAGGCAAACATGAGCAGTGACCCATTTTCTTGCTGCTCTGCAAGTCGCAGCCTTGCTCACACAGGACTGCTCTCAAACCCACTGTACAGCCCAAGTGCTGTTGAGCCCAGAGGAAGAGCTGTGCTGTTGGGTGCTGGCTGGCTGGAAATGTAGAGCCCCCTCAGAGCCCTGGAGCTGCATGTCTGTCCTGTGGTCACTTCTTCATCTTCTGTCTCGCCTTCCATGCATGAGAGGCACTCCTGGATCTCTTGGTCTAGCTCCAAGAATTCCTCTTCACCATCACAGCTACTGGCAGTATCATAATCAATCTCTTCTGCACAAGGAGGTTCATCATCAGACTCCAGGCTGCTGTTACTGCACCTTCTGCAGAAAAACCACAAGAGAGACTGGATGTCATCAAAGGAGGAGGTGTTCTCAGGGGGAAGAGCAAGCAACAGGGAAATGCTTTTTCTGGGTTCAGCCTTGGCTCTGTTAATAAGGGATGAGGTGGTACTAAGCAAGCTCTGGTGTGTCTTT
Source organism: Ploceus nigricollis (assembly GCA_013399945.1). Lineage (NCBI taxonomy): Eukaryota > Metazoa > Chordata > Aves > Passeriformes > Ploceidae > Ploceus > Ploceus nigricollis. Next base: position 1,928,965 of record VXBC01010008.1, on the reverse strand, counting down.
GTGTCTGTCTCACCAATGAGAGTGATAAAATGAAGAGTGATACTCACTGACCTCTCAGGAGTAAATCATTATTATTCCCATCAGTATTACTGCTATTGCTAATGCAGAAGCATTACATACAGACAATACCATTCTTGCCTTGAGGCACTAAGAAACGTTGCAGAAGCTGAAATATAGCAGAGAAGAAGGTATTCAGTTTCCAGAAGGTTGCTGGTTTAATCATCATCCCCCTTGCTGTAGTTCCACATTTAGTGTAAGACCTAATTAATCCAGGTGGTTGAAGTGCTTTGGCATCTTTTCCTCCTGTTCTGAGCAAGCTCAGAGCACTGCTAACAAGAGGCAGCACAAACAAAAAGCTGAGCCTCTTGGATCTTCAAGCACACTGGCTGCAGGGAGGGCAGAAGCACCAGGAGTGGCTGTGTTTTGTGAAGAACATGGAAAGGCTTTGACTTCCTGGGGAAGGGCCAAACTCAGAGTCAAACCTGAATGGCTGAGGAAAGGCTCTAAATGGATGTCACAGCCACATCATCTGGTTCTCAGAAAGGCAGGCTACCCCACCTTGGCCTCCTGCCATTTACTTAAAGGAATGGCCACAGGGGCTTTCCTTACATGCCCACTTTCAATGCACAGTGCATGAGGTTTGCCTGATGCAATATTTATGGCAGAAAAGTGACCACTAGACTAAATGGCTCTGGGGGTCCTTCTCCTCCCAAGCTGCCTGCATCCCATCTGGCTCTCAGCCCATGAGGACAACTGGGTAATTTTTTGAGACTAGAAAGAAGCCTGTGATTTCAGTGCTGCCTGGGTCACAGTCTGGATGAATCAGGGGAAGAGATACTGCATTTTTCACCTCCAGGTCAATGTTTTCGATCAGACTCAGAGCAGGGGAATGTATTGCTTTGGGGGACAGGGAAAGGAATAATAATATTCCACCTCTGGGCCAGAGTTTTTAATTTGTCCCGAGCTGGGAAGAAGGAATGGCTTGGCAGATGGAGCACACACAGCTTTAATGTGTGGTCTGCTCACTTACATGTCAGTAACCAGAATAATCTTCCAGCTTTCAGCTGTTACACAGCAGTGCCAGCAACTGAGGTTTCAGAACATACCAAAGGTGTAAAGTATTGATCCCTCCCCTCTTCTGCACTCCAAGAAAGGTGTAAGATTTTTCTAGGTCTGAGATTCCAGATCTTAACTGCATACAGACTATTCTGCAGCAGAAACAAGCAGTGTCAACCCACACCTCCTTCTCAGGCTGATCTCTGGCTTAGTTTACTTCAAAGGCTGGGTATAAAGGATTTTCTGAAAGCTTAATAGAGCTGTACAGCTTAAAAATAAATAAAAGAATAATTATGCACTTTTACAGTTTCTGGCTCTACTTCAGTCTGCTCAGAAATCTGGGTCAGGAAGAACTCATACTGAAAATGAGGATGTGACATGAAACAAAACAAACAAACCAGGACAACCCTCCCAGCACAAACAGCAGCAGCAATGGTCCCAGCTGAGTCTGACCAGTGGGTTTGATTTTTCTTTTCTTTTTCATATGCAGGCATAGCATGAATTACCATGATACTGAGTACCTATGATAATGTTCAAAGCTGACTAAACCCAGGGGAACCAGAATTTTCATTTATAAGCCCTGCTCTTGCAGATTTGCAATCAAAAAGAACCAAAGCATACCTACTTTCAATATTGCACTTGTACATTTTTAAGGAGCTGCTAATGCCATTGGGACAGAACATAGCTGTTGCCCAACTCACTGATATTTTACAGATGGAACAGCTTGCAGCCTAGGAACTGAAGGTCAAACATTTGCATTAACAGGATAATTGGGGGGAAAAAAGGTTAAATCTGGGAAGCCAAATAACAGGATCTTCTGAATTTTTCAATAATTTAAGTGATTTTAGGACTGTATTTCTGACAAAATAGGGAAAATGCCTCCCGCCACAAAAACATTCTGCTAATGAAGGGAAGTCTGGAAGACAACAAACAGAGAATGAAAGACAAAAAATACAAAACTATAATTTATTTACACTGAAGACTGAAGGGATATTCTTTAGGAAGCAAGCATTTATTCATAAAACATTTGTGGTGGACTTCAAAAACTCCCCCTTGTTGCCTGCCTGCACAGCACAAAAAACACCAAGAGAGCTCAATTTAGGGGGGCAGCTGTGCTGCAGAAAGAGGTTCCCCACGAGTGAGGATGTGCTTAGACCCTGTTTGGAGGTTGGGAAAGAAGATTTTCATCCTCATTAGCTCTGCCCTTTGCTCCTTTGCTGTGGCAGTGATGAGTGAGGCAGTTAGCACTGATCTTAGCAGTGGCTTCTCCAGCCTGGAGTGACAGCCCTGGCTCAGAGCCACCAGCACAGGTCTCCCAGTGAGCTACCAAACAGCAAAGGGATGGCACCAACCTCCTCCTGCTGCCAACACAGGCTGCAGTCACACTGTAGAGAGAGGAGCTGAGAGGATCTTTATCACACTAACAAACTCTATAAACCAGTTACATCTCTGCACTACATGGAACTTTACATCCCAATAATTCACTTTCTGCTGCAGGAAGATTTAAAACACATTACAAAGCAGCACAAATGGGCTGGTTCCAAGCAGCAGGTTCTTCTGAAAGGGGAGAGGTGGCAGCATGTGGCACGTGGAGGAGCCAGCCAGTTCCACCAACCAAGTGCCATCCTTGCAAGTGCTTCCTCACGTCACAGAGACCATCCCCTTCCATGCAAATGGTGAAACAGGGTAAGGAACAGATTGCCAACATCTATTGATTATTGCATTCCTTCCCAACAGAGTTTTGGGGGTTTGTGTGTTTATTTTTAATCTGATCTTTAAAAGCTGGAAAAGAATTCACATGACAAAAACTAAAACAAAAATCAAAAGCAAAATAACAACAAAAAAACTACCCAGGAGACATGAAACATATTTATCAAAGAATAATGATGTTGTCTCACAGAAGGTAAACAAAGAGGAAAACCAATGACACTACATTATAGAAATCCAAGACAAATATAGACTAGGAATAGCACTGAACATGAACACAGTGCAGAAGAGAGGGGGAAGGCTGGTAATATAATCTACGGCCAGCAGTCCCCCAGCTTTTACAATAAAACATGTACACATTTGGTTGATCTTCAAAACCTACAGCCTCATAGCCCCCATCTATTCCAGCTGATGGGAACCACAGCAGCAATTTGCAACTTCATGATGTGATAAATAGAATTTCTTTGTTTTGATTTTTAATTTGCATATTTACTCAGATATGACTTAATCTTAATTAGTTCTCCTTTTCTATGTGGGCGTGTTTTTTTGTTTGCTCAGTTTTGGAAAGCAAGCAAGATTTGGTTCCCAGTAAAATAATTCTGGATTTTTTGCTGGCTTGATGGGAGGAGAAGGAGAAGGGAGCCCAGTGCCTCCTTACATGTCAGCAGAACTGGAACTTTGTGGTATGACTGGAAAACACTTCTTTCAGGTGCCTACTGTCAACCCCTCATTCTGAGTCAGCCTGCTGGGTCACAGCTGGAGAGAAAGCTCTCATGTCAGCTGTCCTGCTGAGCCACACCTCAGAGCACACACTCTGTAGCTGTGGTGATAAACTACAGCCACACACTGCACATGGGGATGAGTGGCATCTCTCTTCCATACTTAATTTTCATCTACTTGTACATGCACTTCCAGGGAACAGAGAGAACTGGAGAACTCCTAAATAATTTCCAGAGATTTTTCACTCACATTTTGCTTGTGTGGCAGGTCACTCATTCTCTGTGTATTCTGCTGGCTGGCTCAAAATAGAATGTTTCATTTTTTCTGCTGGAAGGAACGGGCACTGACAACTGTCCCTCTTAGGGAATCTGTGACTGCTGCTCAGGGTTTCTGCTTGACCTTCACTTGACAGCCCTCAGTTGCAATGCATTACAGAAGGAAGTGGAGCATTTACTTTGCTTTCATATTGCTCCTCTCACTGCTGAAATCTGTTGCAGCCTTGTCAGAAAGAAGCTGGAAGTGGGAGGGTTTAAATGCATCACATAAAAAGAAGGAAAAAGCTGAGGCTGGAGACCACTGCTGGTCATGGACATGCCAATGATTCTCTCTGAAGGATGTATCAACAAACAAGCAAACATGTCCTCAGCCTCTCTCTGCAATGAAAACCCTATTTTCTCCTTGTGTTAAACCTTCTCTCCATCATGGCATGTCCCAGTTCTTTGGAAGCTGCCCAAAGCAGGGATGTGGCTGTGTATAATGAGACAAGCACATCTCTGATACAGCTCATAGACTAAATAAGGCAGGAAATAGCTTTACTGAAATTTTTCAAGAGATGAGACGTTCTTCTGTGTGAATAGAAAACAGAAAAAAAAGATTTTTATGTGATTTAATAGGCCAAGTTCTCCACAGTTACAGCATTCACCTGAAGGGTGAGGTTTTTCCCCACTCAGGCAGGGAGTGGAGACCCCAGAAAGTTCCCTGACCACAATTATCACCTGTGCAGAAGGGGTATTGCCCATTCTTTTCCAAAGTTTTACCTACTGTATGAACAGTTACCAGTGCTGGTAAATAAAGTGTCCTGAAGCTTTAAAGATATGCTGCCCTCTCCACAGTGAATTGGAATTGCCTTGCCCTTCTGGCTTTTTGACATTAAAATTCCATCTACACCACCAAATCTAAAAGGGATGTGTGGTCTTGCACAGTTTTGCTTTTGAGGAAACCATATGTTTTATTAAAAGCAGGAACACTGCTTCTGAAGGCTTGTAATGAATCTAAAATGAACCTTAAGCAGACACATTTGCAGTAATCCCAGAGTACAATTCTGCCTTTAATTGCTTCAATAAAGTAGTATTTTAGGACATAAATGAAACAACTATGATGCTTGCAGGTAATTACACCTGTAAGAAATACACTACAGCAACAAGATGCCAGCAAAGAAGGGCTTTAATTTGCCCTTTGTGTCTGGATTCAGTTGCTACAAGATGCCTTGCACACCTTGTAATGACTTTCTAATTTCTCCTCTGCTGTTCAGCAGCTCCCCAGACAGCAGCCTGGTACCCTCCTGCCTGAGGAATGCCAGACAAGGATCCTGCCTGAGGAATGCCAGACAAGGATCTGTTTAGTCCCTGACCTCACCAAGGGAAGGGGACAGCTCTCTTCTGATGCAAGATGACTCCAGCTTTAGGAGCTATTGCTGTCCCCTCCGTTGTTGCTACACAGAAAACACAAATGATGTTAACTTTGTAGACTCCCAAGGGACTTCCCTTCCCAAAGACTCTTTGACAAGGACTTTTGCATCACACAACCTCTCCTGAGAAAATATGTGCTCAGCCCAAGGCAGTGCCAGGTGCCCTGGCTCTCAGCCCACCACAGCCCATTCTTTCACCAGCAATATAAATGTAATTAAACATGGCCTTGAATTCTGTTTGCTGTGGCTGAGACATGTTTGGTCTTGTAGGTTGGGGTTTTTTTTTCCTTTTTTTTCTTCCTGCTGCAAATAGCCAAGAGAAAGGTGCAATTCATTGCTAAGGCTTGAACTAATTAGTTTTTCAGAAGTTCCCAGGCTAATTATAGACTGCAATATTTATAATTGATTTGGCCAGATTAGAAATGGGTGTCTGGTGCACCAGTTAGATAAGTAAAGGGCAAATGGGTTTTATTTACAAGAGAAGACAGCTTGTAAATAAAAGGAGAGCATGAAGAGGAAGAAACAGGCTGACTCCTGGCCAATACTGTCCCCTAATGTTCATTCAGGCTTGCAACAATTGAGCCCTGGGTCAGCATTTTACTTGTATCTGCCATGAACTGTTCTTGTCCCCAGGAATGGCTCCTCCAGCAGTGCTGAGAAGGTGGCTGATGCTGCTGCAGGGGCAGGGGAGGTGCTGGGCACACATCTCTCATCACACGTGGTTAGGAAATGGAGAAGCCTTCAATGAATGCAGAGAACTGCATTTAATTGAATTACACCGTGCCATTGGGACAGCTTTGATCTTTCTGTGAAAGACGAGTTTGCAGACAAGACAAGAAGGCATTTTTCTCCCATTTGAAGGGTAGCTGACATTGCATGACATTCCTGGATGCCAGGTATGTCAGCTCAGATCCAGGTGTGCCTCTAATGCTGACCAATAGAACTCACACAAGCTGGTCTTCAGACTTGCAGGATGGAAAAGCTGTTGAGGAGCCAGAGGCTGTGGATTCAGTCTTATGAACAATCATTAATTTCCTCCTAATGGAAGACCAATCTATATATCAGAGCAGGGCAAACACTGCATCTTTAGCATTCTTATAGCTGTAGGCTTGTAAGCATTAATAAAACCCAGTGACTTGAACAGATACAAGTCAGCCACGAAATTAAGCTCTAGCAGTTGCTGCAGAACCCCAAACATAATGAGTTTTTCTTCTCTCACCCTTAGACTGTTCTTAGGTCTTGTATATTTTTTTTCTTTAAATACATTCACATTTCAGCAAAGGAAAGCACCATCCTGTGGGTGTTTTATGAAAGATTTGTGAACTGGCATATTCATTTTAGTTTGTGATGATGTTTTCTTTCACATGGTACAATACCTGGCTTGGACAAAATATTAATAATTCCATTAATCTGCTGCTTGCAAGGGCAGATATGAACAGAACAGCTGCATCCCCATCACCACTGACAAGCAAAACCAGGATACTGAGTAAAATTTCCACTTATTATGGTCTGAAGTTAATTACAAAAGAACCTAAGCGTGGAAAACTCTGACTTTACCTCCACAGACATTCCAGGCAATCTGTTAAATTTTAGTCACAAGTTCAACAAGTTCAGCCACTCCACCCAAGCTAGGGGAACAGCTCATTCACCCAAAACTGGCATCCAGCCCCAGCTTCTGTGTTAATTCCTTGGCAAAATGGGATATGCCTGAAGAAACCTTGAGACCTGACTGCCCATGGCTGTACAGCACTATATTCTTGAAATTTGGGCCAAAATCCCAAGCACCAGGGCTCAAGCCCTGGGATACAAATTTTAAGCAAGTTGAAGACTTTTATAAGAAGCATGTGTGATATATTTATGTGATATATTCAGGCACTGCTGGGAAACAAAAGTTTAGAGTGTCTTGGGAAAGCATAGGCCACATCTTGCTTTTTAGATCCATATTACACTACAACTTGGTGTTTATTTAAGGGATAGTTTAATACCAGGTCAACTGTGATCTTGTTATATTCATTAAAAATGAGACATACTCACAGGAAATAGAAGATGGCTGATGCAAAATAGATGGAATAATACCCATCCACCAGGCAGCACAAGCAGTGGCTTGGATTTAGAGTTTAAGGATCAGAGGAAATGCTTCCAAACCAGGTAAATTTTGGCTTTCTACAGCTTAAGCTTCCTATGGAAATATGAGCAGTCAAGGCCCCTTGTGTGGGAAGATATTTAGTGAGACTACCAGAACTCATTAGGATACTAAATAATGAAAGAACTGCTGAAAATATGATTTTGAAAGTGTTTGAGAGCTTTTCTCACAGTGTCTCTATCTCAAGCAATTTCTTCTCAAAAAGATAATCATGTTATTGATGATACTTAGCAGTCCAGCCAAAGTAATACAGGAAGATTATTGGAATCCTTGTAATTGCTTTTAGGTGCTTCCAGTAGTTGAGATATTGGCACTGTGTGGGGGAAAAAAATGTAGAAAGATTTTGGCTTAGATGCTAAAAAATTGTACTGCTGAGGATAAAGAACGTAAAGGCAGGCAGGTTCTCCTGAGATCTTTTTTTCCCTTGGTGCTCTTTCACATAATTCCACTAACTCTATAAGTGGTTCTATATATTTAATTTCAAAAGTCCAAGTTTCATACATATATATCCCTTAGTTCTCTCTGAGCAACTAAAGGATTTGGGATTTTGAAAGCAAAATGTTTTAAGATGGCCAAGACATGTCTAGCCTGTGCCTTAGTTACATGTCTGCCCTATGTACAAGGTATTTTTGGGTCAGATAAATACACATGCAAATATTTGTTTGCACAGCAGATGACAGATAGATATCTAATTACTTGACTGAACTAATAATTGCTGTAAATTACTAATTGCCAACCACTACACCCCGTGAAGGAGAAAGAAACCTCTTGGTTTTTGGTTTTTCTTCATGAAAATGTATTTTTAGCTGATACCCACTCTGATCTTTCAGAGAATCTATGGCAGGGATCAAATGATGAGGTTAAATTATTATAAATTATATGTGTCCATGTATGTAAATAAGTTTAAACAAGCACATAAATACAGCACCATTGCTTATCTACCTTAAAGACAGATAAAGATAGATATGTACACATTATACACACACACCCAGACACCCACACGTGCACTGAGTTATGTGGTTTGCTCTGTATTCAGAGCACAATTTTCATTACAAAACATGGGAGGTCTCAGGAGATGCTCCTACAGCTCCCTGAGAAATAACAACAGGTGATCACTGAACCTTGATGCTGTTGCATTCAAGTGGAAGCAACCTGAGGGAAAGAGCTGGTTGTGTTTAGAGCAAAGCAATTCTTTGACTCTGGTCCCCAGGTGAGTGTTGACAAAGCAGGAGTTCACCTGAGAGGGAAATTAGACCATCTGGGTAGGACTGGCAGCAGCTGACAGAATGAGAGGACACAGTCTTAAGCTGTGCCAAGGGAAATATAGGTTGGATATTAGGAAAAAGCTTTTTACAGAAGGGGTGATAAAGCACTGGAATGGCCTGCCCAGGGAGGTGGTAGAGTCACCATCCCTGGATGTGTTACAAAAAGACTGGATGTGGCACTCAGTGCCAGGGTTTAGTTGAGGTGTTAGGGCTGGGTTGGACTTGATGATCTTGAAGGTCTCTTCCAACCCAGTGATTCTGTAGCTTGAGATATGTTAGGATGGTCAAGAGGCAGGCAGAAATGGTTGTCTAAAACATCCAGTGTTGTCATCAGCTGTCTGGGAGCTTAAAGCAAAACTGTGGCTAAAGTTAAGATCTTGGATGCTCAGTAAGGAAATCAGGACATTTTCCTGTTCCACATGGACCTGACTCCATCTTGTACCTCTTAAAGTAAGGAATAGACATTTTTAAAAACCCTTCTGCACAAATCTGTTTCTTTCACAACCTTGTGCTTCAAATGGGTAAAGAACAGGTGGGACCAAAAATACTCAACTCTGGTAAAGAGAATGATTCTCGTTCTGAAGCAGCCAGAGAGGGGACGGGGTATGACAACACATGGAGGTTCAACAGCTGTTCTTCCAGTGAATTCTGCTTCTAAGGAAAGGCTTCAGACAAATCTCAGCTTAAGGGCCACAGAAAACCATTTTGGAGTACACTGAAGGCAGTTAAGGCCAACATGATGGCAAAGCCCTGAAGCCTCAGAGGTTCCAGGTGATAAACATCATTTAACACGACCACCTCTCAAAGTAACTTTACCTATGGTCCTTTACCAAGGTCCTGTGTTATCACAGATTTCTTGGAATGGATCCAACACAAACCTGCAAAGTCATAATCCTCATCTCATTCAGGGGTGCTCATCATAACTAATCTGAGAAACCGCCTGTATTGTAAAAAGTTCTGAGACTGATAAGGAACTTTTGTTCTCTCATCCTTTCCTGAGGAGAACAAATATATTTAATCAATATTATAGTTACAGGGGGGAGAGAGAGGCCCTGTGTGTACCCATAAGAATGAAAGACAGCAAGGGCAAGGTCAAAGAAATCTATTGTGCCTTTAAAGCAGATTGAAGTGGGGTTTATAGCAGAAACATCTGATGAAATATGTGTGATCATAAATAATCAACAATAGATGCAGCTTCAAAACTTCAGCCTCTGCCCTCACCCTAAATCTCTTCTCAGACATAATGAGATTCAGATAAAACAAATCTGAATACTCATGTTCAATATATTTCAAAACATTCTGATCAATTATGTTTTTAACACCATATGGACCCAAATCCAAAACCTTGCTTAACCTCGCTCATTACACAGCTGATTTGCATATGCTTTGGACTCCATTAAGGACAACAAAAAATGTCATCTACTGCATATAAAAGTGGCAATGCTTGCTAATTCCCTGATCTTGCCAAAGCCCTGCCAGATGTTTCATGAAGAATAGCAAATATTTCATTATGCTCTCCCTGCTTCCTAAAATTTGTCTGTCAGGAACTGCAAGGATGAACAAGAAAAACAACAGGCATGGAGAGCTGACAAAAATATGAAGCATCAGTTTCAACCTATTTCAGAGCTCAAACAGGATTCTAAAGGGATTCTTTGTGCCAGAAGGACCTTCCAGCCAGGAACATATGACTCCCAGTAAAGAGGAAAGAGGAAAAACAACGACCATTTGCTCTGATCTAAGGAGACAGCATTGCCTTGCAAAAAGAACAGAGTAAAGCACATATAAAAGTTGCCATTGCTGTTTGTTGTACAAGAGATCCCCAAATTCTCTTCTGTGTTCCTGTTGTAGGTATTTAATAATGTTTCACCTGTATAACAGGCAGATGCAGTTTTCAAATGAATCCATTTGTAGCTTGTAGCATCTATCAGCTCCCAGCAGGGAACATTTTTTTAAATTGCTGTTAACACAAGTATTTTCTGAATATTTTATAAAAATCAATTTTCAAATGCCTGCCAAAATATTCTATGTGCTTTACCTGAAAGTTGCAATTATATTTTCTTTCTTTTTTCTGTATGTGAATATACATGTCTATATTTATATATGCTTACATAAATTCTTAAAAGAATACTAACCCACCATGGAAGCAAGCATATTCTGAGTGAAAGCTGAAGCAACATAAACTGACAAAAGTATTCATTTAATTATGGTAAGACATGTATTTGGATGGATGGGGCAAATTATAGCACAGCTTGCAGAGCAGTGAAACAATCACTTTATAGAGAACCACCCTGAGCATTTAATGTCACTCTCTGATTTACAACTAAAAATGATAAAAGGTCAGTTCTTGTGCACAATGTAAGTGACTGAAAAAATATGTCAGGCTGTACATCAAAGGAAAATTAAATCATGAAGTTAAAACACTCAGTTTTCAAAGATACAGGTTCTGTACTCACTGGGCTTGCAGTGACTGTGAGCAAATTCCTTTTCTCTCTTTGCCCCAATTCCCCAGTAATGTGGACACACAAAGCTCCATCTCTCCACCTGTCTGCACAGCAGAGCCAAGGTGTGTCTGAAACCTTCCCCCACCTGCCTAGTCAAAATGAGGGTGCAGAGCTCTTTAATTGCCCCTTCTATGTGTGTGCCCTTCTCTCCTCTGAAAGCAGCGACAAAAAGGGTGTTTAACCTTACTGAGTTTGGTCCAAAAACTCCTCTCAACAAACTGTGACTTCAGTAAAGTAGCAAGCTTCCAGATCCATTAGGGACAGAAGTCAGTGTTCTTGATTCTGCCAGACAGGAGTGAAGAGTTTAGCTGGAGGAATGATGAGGATGTAGGACTCCTGTTGTCATCAAGAGGGGGGAGAGGTGCTCAGTGACACCAAGGATTAGCTGCCAGATCATATTTGGAAAGAGAAATGCTGTAATTCTTGCAGTCCTGAAAACAAGTAACATCATAAAAGTGAAGGGGAGACTGTTTAGAAGGGAAAGAAACAGCCAAAAGCTGCCAGCTTTTCTGTACCCAGTGTGGCCTCTGATTTTAAAGTGCCCAGCAATCCTGGCTGCCAGATCCAGCTCAAGCAAACAAAGGTGGAGGACTTGTGCATGCTTGGTTCCACTGGACCTGAAAACCTCATTAGTCAGGAAATCTTGTATTTCCTGGCATTTGCCTTTGTAGTTATCTTTTCCTAGCTCCTCATTTTGTCTCTGCTTCAGAAAGCTGCTTATTGCACCAAAATTATGTGACGTCTGCTCTTCTCATGGTGGATTCTGTCTTCCAGGAACTGAAACACCAGCTGAAGACCAGGTCGTGAGTTGTTCTGGCTCATGTCACCAAGGCATGAAAAGAGCCCACAGAAATGATATTTTCCAGTGCAAAGAGCACAGATCCAAGTGCTAGAATATACAAACACACTTCACAGAGGGGATGCATTTAGGAAGGTTATATTCATGGATACGTACAGGGTTCTTGATTGATGTGTTCTGATAGATTCTGATAGAATCTCTTCCTTCCCCACCAAATCATGATGGCTTCATTTTCTCCACAGACACTTCTGCTGCACCAGCAATAATGAGGTACCTCCACAGTAACATTTCAAGTGCCAATAACACACAAACCCTTAAAACCCTTGTATGCTGCTGAGGGACCCAGGCTCCTGGAATGATGGAGATAATAGAATGGTGGAGTTGCTGCAGCCAAGTCAGGCTGCTGCTGACTTTACCCTGAGATTCCCAGGCTTACGCTGGACTTTCTCCTTTTCTGCACAGCCAACCCAGAGATAAACTGTGTCAGATTTAATGGTGCATGATACAGGCAATTCAGGATCAAGGAGAGGGGGGGAAAAAAGCATTTCTGAGGCAAGATGGGTTATCAGCTCAGCTCAAAAAGCAACCTATCAAGAAACACTGCCAAAGCGACTTCAGAAATCTATAATTTAGGTGTTACCTTAAGCCTGAAACTTTGTTTGGAAATTTCATACTTCTCACAAGCAGACTGGCAAAGCCCAGGAGAATCAGACCAGTGATCAGTCCAGATGACAAAGTAATACACTTAGTGTATATCAAGTGCTGTGCACATGAAAGGTACAGGAAAGATGGCAACATTATACAGTTTTATCCTGCAAGGAATCAAAGCTGTTATTACACAGCAGTTTTCCAAGGGCTATTACACTCCATTGCTTACCCACCAATCAGCTCACCTTACTGGGCTTCCCAACAGTATGAATCACTTTTAAATAACAATGCATTTACTTTACATACAAACTTTGCAGCCTGAAACACCCCATGCTGCTTTCTGAAAGGGGAAGCAGCCAGAAGATTTATCAGGAACAGGGCTGTTGATGTGCAGGAAGCTGCACCAGCATGTCCCAGCTGAGCAGCTGAGCTCCTGAACAGCATCATTCACCACTAATTTTGCAGACATTTCTGAGGCAGGGAGTGACACTTTACTTTAAATCTTGTCATTTTTAGAACAGAAGGCAAAGAATTCTAAAGTCAGTCAACAACTGGTGCAAAAATTTTAAGGAATTGAAGATAAGAGAAATATGCCCTGTGTCAAAACTTGGCAAAGATGCAAGCCCTAGATCCCCAATTCTTGATACTCAGAGTATTTCTTGGTTTGCAAGTGAATAAGGATTGCTGTGCAAGGACAATCATTCCATGGAATCACTTAATGATCTGGGTCGGAAGGGACCTTAGAGATAATCACATTCCCATACTCCTTCCATGGCCAGGAACATTTCCCACTAGATCAGGTTGCTCAAAGCCCCATCCAGCCTGACCTTGAACACTTCCAGGGATGGGGATCATTAGTTGATAATTACAACAGCAGTGAGAGGCTGTGGAACTTTTCATGCCAGCCTCACACACTTACTCCACAGATGGGCACTGTGGCAAGGCAGGGTGCAAACCACAGTCCCTCCTGCGAGGCTCTGCCTGCCTGGGGCTTGGGAAGTGGCAGAGCCAGGTCAGGGAGGCTGTGCACACTGATCCAGGGCACTCTCAGGCAGCCACGCTCCCAGGTCTCAGTGGAAGACAGCACAAATCCTGCCAGATGCCTTTCTCTGACACACATGTATTTGCTGGAACTGCCTCATGTGAGTTTAGGAGGAAAAGGCTCAGAATTAAACACACTTACACAATTTGGGTCATATTAACCTAAGCTGCTAAGGGTGAATTCGATAAGCAAATGTGTAATTTATGTGTCCAAAGATCTGTGACTATGGAGGAGCCCAGCCAAGCACCCCAAACCAATAGCTTTAGCTTCTGGAGATGTTTCCTCCCACTTCTTCATGCTGTTGTAGACATTCCCAATGCAAGAGAGGTCCATGAGGAGACAATCAAAAGAAAGGAAAATTTCCTGAGCTGTCTACTCCCTTGCTGCTTTCAAGGTCTCCCCATCCCAGAAGTTTCACATATCCTTGTCCCACACTACTCCCTATAGTCAGGAAATGCCTAATATTTCTCTTCTTACAGAGAGTCTCCTTTAAGACGGATTAAATTAAAACTCCTTAAACTCAGATCTGTCAATTTCCTCTGTTGGAGACTTTGGATTTAGATATCTTTGCTCCACTGGAAAATATCCACTGATAATTATTATTATGAGATACACCCTTAAAGATAGAAACTGGCTGCTAGGAAAGACTGAAAGGAAGGGAAGAGAAGAAAAATAAAAATACTATTCCCACTTACCCTGACAGGGATTTAATCACCTTCCCAGCATGACAGATCAAGAGTCCTTGGACAACCTCCTGAACAAGACTCAATTGACACCTATAATGTAAAGCACTTGATTTTCTCACGATAACATTAAGCATCATTACTAGAAATGGATGATACAGTTCAAAGCTAATTTCACATTTAATTTGAAACCATTAAATATATATGTAATTGCCTCTTCCCACAAACCAGCATTTGGGCCCTGAAGGCAACATCCATAGTAAGCTAAAAGACAGTATGTGAAGTTCTTTCTGTGAGAATTTACAAGTGTGCATGAGATTAAATGATTTATAAAATACATACATGAGGCCTCTAATAGGAAGAATTGAAATCAAACATTTTGTAATTAGGGCTGTTTTAAAGCAATAACTGTAGTGGGGAGGAGGTGCTGTAGGAGAGGAACAGAGGGTTAATGTGCTCTTCTTGCCAGTGCTGTGGACCTGAATGTTCAAGTCAAGGTGGAAAAACTGAGCAAACCAACTGTGGCATATTCCAGAAGGACTTTGGGGTGCATCATGAATCCTCAGAGAGTTCAGAGCACAAGCAAACTGTGCTGGAAAAGCAGCAGACCCTTGAGAATGGACCTGTCTGCTTTAAGGGTAGTGCTGAGACTGACAGCCTCAAAATGAGCATCCCTGGCACAGAGCTGAGCAACCAACAAAAGGAGAGATCCTGACAAAGCACAGATTAGAAAATTAGTTATGGAGGTGAACAAAACAGTAGCTGGTACAGAATTTCAGTGGGGATACTAAAAATCTCAGTCTAGAACAGAGCAAGGAAATGAGCTCCCTGCAAAGGTCAGGAGAGGCATGAAGTGAGGCAGGAGACACAGGGAATGTGGAAAAAATGTAAAGTATTAAAGTACCTGCACTGCTCAGATGACCTGGACTCCAGCAGTGCCCAGGACTGCTGACCACAGGAGCTACAACAGTATCTGCCTTCAATTGGATCAGCATCTGCCAGGTGTAGGAGCAAGCTGACAGCCTAGCAGGAACAGGGCTCTGGGTAGATGACAACTCTTGCCCAAAGCCTGTTGCAGGAGAACAGGATGTTCCATGCTCCTGCCAGGACACTCAGTAACAGGACATCTGAAGGCTCACCAGGGTCAGTAAGGCAGCTGAGGACAGCGGGGAATGGGATTGCCTACAGGGGCCCGTGGGGCTGCAGCAGCAGCGTGGGACAGACACACCCATAAGGACAGGCTTTGGCCAGTGCAACACAGTGGTGGAAATCATTTTGAAATGTGTTATCCCTTGGTAAGGCTGGATACACAATGGGGAGCTCATATCCAGATTGTGGCCTATTTCCAGTTCTGAAATCCAAACATTATATATTCCTGTTTCCTTATCCAGTGTTGCTTTAGTGCTTAATTATCTACCTGCTGGCCTGGCCTTTTCTGCCATACTGGTGCCAGACCATCACTGATGTGTCTATTAGGGTGAAACGAGCTCTGAACTGGGTGATAAATTGTTGTTTTTGCTGCAGCTGCTCACATCTCGTAAATGTTTAAACAGCATAATCACACTCATATCTAGTAGCTGCTTGGTTATGTTTATTTTGGATGAGGTACTATGAAGTTTCTTAGATGTGTGTGTCAAATATTCATAGATGGCAGGCTACTGAAATATTTTTCTTTAGTATTTATTTATAGACTTTATTTATCAACAGAATCAATCTTCACGTTCCCAGCTGCAGCATTACTTCTTGCCTTACCCATTTTTCCCAGACAGTGCCTGTCTATCTAACAATATCCCTCTTCCTGCAACATCTATTCACAGAATATCTGTGCAAGGTATCTTCCCATGGGTACTCACAGCATCCATCTCTTTAATTCCAACCATATATCCACTCCATCTAATGCTCGTCATCTCTCTGAAGCTCTCTCTCTCTCTCTCCTCTCACCATCTCTTTATCTAGGCAATGGTATCTGTCTCTCTGTTGTGATTCTCTATCCCTTTCTCTCAGTCACTCACCAGGGTATAATTATGGATTTTGGACCACAAGAGGTTTCCTTTTTTTTTTTTTCCCCCCCAAATTTGGCTCACAAATCACTGGTTAATTTATTTGTTTTTATGCAAAGGCTGGATGCGAGAAATGAACTCCAGAAGGGTACAAGTGCCTTTGGGTCAAAGACTCTTTCCCAGGCTTTGTTGCTTCCCTGCTGTGTGTGAACTGTTCACTGCTGTGAGAGCTGCTGTTATCTGAGAAACTCATCTTCAAACAAAGATGCTGCAGTGACTACTGCCTCCCTGCTCTCTTCCTCTTTTCCCTTTCCAATTTCCTTTTTCTCCTCCCATATTTCCTCTCTTCCCTTTCCCCAGTACTTTGCATCCACTGCTTCAAGTTTTTCCCTTCCCTTCTTTTGTCTGCTTAGTATTCTGAGGATGACAAGTGAAAGTCCCTCCCTATTAAAAATTCACTGTCAAATAAATATTAAAGCAGGCAGGAAAATCCAGTTGGCTCTGTGTGATTTACCATGATCTGCAACACAAGACCCAGGTTTACCCACTTCACAGGGGTATGAAGGACTTGGTGACCCTCAGCTCTTAGAAACCCCATGATGGGGACAGATTCCCTCCTCACCATCTGCCTGAATGAGATTGGTAGGGCAGGAGAGGAAGAATGCAAAGACTAAAACCTCTCCCTGCTTTTTTTCTTCCTATGTTTTTTCCCTTATGGAAAAATTGAACAAGAACAGTACAAAAAATTATCAGGTCACATGGAAATTATTGGACAGGAGAGGAAAGGAAAAAAAATGAAAGAAAAAGAAAGAAAGGAGAGCAAACTCTGGCATGAAAGGAGGGAGGGAAAAGCTTCCATGTCTCTGGTTTTGGTTCCCTGTGCAAGACCCCAGCAGTTCATAATTTTTCTTCAGGCAGGGCCAGTATGGTTCAACAGCAGAATAAAACATGCAGTAATTAATTAATAGCTTCACAGTTTTATGGATAGGTTTAACTCTTTCCCTTATTTAAAGCTGCTGGAAAAGACTGAGAGAGATGCAAAGCACAACAACATGAATTAACTGGTATCGACATGGAAGGAGAAAATAATATTTTCACTGAAGTGAGCAAATTTGCTGATAGCTTATGGACTTCAGAGGGGACCCAGAGTTAATTTGAAGAGTAAAGATATTTTCCCTCTCACCACAGTCTGCCTTGGCTATGTCAGCTACCAGCTAGGACTGTTAGCCTGTGTCTTAGTTCCTTCATGGCAAAGGATGGGAATAACTGTGCTCCCAGGAGTGGCAATCTGCCAAATGATGACTAACTCTTAGAGAAGAAGAGTCAATACAGCTTTCAGAGGAGAAGGCAGAAGAATCACCCACCATTCCCCTTCCCTATATTGGCTGGGACTGCTTAATATTGTTTTAAACATGTAACATCCATGAAGGAGACATGAGCTGTGAGGGGGGACAGCTTCCACACAGGAGCAGTCCATGAACACAACAGGTCCACAAGAGAGGTCTCCTGTGAGTGCTTGTCTCATAGAGAAAGAAGCTTCTGCCATGCCCAGACCCACAGCAGGGAGCAGAGCAAGAGGCAGCAGTGGAGGAGGGAAAATGGAGAATGATGAGAACAGGGGTCAGCTGCTCAGGAGGTTTTGTGTCTCTCCTCATGTTCACCCTTATCATGGTGAGAAGACACAGTGTGAACCATTGGAACAGGATGTGGAGGCACTCCAAAGGTAGATCAGAATGAACAATCCATCTTGTCTGACTTGTCTAATTTACTTATTGTGAGCAGATGGGTTATGAGGTCTGCCATCAGTGATGAATTATATTCATGATAAGTCATTCCCAGCTAATGAGGATCCATTATCATTATCTGCTAAGGAAGAGTAACGGCTTGCCAAGACAGAGTGGGGGTTTCACAGTTTCCAGGGAGAATATTCTGGGCTGGTAGCCACCTGGCTATTGAATTTTCAGGAAACTGAAAACTTTCCAAGATGGATACCTTCTGCTTGTTTCAAGCCTTGGTTTTTAATTTCTTTGGGCGAGTTCAGGAGAGGGAATGTAAAAGGAGGTGGAGGAGGAGGAGGAAGTGAGGGAAAATAGTTGTAACTGTGTCTGATAAGACTGTGATTAAATCAAGGTCTCACTCTAATTACACTGCATTTAAATAAATTTTGCCTCGTAAGTAATTGTAATTAAACTGCAATTAAACATGTATTTATATCACCATTTCCTCCCCTGCACAGCTGTCTGTTTCCACCTCCTGTTGTTGCTGTCTACCTGCCAAAACCTCTGAATTATCACAAGGGATTTTACATTTCCTTGGACTTCCTGGAGGAGATCTTGCGGGGGGAAAGGTCTGAGGCTCCCCCACAAGAAGCTAAAAGGAACTTCTGTTTTCAAGCTGTCTTGGAAGAATGGTGCAGCTGATGCTGTGATAAACTAGACCTGAGGAAAATGTTGTGAGGGGCAAAGGTATGAATGAAAGGAAGTAAATGTCTCTTTTCCTCTCAGAGGAGCTGGAAAATGTTTTCATCTCTTTGAAAGTTCTTCACATTTGGACTAGAAATGAAAGTATCCTCCTTGCCTTCTTCAGCGCACCTTTGTTATGAGTTTCTTTCCTAAAGGCACAAATCTCTGTTTACAGCATCAGGTTTGTGCATTCTTTTACATGATCTGGAGGAAAAGAGCTCACTTACCTACACAGTGGCACCTGCAGGTGAGAGTCCAGACCTTGGAATACAACTCTTGAGCTCTGTTTTCAGCTTTTCAGGAGTATTAACTAACTCTGTGTCTCAGTTTTCTTTATTTGCTGCTCTGAGCTCCCTACATAACAACCCTGCAGATGGTCTTTAAAGTTTACTGCAGTTCTCAACAATTGAGTTAGGAAAGTCTGTTATGGAAAAACAGGAGGTTCTAGCTATTTAAAAAGAAAGCTAGTTCCTGTTAGGAACCTGAAGGCGGTAAGGAAAGGAGAAACAAAAGAAGAAATAAAGGGAGAGTGATAAAAATGAGAAGGTGAACACATCACAGCAGGAAGAAAGCCCAGGGCTAACGAAAGCAAACTGGTTTCTCTGCCTTACCTCCCTCCTCATCAGAGATGATGGAAAACATCTCCATTTGTGCCTCTGCTCTCACAAAGCTCTAATTAAGGGACTGGAGAAATACCACTGTCACCCTCATCTGTTTGTGCTCAGCTGCTGAAAGGACACCATGCATCTCCCTGACAGGTAGTCATTACAGCTGGGTATGGGCACCCCTCCTCCCAGCAGAGCTCGAGCCCTCAGTTAATACCTCCAAGGAGATCCTCCATGTGTTCCTGGTGCTCCAGGGAGGTGAGCCATGAAAACCTTATCATGGAAATCACTGCTGGCAGGGAAAGGGCAGCTGATGGGACAGAGATTGCACTCTGGACATGTTGCTTCAAAAGGCACACAGCAAATGGGAGAATCCATGTGCACAAATGTGTGGTGTCCACAAGTGCATATGGGTGCAATGTATACAATAATAAAAAAGTTAATTGTTACTTTTGTAACAATTAATTGTTGTTAATTGTAACTAATTTGCTATCCAAAATTAGTCAAACAAATCTATTTAGTTACTGACAATTTCCACATGACTGCTGTGTTACAAACTTTCACTCCCACTCTTCCTTCAGACATTTCTGTTTTCTCTCTGATTAACTGGTCTCAGGAAGGTCCTTATGGCAGTGTTTGGTGAAAAAAAGCCAGAACAAGCATCTCAAGCTTGATTTTCTGATGTGACCAATAGTCAGCCTGATCTGGAGTAATCTGTCACGTCAAAGAATATAGATCCCAACTCTGTGACTGTCTTTTCAAACCTTTCTTTAATCTATAAACCTCAGTTCTGCTCTCACAAATAGGAGACAAAAGCAATGCTACTGGAGTGACATTTATCAAAGGAATGATTGGACGTTACTTTCCCTGCAGACTCACTGTGGAATCATTGTTTATTTATCGGTTTGTCAACAATATCTTTCACTCATAAACAGTCTGATCTAAATGGTATCCTTTCCACTTTCTAAATCAAAAGGGGAGGAAACCCCCAAGGCTGTCATCACCCACAGTTTCCCCACATAGCATCGTTTTTAATCAGGAGCCAGGGAAAGAAATGCCACCATTTTAGGGTACATGAACTGCTGCCCTTTCCCTTTGGCAAAATGCTGTGCACAGACACAAACCATGGAGTACACGACTACTTTCAGTTTGATTCAGCTCAACTTAGAGGTGCAGTCAAAGAAGGAAAATGACTGTCATAGGTCAAAGCCCAAACCTCCCTTTTTCTTTAATGGCTCTGTGACTGCCTCAGGCTTTTTGTTTTCACTTACAGTGAACTCCAATCTGCCAGCAATTTTGTTCTGCTATTAGACAGATGGAATAATGTGAACAATTATCATCTCTGTGCGCATTCTCTATCTTTCTCTTTTAATGTAAATACATCTATTTGCAATCATGGATGGCCTTCAACCCCTTTAAAAGAGACCTAAGACAGATCTTTTAGAAATGAGGCTTAGACAAAAGTCTCCTGAACATTTGGGACTCAGTGGAGATATTCTAACCATCTGGATGCAATCCTTTGCAATGTGCTCTAGCATGAGCAGGGAGGTGGACCAGAAGGTTCACTGCGGTCTCTTCCAGTCTCACCCATCCTATGTCCAGCAGCAGGGACAGAGTTCAGGAGAAAACCTTCCCATTTCTGCCTGTCACATTGTCACAGCAGCCATGGGATCCAGGCTGTGCTGCCCCTGCTGTGTGCAGGCTCAGTCACTTCCACAACTGAACACTCACCACGAATCCTCACTTTGGCTGACTTACTGCAATCAAAACAGGCCATGAGCAGATTAAAAATGAGATCAGTATTCCTTCCCTTGTGGATTATTTGCTCTGGAGGGGCAGGCAGCACTAACAAAAATGTTTCAATGCAGGGGCTATTTTCTTCTCAATGGTGCACTAGACTGGCCATTTTTACACACCAAAGCATAATTGAAATTCCTAGTCCTAGGAAAAAATGTTTTGTTGATTTAGCCATGGCAGGAAGAAGGATCTAGTTATGAGCAAAATCCAGATATTCTGTCTGAAATCTCAGAGAGGAAAGCTGTGAGAGGAGGGGGAAAAGCAGAAGAGAAATCCTCAAAAGGTAGAAACAGAATGCTTTGAGACATCATCCTTCATTCAGCATGCAGATGAGTTTGCCAGGCAGGAAGCAAAAGGGAGAAAAGGTGTCTGAGGCATCACATGCCATCTCTGCTGCCACTCACACACTTTAATTACCCCTAAATCAAGTGCAATAGCTTCCCCAGCCCTGAAATGCACGCTGCCTGTCTCCTTATACACATAATAAGGCCTGCAGGGATTTCAGAGACTTTAGCCTTGCATGTCTCATTGCTCTGATCCCGAGGTTTCTTTTAGCATAAAATCAGCAGAAAAGCATTGAGAGGCACAACCTTATTTTAACAAATCCCTATCCTGCTTGCCAAACCTACCTGAGTCAATGAATGCCCAGGACTGTGATTTGGATTCTCTTGCACAGGTTATATTTGTGTACTGCTGTTTCCATATGTCACCCTGTACTTGTTATGCTGCTCATAACTCCACTGGTACCTACACAAGGAAGAGTCCCAGCAGAAAATCTGCAATATTTCTAATTTACATGAGATTTCTAGGAATGGGCAAGACCTTTTGGAAGGAAAAAAGAAAAGAATCTCCAAACACTCGTCCCCTTCCCAGGTACAAATCAAAATTAGTTCCTCCTAGGGAAATTAAGGTCACGAAAATTTAGTTGAGCTCTCTCTTTTTTTTTTTTTTTCTTATTTCTATCTCTGGTTCTTGGCCTTCAATTTGTTAATTACTGTGGGCGACATCCAATGAGAAATGTACAAAATGAAGTATTAAACCACTGTAAGAGGGAATAAGTCTCAGGTAGTCCAGCCACTACAATGGCATCTGGTCTAAACTAAATTTTGTGGCTGCCTCTCAAATCTATGAAGGGAAACAAATGATACATTGCAACCATAGGTAAAGAAAGTTAATAATTTTATCATCTTTCAGCCTCCTCTTCCTCTCTTCATGAACTACAGGGGAAGGTAGGTAACCAGCTTTATTTAGACACCCAAATTTTACAGCCAAAGGCTATATTTTGCAAAGGTTTGTGCTGCTGAGGAAACATGTCCCAAGGAGAAGTTTGAGCAGAGATAGATGAAGGATATTAAAATGGTCAATGAAGAAAGAGATGAGCCTAAACTATTAAATCCATATATTCCTGCAAAGTTCAACACCAGGGCTGTCTGAACATCCTGAGTTTTGGATATATATCACTGAAATAGGGAAGGTCTAGGACAGGCAAAAGAGAAGTAGAAAAAAAACTGTGTTTGGCTTAGGTATTTATTGGCTTTTCTTGGCAAAAACAATGAATGCATCACACACAAAGCAGAGTGAGAGCAATCCTTCCCCCAAAAACTTGCACAGGAGTGGGCTGGAATATAAAAGCAGGATGATAATATATTAAGTGGCAATATAGTGTTATCCTGAAAATTTCATACTGTTAGCAAATTATGGTCTTACTAAGAACCATGATATGTGGTTTGCTGGCTCAGCCTTGCAGGATATTTGTTGTCCCATCTGAATATAAGGAGATGATCCAGAGTCAAGGCTGAGCAGTCCTTGAGGAGGACACCTGGGATAAACATAGCTCCAGTGGAAGGTGTGGGCTGCAGTTTTGAGTTTGTTTTGTGAATAAATGAAACCAGAAAGCTGCCACCTGCTTGGGATGCATTTGAAAGTAGGGAGAAAGATAAACATTGCAGGAGCTCTTGATATTATAAAAACTTTATTCTTTAACTTGATTCCCATCTTGCAGACACCCACAGGAAACTCATCTACAGGAGAGATCTGAGAAAGGAAAGGGCAAGGAATTAGGGAATCTTTTCAACAACAACTAGAAAAGAAAGTGCATTAGAATATGGGGAATGTAAAAAGGTTTTGAAAGCTGCTTTTTTAAAAAAAATTAAGATTGTAGCAGCTCTATTGGTACCTGGCTTTTCTCTGTTGAACAAAACTCCAGCCCCTTCCCATTCTAAATGTAGTTTAAAGCTCTCCAGCCAGCTTGTTGACCAAGACCCTCGTGCACACTTGGTCGTTTTGTGCCCATGCCCGAAACCTGAAGAGGAAGAGGTGTGTTGGGGGAGGATGGCAGTTCTCTCACAGTAGTGTGGACAAAGTTACCACACTCACAGGCCACATACTCATTCTATCTATCTGCTGCTACCATTACTTCCCTTCTGACTGCATTCTATCCACATTAAAATAAATGCTGTTGTAATGATAAACTGGTGAGTGTGACATACGACTGCTGACCTCTCACATGCACCCACACCAGGGAGCAGAAGAGATTTCCATGAAACACAGGAAGAAAATGGGTAGCTCACTTATGATGTGGAAAGCAGTCTGGTGTGGCTTGCAAGAACTCACTGAACCTACAGGCAAAATCCATCCCCTGCAGTTGTGTGTTCAGTTCTGGTTCAGAAGTGCTGTTGCCTGGGCACCAGCACTGCACATGCCCCCCATGTGTTTCAGATCCACTGGTACATGACTCAAATATTTCCCTTCTCATTTGTCTCAGAAATGCTGAGCACAGTGTGAAAAATCAGCACGAGCAAGGAATTCTCAGCAAATTTGAAAACAATGCCACAGGTAGGTAAACATTTGAGGCAGGAATGAGCTGTCAAACATCAGCTCCTTGACTCCTTTGAATATTTTGTTTCTTATTTTTACATATGCACGTGCTGTAAAGCCTGTTTATCTGTTTGCTGTTCGCCCAGTGGATCTCCAAAGCCTCCTGTGCCTCAGCTATGATTCATTTCTGAACGAATTCATGAAAGGCAAATAGCATGTCTCCAGATCCACACACTTGTCTGATATTACTGGGCACTTCATCATTTGGAGGAAATGTTTTCCCACTTGTCTCAATCTTCCCTTTCCCCTCATACATGTAAAACCATTGCCCCTGTATGCTGACCACTCTGAGATTACAAATCATTTTAAGTGGAGGAGAGGTTGAGCCCCAGCTTTGTGCTTGATGCATTTTGTTTAAGTTGCTCGTGCTGTTCCAACATCTGTCATATCCTCCACAGCACTGCAATCAAACTGTCAGGGCTGAGTGAAGTTTTGCTGATCCAATCTGCTCCTTCTGTGATTCCTGTCAAAAGCATCAGGAGGTGGCAGATACAGTTGTGTGCTCTTTAAACAACAGATCTTTCTTTTTGCACATTAAAGGAACTGTTATTGTTTGTTTCTCTTAAGCTCACAAAGCGTGCTCAGATGTGGCTGCAGTCACAAACCAGGCTGCACTTCCCAGATTCCTCTGCATTCCCACGGGTCTCCAGTTTCACCTCCCACTTTCTCTTGTGAGGACAGAACATAAAAATATCTCTCAGTCTTGCTGCTCTCTGTAATTCCCCAACATATCTTGGAGCACCTAGGAGGAAGTTACTTTGTGGATCCTGGATTATTATTAATGAGGTAATTAAACCAAAGAGTTGTATGGAAAGGGGAAGAGTCATGTTTTAATAAGCTCCCTTCTGGATACTGCACTATGAGTTGCCAGAGAAATGTTATTCCCTGTTAACTATACCAAAAGGATCTGATACTAATTGATATTATTGATACTAATATCACTAATCACCTTGACTAAAAGGACAGGATGTTCTTTCATCATTTAAAAAGGATATACCTTTGATGTACCTTTATAACCAAAAGAATTTGGAAAAAAAAATATTCCATCTGGGCTCTGTTAATATGCAGCATGTATTTTTAATCAGCTTTCCAGCATGATGCACCTTTTTACACTCCAGACTGAAGCCTTAAACTCGTGCTATGAAATGGAAACTTATGGTTTTATCATTTAATAAAAGGAACCTGAATCTGAGGTGAATTGTATGGTCCTGCCCCATTTCTGTGCTGGCCTCATAGCCTATGGCTTTCCCATCAGGGCAGAAAGTCTTCTAATTACAGCAAAGCACCAATGGAAAATGAAACCTAGGATGCCATTGTGCCCTCTTCTCTAATACTTATGTTGGCTGGTGACTCCTGCTGCGATGAAAAATCAGGTTCAGAAATGCTTTGATTCATTAAAGAAAAAATGTTTAAAAAAAAGGTAAAAATTCTAAGATAACAGACTTTTGTTCCCTAATACATTTGCTTCCTTAAAAACCTCAGTTTCCAAACCTGACAGGAAAACATATTCAACTTTCCATGAACTGTTTTTACCCCCTTTCCCAAGCATCTCAGCCAGGGACTGGATTATTCTGCCTTGAGCAAAAAAGAATTCTGAAATTCCTGGCAGAGAAAGATCCTGTGCTGCCTATAGGCATGAAAAAGGATTGGCTCCAACTTTCAGCTTGGATACAGAATTTCAAAACACACACCAAGTAAACCCATAGATTAATGACAAATTAAATTCATGAGTCCAAATGCACAAGGTTCAGGGCTCTGAAAATCCCACATGGTATATGGATTTCATCACTAGGAGCTGTTCTCTTTTACCTTCTTCAGTGTCTGTTCTGTAACCCACCCTTTCCAGTTAAAGTTCACAATAGATCCCAAGAAGAGTGTCCCAAGGAATGGACACTCAGATCATGCTTCTGAAAATCTATTTTACTGAAACAAATACTGCATAATAATATTTCCAAGGTAACAGAAAAGTGAATGGCAGCCCTTCCATGAGCTCGAAGCTTAGCAGGTTGGCTCTGCCTGGGAGGGCTTTTGCAGCTACTGATTGCACATCTCCTCACACTGTGTTAACAACTCAGCCTGACTCCAGTTGTTGATGAAATTTCTTTTGGATCATATCTGTGTTGTATGATGGAGTCCAATTGTGAGCTTTTTGGCAGCTGTATAGACTACTAAGTCTCCACTAATTTGATTTCTTGTCTGAGAGTATACATCTTTAGGGAATTTACTGCTTGCTCATCTCTGAGTTCCAGTAATATGGCACAAACGAAAACAAAATCCAAGGATGACTTATAACAAGAATTTTGCTGGTCACAGGACTTCTCCTTATAAACAGGATCCATTAGACCAGATGAAATGAAAAAGCAGTCAGGGACAAAAAATTGCAGTCTCTGAGAAGTAGCCACTCTCTGAGGAAGAGAAAACTGTATTAACAATTTTGACTAAAAAGATGAATTCTCAACAGCTATCTCAAGCAGAACTTTTAGCAGTGCACCCATCTTACACTGTAAAGGAAATGGAGTTTGGAAAATGAAATAGAAAACAGGAATCTGTGGTTGACAAGGAAAGGGAAATAAAAACATCCTCAAACTTTTTTTTTTTTCTGTATTGGAAAAAGAGGAAATTAAATCTGAGTTGGCCAATTAGCCCCCACAGTCCCCAAAGGCAAGACAAGATCTTTTTTCAGGAAAGCCTTGAGGTGAAGCCAATTCAATTAATTTCCACTGCAAAACTGTCAAGATCCAAAAAACTAGGTGGAATAATGAACTGATTAAAACTTGTAATTGCAATTCAATGGATGAAACCATTAATCACAGAGATGGCAACATTCTTTCTTTTCAAGACTGTGCTTGGATGAGTTGCCAACAAAAGGGATTGTAGGAATAAAGGGCTAACAAAACCTAGAAAAGGAGCATCCTGGAGAGAAAATTGTGTGGTTCCATGACTGAACTGAGGAAAAGAACAACCTTCCCAACACAATAAAAGACTATTAAAAAAAAGTTTAGGCATATTTTATTCTTATTCTTAATTCCTCAGCCCTCAGTTTATACCACTCACAGCCGGAGTGTCAATGATATATGAACAACACTCAACTCAAAGTCATTTCTTCCACCTTTAATTTCATGTGTTTCTAATATATATTTTCCTCTTACTTTTTTCTCTTACCCAGCCCTCCACTGCAGGTGCCTTGGCCTCATCTTCCTTGTGCTGACAAGCTGCTGGTGCTGTTCCCAAAGCAGGAGCTCAGGAGAGGGGAGGCCAGGCTGCCAACTGGCAGCTCCTCCAGAGGTGCTCAGACACCTCCACCATCCACACCCTCTGCTGCTTTCCCAGCTGCTGCAGATGGTGCCGTGGCACAAACTGCATAGCAGAGGGAACCAGGAAAACAAACCCCACTTCCACTCAAACTAAACCTGATTTTAATCAAAGGCATTATTTTTATCTAAGCTTTTGGAGATAACTCCACAGCTCGGACAAGTCATGCCAGGACTTTTCATCATCTAAACTTTAACCCCACTTCTTTCTCTCCTGCTATTCCTTCAAGATTAAGCCACCATGATTAAGTTCAAGAGGTCAGCAAAGTCCCTCACCCTGTCTTTTGTCAGCCTAGGTTTTTGCCTTGGCTGACTCCTCTAGATCCTCTCTCTGAAGAGAAGGGTTAGATTGGGGTGTCCACTAAGCTGCTGAAAGTGTCAGCCAGGCTGGAGTGAGAGCTGACAGGATGATAAAGGGAAGTGGGTGGTGACAGAGAGGGTCAGAAGAGGTCTAAAAACCCTGTATTGTACCAAGTGTACATTGCACATAAAACTGATCAGGAAATTAAATAAATAGCATGATAAGAAGGCACCACTGCATTCATGCCAAACCACAATGGAAGTTAGCAGAAGAAAAAAATTGGATGTCACTTCATTTTGGTAGTTGATTTGTCAGTGTGTAATATTTCTTGATGGCTGGATACCATTTAACTTAAAATTCCAATGAAATCTACAGATTTTGTAATTATCAATGGTATCACTAAGTGGCTATTTTACAAGCAAGGAAGGTTCAAACCAGGGACATGAAAATATTTCTTCTGGGAGGAAGGAATGTGAAGAAATAGGGTGAGAATGAGTGAAAGCTCCTCTTAGCTGAACAGATTCTTCCCCTGGAGAGCCCTGGAGAAGCAAAGCTTAATTAATTGGAGCACCATTGAAGCTCTGCAAAGAAAAAAGCCTATTAAGTCATGTGCTCCATCCTCCAGAGCACAGCCCAATTCCCACTGAGCTATCCAGAGCAGTGCTCAGTGTCTCTGGGGGTGAGCTTTCTGGAAATCCTGACTCATTGAAGCTCTTGTGCTCTCAAAAGCAAAAGAACTCTGACAACTTTGGGAAGGAAAAGGCAAAACTGCAGATCTCATGGTCTGCAAGAGCCTTTTCAAGGACTGGGTCTTTGCTTAAAGAATGAAGTAGAAGACATGAGAAAAGTAGAAGGTGAAAGAAGGACAGTGATTTTCACCTTCTCTTTGGTTCTAATCAAATTCATTCTTCCTTCCAAAAATATGTTTCCAATCATTAAACTGCTCTCCACTTCAGATGTGAGAGCTGGAGGGACTGGTTACAGGTAGATTTTCTGCCTCTCAGAAAGTATTCCAGCCAACAGAAATGCAGCTTATTACAAACAAGAAAGATCTGAGCTGTTTGCAAAGCTTTTTGACCTCATTGGAGACATACCAAGCAACTGCCACCCACACCACTTTAAGAGCAAATAAATGCAGCCTTGAATTAAGTGATGCTTTAATGGACTGGCTTGCTCCCTCTGCCTTTTTCAAATTTATTCTGGAAGCCAGCTGCAACTTCCAAATCTTGCTCTTAATATGTAAAAATTAATTATTAATTTATTATTAGCTTATTTTGCTGCTAATGATCCAAATGAAGACTTGCCTGTCAACTAACCTACGTCAAGAGAGGTAAAAAAATAACTCCTCAACTTGATTAAAGGCTGCAGCTTCTACGTTGTGGGAGAAATGTGAGAGTTCAGAAGTTTTAGAAGCTCCAGGGACAGTTTAGAGGAATGGGTGCTTTTAGCATGAAGGGAGGGTGAATGTATTCCTTTGCCACAGGGAAATTAAGAGCTGCATTGAGCAATTCACATTCTGGACATAGCAATGCTTCCTGGAACACCAGATGGGACAAAAGAAAGAAAGAAAAAAAAAAAGGAAGAAATAAAAAAAAAGTTCACTTATTTCCATCTGGAAATAACCTTCTTGGCACTTAACAGAGTGGAAAGCTCCCTGCCTCCAGCCTGCCTTGAGATGCCATATTTTCAAGGTGTTCTCTGAATTCTTAGTCCTGTTGTACTGAATAACATCAGCAGGATTCTCAAAGCAAGCTGCCTCCCAATAGCCTACTATCCCACAAAATTCATCTGAGCTCACTTCTGCACAGGAACCTGTTTCAAGCCTTCATTTTTTCCTACAGAAAAAGGGTAGTTGGGAACAAGCTACCTGGTGTTCACCAAGGACACAGGGATGCACACAGGCAATTTGACAGACTTGAGCTGAAAATCCAGTGTCCTATTCACTTGCCAAAACCTTGTCACGTAGCCAGGTCACAAGAGGTACAAGTCAAGGGACTGGTGATACTGGACAGGCCCTGGGATGATTCTAAGATAGCTGGGAAGCACATATTGAGCACTAAATATGAAATTATAGTGCTGAGGTTGGGCTCTGGGGCTTCCACACCATTTACACACCCTGGACTCTCCCTGGCTTCACTATTTTAGGACCCTGGAAAATCAACTAATTTAGAAGACAGCCAACGCCAAGATCCCTTTCTAGAGCCTCCAAACTCTGCTGTTCCCTTCCAGGTGACCTCACCAGTCTTTCTGAAATCTCCAACACTCCTGCAGGCCCCCTAGAGATCATGCTGGGATATGTTTACACTGCCTTTCACTTTTCTTTTCAAGACCTTGGCCATGTTTATTGATTTATGCTTTGTTTCCCAGCACTGTGTTTCTGCTGAAGGTGACCCTGTGCTTCCCAGACTGGAGTGTTACTCTTTTGAGGTCATGCTCTAATGCCTGCCTGGTTCCTGTAAAACATCACTCTCTGAACAGCTCCTGATGGATGTTTTGGTCAAGAGTTCTGCTTGTTGCATGTCAAACATGGCTCAAAAATGAGCACAGACTGAGTGCCTTGATGAGGTGAAGCCAGGATCACATCCAAAGTTCTTTTTGTTCTAAAGGTCAACACATCAACTTTTCCAACAGGCTTTCCTATGGCTGTAATTCCAAATCTTTTGCTCAGTGTAGTAAAAAAATGTGTTTTGGAAAATCATGAGTTTGTGGAAAAAGATCTACTAAATTAGTATGGGGGAAATAGAACTTTCTGCCTTCAGATCACAAGAGGAAATCAACTTTTGTCTTTAGAAACCAATTGGTCTTGCCATCTCTCAGTTTTCCAGCTGCCTGTTGGCAACTGATAGAGCTCCACTGGAGCCAAGTTTTCAGACAAAGAGTTCCTACAGATAGGCCCAGCAACTCATATTTGAACTCTTTATTAAGATGTTAATTTAAAAATGTATTAAGATGAGAGTCATGTCACCTTTATATTTAAAAAGGTGAGAGATTAGCCAAAGTTTTGTCATTGAGTTCAAGATTGTCAGGATGCCCTCCCAGCAGACACCACATCACTATGTGCTGCACATACACCCACTTCACAGGGTTACCATCCTAATTCTCATTACTGAAAAACTTCTCAAACTAACTCAAAGATTTCCTTCACTCATCCAAAGCATTGCTGCTTGTGCTACTGCATTTAAGGAGAAAATAATTCCACTCTCTGAATAACTTGCATTGTTTTCTGAAGGTGTTTATAGACATCGATGAAATCTCCCCCAAGCTATTTCTTTACTACACTACAGAGCTTTGGTTCCTCACATCTCTCCTCCCTCTCTTTCTCCTATCCCTCCAAGGCATGGAATTATATGTGGAGGACAAGAATCACACACTACCACAAAGTGCTACAAAGGAGAGCAAAGTAGCAGTGCTAGCAGTGCCCGTGTTTGGGATAGTCTGATTAACAAAACACAAGGTATTCCTGTGATATAAAACAGCACAGCCTACAAACATGATACAAACTGTCTTGATATATATCAGCAGAAGATCTCATCATAAATACATCTTTATACACGCTCACAAAATGTTGTCCTATGCTTTGCTAAGGATTGGGAGGAGAAATTTATGAAGAATAACACTGACGTATTTATAAATTAAGGTAGAGAGGACAGACAGAAGAATGGGAAAATCCAATCTAGATTTTTCTCCAAGGGAAAAAGAAAGGCTCTGAAGTATAATGGAGTCAGTGTGTTTGAGTCTGCGTTTTCACAGAGTAACGTAACACTGCAAAATGGGACTTGAGTGTTCACAGCAACACAATTTCTACCACAAGGCAGAGCCATCCCCAAGCAATGCTGAGTCACACAGACCATCATTAACGACATCTCTGAGGTTCTTCACCTGATTTACTCAAAGATGGATCCATGAAAACAGCACTACTTCATGACTTTGCTGGCAGCCCTCCATGAAGGGCCACCCTTGGCTGTGGCCACCCTTGGAGGCCAGGCAGACATTCAGGTGGGACGGAGCTGGCATGGATCACCAATTTCCAATCATTGTCTGTTCCAGTCCTCAGCTGTGTATGCTTTTCCTCACAGAAGAAAACAACAAACTTCAGTCCCCTCCCATCACCAGAAAGGCTTTCAAGTTTTACTTCTACAGGAGAAACAGTTGCTTAATCACTAAAGCAGATAAAATTTAATTATTTTCTATATTTTATAACATCCTTAAACTTTCAGTGTATTTTGGAGTTTTGCATCTTTTGCATAAATGGACCAGATTCTGACCCTGCTCTGAAAGAATTTCATTTTGCCAGAATGACGACCAATGAGCTCCAGTGTTTTTGTAGTCACCTGAAAGACTACCAAAAGTGTTTCCTGAAGACCCATGACACCTGATGACCCAGACATCACTTTCCCAGCTTCCCTGAGAATGTCTCTACACCTCTCTCATTTCCTGAGAAAACACTCCTGGTTTTCAGTATCTCCTGAAGTTTGAAACACCAAACAAGCCCCAAACAGAAGAATATCAAAATGAGACAAGTCAGTAATGCAGATAAAATTCTGCCATTCTGTGTAAATGTAGGATTCATCCTCTGCTGGAATAATGTGCTCAGGCTTAGTCACTAAAAAGGCCAAGCAGAAAGAGACAGCGGAGGCAGCAAAAGTAGGTTGGATTATTATGCGTTATTATAGAGGGGGAAGAAAGTAATCCATTAGAAGGAAAATGAAAAGCTTCAGGATGATGAAGGGTAAAAAGTAAAAGAGGGAGAGTAGACATATGAGAGAGCACTGCAGATAATGTCTAGAAGGGCAATTACTGGTTCCCTTTCTCTCTACTCTTTCCCATAACACAAGACCTGGAGGGCAACATGCAATTAAGGGCCACCCATTGAAAACATACCAAAATGAAACACTACTTAGTGTGTAATTAACCTGTGGAACTCAGTCCCACATGGCATTCTGGGGACAAAGAACTCAGAGCCCAGGAAGGATTAGACACTACTAAGAAGTGGTAAGATAGCATTTCCCATTCCACCAGCTGGGTAAAAATAAAGTACAAAGAATATCAATCCTTCAGCTTCAGGGCCTAAGTTGTTCATTGTGCTCAGCAGCAGGTAAAGCTCAGCAGGATGTGAAAGATGCAGTTCTGCCAGTGAAAGCTTTAGTGCACAGCCCTTTCCTGTGTGCTGCTTGTCACTTATCTCAGATGCTTATATGGCTCCTACAGCTCCAGCATGAGTGCATTACAATCAGTAACATATTCATCATCACAATAGCCTGAGAAGGTACAGAAGAACTTTTTTCCCTATTGTACAGACTGTGAACAAAAAGGTTAGGGAAGTGCTGGAGGTCACACAGGAGAGAGGAGCAGAGCACTGTGCTGCTCCCTGCATCCATCCTCTTCACTGGACCCTACAGCAAGGCAGACCAAAGAGCCAGCTGGGAAAGGAGACAGCAGCTCCATTTCCAGGCCTCTGTCAAACACAGATGTCCCAACACTAAGCATAGCAGCAATTTAATTAAACAGCATCCCTAGCACAATCCACACAGCATCCACATCAGCCAAACCATGAGCACAGGGACCCAGCCCTCAGGTGGGACCTCCCAGCAGGTGTCTCTGACCTTGCTGACACACAGCACTAGCTCAGTAGCTGGTTTGTCCTTTGGGATGAATTCCAGCTGGCCATGCTGGATGGCACAGTGTCTCAGCATGCAACATTTCCCTCCTGTTTATCTATAGGGGTTTAGTGCATGCAGCCCACTCAGGGTCAGGCCATGAAGCTGTTGCATGTTTTATTCACCCAAGCAGTGCCAGCCAGTCCAAGGCAACCACTCCCATGGGCTGCACGATCTACTAACCCTTTAAAGGGACAGATGTACAGAAACCAGGGCTTTCCTCCATGTGGAAATGGGTCACTTTTGGTCACTTTTTGGTTTTTGGGGTTTTTTTTACAAATGGCTATGCATATGCACTCTGTATAATTTCTTATATTATCAAATATTTTAATATACTTAACTGAGTGATTTATCAGTCATTCTCTGATGATAGGATAACCACAGCACTCCTTTAACATTACTATTTCTTTTCTTTTCTCTCTTACTCTTTAACCTTTTCTTTTCCTGGAGCAGCTTTGCCCTGAGGTGAAAATGTAAAGGTCCACCACAATCTTTACTGGAGAAAAGAGTCCCATTTGAAGCTGATTCAGTGATACAATGAATGCACAGGTCATTTTGAGAATAAAACATAAAGACACACTAACCATAAAAGTTTTATTTCCTTCACAAGTGATAAGCATGTATGAAGGAAAGACTTTTCTTTTTGCTACCTTTGGCCTGCAGTGGAACACTTGTTAAAAAATGTTCCTTGATACTAATCTCCAACTGGTGTTTGACTTATCTTGAACTCTCAAATGTCACCAGCTTTCAACTGGTGCTGTGAAAAGACCTAACTTACATATCTATAAAAGAGCTCTATTTTAACCAAGTCTCATTCTTTCTTCCTTCCTCCCTGCTTTTTTTCTTTCCCTCCTTTCTTTCTATCTTTATTCTGCCACTGCATTTCTGCTCTGATTTTGAGTTTTAATACCAAAAAAAAAAGGGCAAGGGAGAAGCTATAAATTATACAGCATAAAACTATGCTTAATTTGTCTAAGCACCCTTTAAATTAACACATTTTTCCTTACTCTGACCTAGCACAAAATGTTTAACTAAATTTGCCTTTTAAGAGGTTGTTCTACTTCACCAGGGCAACAGCCAGCCTTTCTGAGCTGGATAGTGGATCCTGAAGAGATGCCAAGAGCACCCTGCAAAGGTGAGGAAAGTGCTTCTTCAGAAAGACAAAAACATGGGATGGAAAGGGAAAAGTGGGTGCTCACAAGGATAAGGAATGTACAGATTTGATGTCACCTGTTCCAACCTGCAGCTCTATACTGAAGTGTTACCATAAACCAAAAATCTCTGTCACTTTGATTGTATGTCCATAAAAATGATAAATCTTCATTGCACAGTAGATTTCCATGGGCCTCCCTTTTAAAGCCAAGTAATGCAGGCAATTGGGACACTCTTCAATAAGGAAGCATCAAACAATCAAGGATGCAGCTCAGGGTGTACCTGACAAAGATCAGTAGAAAATTGCTTCCTTAATGGGATCTTGTTATGAATCAGTAGATCAAAAATCTAATCAAGCACATCTCACCACTCACATCACAGGGAGATCACAGGCAAGTGCAAGTCACAGATTCCTTGATCATTGGCTTGATGGGCTCGAGATGATGCAAAGCTGAGTCACGCAGCTGGACAGAGGGATGAAGAATAATGATGATATTACCCCTTTGAGGAAAGGAAGGACTCAAATTCCATGTTCAGAAAGACTGCCAGAAATTGCCAGTGCTCCACATTATTCCTTAATCTGAAGCATCATTAGATTATTGGCTCTGAAGTTCACACCCTGAAAAATAATTTGTTTCTCTAATAAGGCATCAAGGCAGGGCACCAGTGAGCCAACATATCCTAAGAGGATAATGATATGGGTAGTTCTCTCCTTTCTGTTGGTGTCTTATCCCTCAGATCTAAACACTGGACACACTTTCCATAGTACTGCTCATCTGAGCATATCAAAATGCTTTATAGATGTTCATTATAAGTAATTACCAGGCAGCACGTGTGAATAATTTACAGGATGGTAGAAGTGAAATTTCTACTGCTCTCACACTTCTTCTCTCTTTGCAGTTTTAACACTTTTAAAATTTGTTCTCCCTCTTTTTCTGGCCAGTGTAAATTAAGAATATCAGTAATTTGAATAACTGCCTAAATCACATCTCTAGGTGCTCATAGTTACAAATGCTTAGCCCCAAATTTGGATGCAAATATCAAGCAGCAGCCTAAGACAGAGATCCCTTCTAGAACCAGCTGTGCCAATGGAAGGGTTTCTGCCTCCAGATGGATTTTTTTAGCTAACATGAGCTGCTCCATCAGCACTAACTTAGCTTTTTTATCCAGGTAAAACATAACAGTAATCAGTAAGGAGGTGTGAGCTACAAGGCAGTAAGTGGGAGAGAGTCTGACTCCAAAACACACCCCACTAATATCTTGAGAAAGTCTGAGAAATTAACAGACCTGAACTCATTAAATTCAGTCAGAGTCACTTCTCAATGTGTCTCATTAACACAAATACAGTCTAAGCATGTGAAGATCCTTTATTGATCAACAGGGGAAAAGAAACCTTTTCTTTTCAGATTTACTGGGGTTTTCTCCTCCATTTTCTGCAGAGATTTTACACAATTCTGTTCACTCAGTCTCTGCCTTTCATTTTTCCCAGTCAGCTTTGGGATTCCATCTCCCAGGGCAGTCTACATTTAACAGTCACGAGCATTTAAAACATAACTGTGAATTGTCATAATTGTCATTTTGAGCAGAGGCTGGGATTTCTGAGGTTTGTTTCCTTTTTTTATTTTTTTTCCCCCTACAGGATCTTAATTGCCTTTTTCATCAGAGATTTTCAAATAGAGTTGATGCTTGGGAGAGTTTAATACTTGAAAAAGAGAAGAATGGTGCCCACCTCAGACACCCAGAAGGCAAAGTGAGTCAAAGAAGCAGAACTAGAAAGGTGTGTCAAATGGCTAAAGGTGTGACACAAAGCCCAATAAAGTACAAAGCTGAACACAAAGGAGGAAGGAAAAATACAGCAGCTGTCTACCAAGCCAACATGAAAATGTTGAAAAGTTAAATAACCAGAAAGGAAAAAAGGGGAGAGCTTTCATGGCAGGAAAAAGAAAGGGCAAAAGAGAAAGAAGCAGCACAAAGACAACCTAGTCTTATACACAGAGGAAAAAAGACATGTCCAATGACAGAACATACGGACAAAGCAAAATAACCCCAACCACAGATGGATTTCCAAGGCAACACATAGAAACCAAACAAAAATTAGAGGCAAGAAATTAATTTAAAAATCTCCACAAAATAATTAAGCCCCAAAAATATTTTTTTAAAAAAAGCAAATAACCTTTTTCAGCTTAATAAAAATGTTCATTTCTAAAAAGGCCATTTTCCAACACAAGTTTTTCCATTCAGCTAATGTCACCCAGCTCCAGTTATGTATTCCAAGCCTCCAGGGCTAAACATAATCTATCTGTGTTTGAAATGAGAACATCTTTGTTCAAACTTTAGGCCAACAGCAACCAAAAGGATCTATTAGTGCTCTGGTGAAAAGAAACAGGAAGGGAACAGTATGGGTAGATTTGAGCATGCTATAAACATCAGACAGTCAAGGAAGGACACCTGAGCCAAACTGTCACTTTTAATACCTGTAATTCATTATGACACCCTAAAAATATTTCAGAACTACTCCTTCCAATGTGTAGCCCTGTAGGAACTGCAGTGTGCTGTTTGTAGAGCCCTTCCAGGATTTCCATGTCTCTGGGAAGCTGTTCTCTAGCAGGTCAGTCAACTCACTGCAGTGAGGAGCATAAAGACAGGACAGTAAAGGTTCATTGTGTCAGGGCAGCTCATGGAAGGCTTCACCCACTGACATCTCCACTACTGCTGTGGAAACAGAGACCAGTACCTATATACTCCACCATTCCAGACCTTTGAGCCCAGCCAGGCTCTTTTTTCTAGGTGCCACAGCTGTGATTAGATGGAGGAATGGCTCTGTAGTCAGAGCTGCAAGATGCACGGCTCAACAGAGCCAGCGGCGATTAACACCGCTGGAACTGCCTGGCACGTCTGCTTGTGATGGCACTGGCCACGTCAAGGTGCCTGGGGAATAATCAGTCTCTGGCATGGGAAGACCTATGGACAAAGGGAGAAAAGACTGTTCATGTTGGAACATGGACCTCTTTCCCTCCCATTGCTGCTGTCACAGCCTGGAGGCACAGGAGCATGTGTGCATCACATATCACTGCAGGA
Source organism: Ploceus nigricollis (assembly GCA_013399945.1). Lineage (NCBI taxonomy): Eukaryota > Metazoa > Chordata > Aves > Passeriformes > Ploceidae > Ploceus > Ploceus nigricollis. The sequence continues at coordinate 1,891,474 of VXBC01010008.1, read as the reverse complement.
ACATCTGATTCATAGCAGAGCCTGGGTGGCAGAGCAGGATAATGCATCTCTCCTTCATCTCTGGAGTGAGAGGTGGAAAAAATTTGACAGTTCCAGGGTATTCCTATGTGGATTTCCATTTGCTTTAGACCTCTATGCTCACTTTCTTCACCCAAAGTAGATTTCATGACCAAAAGTCATGGCAATGTCACAGGCCAGGATTTAGTAGAAATAAAAATTGCTCAAGGGGCAAAACTGGAGAAAACAGATATAAATCAAAGACTTGGATGCATTAGCAGAGCTACATGAAAAGGCTATGATGAGAATGGCTGGAAATATTCAAGTTCAGGAGAAGAAGAGCTGAGGAGAGCTCTGTGGAGACCTGGGACTAGCACAAGTTGCCATTCAGAATGGCAGAGGTAGAAAATTGCTGTGGCCTCTGAACAGCAGCACTAGAACTTCTGTTCACCTTCATAAAAATCAGGAAACACACCCAATGTTTCAATAATGAAACAAAACACCTTGTGGCAAATGCAGATTTTTAAAAGAGGGTTCTAGCTGTCCTATCCCAGTTGGTTTTGGTCCACTGGTTTTAGCTGCTTCCTGAGGCATAATTGCTTCCAGTTTTGGAATGCATTAGTGTTCAGCTCAGCTCCAGGCATCATTCTAAAGGAGAGAGGCAGGGTGAATTTTTAAAAGAGCCAGATAGCAGTATTATTTTCACACGAGCCGTTACTGTTCTTTCTCACTGGAACACCTCCCTGCTGGTACTGCTGATCCGAGCCAGCCCTCACCCTGAAGGGCACTCTGCTTTTAGTCCTCACTTCACTCAGGGCTCTAAGAGCTCAGCCATGAAAGGAAGCAGTAGGCACATCCCACATCCCAGCTGCAGCTCTCCGCCCCTCCGCTCCTTCACCCAGCTGGAGAAGTTTGGCTCCACTGTGCCCTGACTGAACTAACCCAAGCTCAGCACAAGCTGCCTCAGCCCCAACAATAAGGCCACTGGAATCATTTAGGGTGCTGCTATCAGTGCAAACACATAACCTTTGAGTTTTTGGAGGTATTTAATCTCTGTTTCCATAGCTGATAGAGTCTGTTGTGTACAGACTTGAAGAAACTGGAGCAGGATATTCCAAGTCAATCTCAGCTAAGTCTGATAACTCCCCCCACTTCCACCTCCCTTATTTATAGCCAACAACTGGACACTGCAAGTCAATGATCATTGACAATATGACACGTGGATCTACAGACCCAGCAAGTGTAATATCAGCTGAGCTGACAGTGCTGGATCCTGGCTATCATCAGAGGAGAGACAAATATTCCAGCTGCCAATAGATGTGCCTTTGCATGGACCTTATGTGGAGCACCCTTGGCCTGAGGGAGCAATGGAAATCAATTAAAATTCTCTGTTGTGCCAAATTCTGCATACCTTTCAGCAGCTCTGTCTCCTCCTTTCTCTGCTACAAGTGGACCACTAATCAGAAACTCTTTTTTGTACAGCAAACAGCTAAAGCTTTAAAGAACTAACAAGATGGCAGGGGTTTTTTTGTTTGCTGATATAATCAGGGATCTCACCTCCTTTTCAAAGCCCACAGGACCAAATGTGTGAAATCTTTCATTGATTCTGCAGCTTCCCTTTCCAGTCTTGTTTGCAAAAAGCTCTTGAAATTTATCCTACACTTGAAGAGGGCATTTACAGTTGTCACTTTTGCCTACTCTCAGCATCCATCCTCCACACAAACAGCTTCTCCCTGGAGTCAAAGAGGACATCTGATAATTTCCAAGAAGCAGGTTTGCAGTAAGGATCTGCTCACAGGGGAGGAGAAGAGACCCTGAAAGTGTGCTCCAGCTGCTCTGCTTAAATGTCCCTTCAGGGTACACTTCAGCTGACTGAGAGGAGCTCTGGCCAGACCCTGGCTAACCCCAGGATCCAGTGCTACCATACTCAGAGTTTCAGCACAGCTGAAAATCAAGCCTGAGGTCCCAAAACAGCTCAGCCCTGCTACTTTTTAAACCCACATGTCAATTAGTAGCGAATGTAGGCTGCTCGAAGTGATCAGAAAACAACAGATCATTTCCCACAGCCCACCCAGGAGCTGTACAACAGCAACAATTCTGCATTAATGAGGGCCTGGGCTGCAGCTGGGACAGCTGTCTTGAAGCACAAGGATCCCAGCTTTAGCTCTAATACTTCAAACCATGAAACCTCCTATAATTCTCTGTGTAGGCTCACAAATTACTTGTTCAGCCATTGGAAAACATTAACTGTCATCCCTCCTTGAGCTTCCAAGAGTCAGACTCAAAGTAAGGAACAGAACATGGGAGAACTGCGAGTGTAGATGACAATGGGACAAAAGGCAAAGTGAGAAGAAATCTCTTCAAAATAACAGTAATAAATCAGGAAAGCACTGATTCTCTGTCTACACAGTTGGTGGTATTGACAAACTATATCTCCTTTGCTTTTTCCACAATTACACTATCAACCAGGTTTCTGGAAGCAATACAAACTCTTTATCTACTATCGGTGTACACTGAGATTTGAAATTACTTTCAATGACAAAATGCAGGCTAAAGTGCTCTCCCTGGCATGTAGCAGGTCTGAGACATTAGCATCAAGAGATGCTGTGAATGAGCCCTGCTCCTTCATTGCTCTCAGAATAGCAGATGATCTCTGCTGAAAAGTCACAGTGATTTGCTGGGCAGAACCTCACCTTAATAGGGACAAAGTACCCCCGAGTCTGAGAACAGCTTCTGTCTTCATTACAAGCTCTTCACCCACCTCCACAGACACAGTCCTGAAACAAATGACTGCAAGAGGCTCACCACAGGCTCTGCAGAGCAGTGCTGTAGCATAACAGCAACTGCTCATCTCTGAGTGGTGATTATCTTGTCACACCAGCACTTCCTTCTCCTAGGCAGACATGGTGGGGTTATCAGGAGAATGCCTAAAACACACATTTTTGAGAGGGAACGGTGGGGTGATGGATTATGGGAGGCTGCCAAAGCAGGCACCGGGGCCATTAAGACTGACTGAGGTCTGATTACAGTTTTGCATAGTGTAAAGGCACATCTGAAGATGTGTAATTTAATGGCTCATTGCTTGCTTCCTACCCAGAATTGTGCAAGAAGGAAAAACTGCCCGAGCCTGGTCAATTTGAAATCACCTGTTTGTGTTGTACTATGGAATAGTCTACAAAATCTCATTAAATACTAAGCAGGGAAAATGCTTGGCTCCCTCTGAATTGCTTCAAAGTGATCAGCCAGCAATTGAAAAGTAGAGCTGGAACTGCTGAAACATTCCCTGATATTTGCTTTTTCTAACTCCCTTAAAGTAGGAAGCCTCCATTTCATTACTCTCACTTTCCTGAAGAGAACTAGCTATTTTCTTACGCTTTTCCTTATGCCATTTATTTTTTGCCCTGTAAAGCTACTGCTGGTTCACTCATGTCTTGCAATACAGGACCTCTATAAGCCAAGAGCTGGTGCAGGAAAATGAGTGTCACCTTCTGCCACTGATAGAGTGATAGAGGCTGGGAAGAGGCAGGTTTTCTTTCCATAATGACCTTTGTTTCTGGCTCTGCTCTCTTACTCCCATTCAGCCACAGCAGTCAGGGCTGGCAGAACATGTTTGTCCTGTTAACTCAGGTGCTGCCTCTGCTCTGACCCAGGTAAAGAGCTGAACACTGATTTAGACTTCCTCAGTTTTCACATGTGTCACCCAGCAGGCCCTTTACTTTAGCAATGTATCTTGAAGCAAGGAAAGATTTGGCTTCTGCCTTGAAAATGCAATTCTTCACCAGGTTGTGATGAGGCCTTGGGGTGGCTTTGAGGTGTATACTTTATGTTTTTACTGGTGAAGCTCTTGTTTAAGAGAGACAATTTTTATTCTGGCTTGCTTCCACATTCCAGTGCCAAACCACACCCACTCTACAACATCACTTTCTTTTTTTCCTGCCAGCCTCTGTCATGTTGCTGTTCATATTCTTGTTTTTCTAATCCCTGAGTCCCTTCTTTCATTCACTACTGTCAGAGACCTTGGTCAGGCAGCAACAGACCTCCTAAAAAGACCTCAAGGCTTAAACATATCCACAGTCAGGCCATCAGGAAAACTACTGTACCAAATAAAAGAAAACTGTCCTTGGGCATGAGGAGTAGGCTGAGATCTATAGCTGTCAATTAAAAAGGTGCACTAATTACCCTGAGCCAGGGAATTTCACATGCAGTCACACAGTATCTAACATTTGCTGGAGAAAATCTGTGTTCCCATGAGCAGAGAAGGAAAAGCCTCAAATTTTGTGATTGTTTGTAAATTCAGTGAGCACTTTAAACCCTCTTTGGGGTGATTAGAGGTGATCAGGAGCTGGCAGCTGCCTGGCCCTCAGCAGAGGTGCTGGTCCCACAGCCTTGGGAATACACAAAGTCTCTGCTCCTGGTGAGCACCTTCCAGCAAGCAGGACATGCTCCAGCAGTTGCAAAAAGGAGCAAAAAGGACTACTGGATTTAGAGTAAGAGCTTGGGTTTAACCTTTGGGAGTTGTGAGCTATTTTTTGGTTAGTTGGCTGTGTTTTATGTATGTGCATATCTTGTTTGGTTTTTGCTTTTTCCCCCATAAAACTGTTGGATCTTTATTCTTTTAAAACTCTAGACTTTTTGTCTGCTGGAAGTGGCTGACTAAGGTGATGAGAAAGATGAAGTGAGCAGGTATTTTAAGAGTGCCATTATAAAACCCCCCTGAACTTTTAAAAATACACTGTGATTGGAATCATGCAAGTCCTGCTGAGATCAAGTGGAACATGAATCTAAGGAAATTGCAAGAAGGGGAGGAAGGAATAATAAAAATAAAAATTATTTCATATAGGGGAACATATGTTTAGGGAAAAAATACAAACACCCCAAAAAAAAACCAAAAAGCCAAACAGAAAATCTGAGATTTCTACAGAGGAAACACCAAGCAATTTCACAGCAATTCTCTTGGGAGTTGGTTGCTTTCCTGAGACTTCTAATTAATTATACATGCTAGTGAAGAAATATAATGTGGCTTTGAATAAAATAAAACTCAAAATTTAAAATGAAAGAGATAGGGAGAGGGAAGACAAAATTATTTTGTTAATTCAAGTTTGAGCTAATTTAACTTTAATCAGAAGCTGACAGGAAAATGGTAAGCTCAGCTGCTTGTCACATTCAGTGGAGATGTCCCCACTGTCTTTAACAGATAAAACATTTCACTACTGACCTCCAGTGGGAGCAGAACATTGCCTTTAATGCTGTTGAGTGCAGTTTCAACAGATCTCAGTACTTATTATAATCTGTTCCATGGTCATCTCTCCATCAGCCTGAACAAATGGGATTTTTTTTTTTGAGTCTAAAAACGTTGGGGATTTTTAAGGGCTGTAGAAATATCTGGCTTCTGTAAGCTGCAATGACCTCCATGACAAGGCAAGTCAGGGCAAATCTGGGTTAAAAAAAAGACTTTGGGTTCACCAAAACAAAGGTGAAAAATCTTGTCAGTAACAGTAATTTCATGTGTTATCAGATTTAGGCTTTACAAATCTCAAGTGTTCTGATTCCTCACCCTGAGTCATGTAGAAAATTCCCAGAAACCATGTTCATCCTCTCTGTGGCCTCTTCCCCTTCTTTAGACTTTCAAGAATGTAGCCCACATCTGGGGTTCATTTATTGAGTTTTATTTGGAT